>JAVJAQ010001989.1:0-600000 GCA_032362365.1 Zygogramma bicolorata
CAATGGCATTGTTCATTCGAAAAGTTGAAGGGCCGTTCGACATACCTAATGGCATTGTTCATTCGAGAAGTTGAAAATCTATAATAGACCACGGGCATGTGTCGCCACATGAGAACTGCCAATCAGCCTGCTGGACAAACAAATCGTATTTCCATGAACAACAATGGTAATTCAATGAGATTATAATTACAATTCTGAGGAGATACAAAATGTTTCGATCATACCGTTGCCCATTTCAACTTATCAGCACTTAAATCTGCTCTTCTAATTGCCTGAATCTACAATTCACGTCTCTTTCCATCAAGAGGATTAATATTTTTTCTATTGTCAAGAATAAAAGGGAATCAATGGAGTGAAACCTTATCTCTGCCGCTTCTACTTCCACATTTCCCAATCGCTCAAAACTGAGGCGTTGTCGAGAAAAAACATTTTGAAATATGACACAAATAAACGATAAGCATTCGCAGATCCGTTTGTTTGTCCAGCAGGCTGGATTTACAACTGTCATTCACTGTCGTCTGTCAGATATGCCCGCGGTCTATTCGAAATACCTCAAGACATTGTTCATACAGAAAAGGGATAGTAAGTCGATGGCTGTGTAAAAAGGATTTTAGGAGTTTCTGCTACGCCATCTACACTATAATGTCGAAATTTCCGTTCACTTGAAAATGCATGACAAAGTTTCTTTCTTTGAAGGGAAAAATAGTGCAGAGTTCTGTCTGTCAGTTTGACTGAAATGTTGAAATAAAGATAATTATGCTTCAGAATAATATGAATCACATACGACAGTGATAAAAAATTGACGTCTCTTTCTGAATTGATTGTCATCTTTTGGCAAAATGTATGAGTGAATAAGATAATGTACGATTCAATAAACGAACTCTCTAATGTCATCTATCTTCAAATGATACTATCCTATATCTCAATAAACAATAATATCAATATATTGAGTATCAAAAAAGGTAAGCAAATTTTAGCTTGGCCTGCTCGCTCCCGGATTTAACGCCATGCGATTTTTTTATTTGGTGCTAATCGAAAGATTCGGTCTATCATGAAGGAGCAGTAAATACTCTGGAAGAAATTGAATTATTATACATGAAAGCTTTTGCATGAGAAAGAAATTTCATCTTTTGCTGAGATTTGTTCACTATTTTATTCACAATCATTCAGATAACCATCGTAATGAACAAGAAATAAGTATTTGTAAGATTAATTTCGATACATTTTGTGTTTCAAGTAGGCGTTGCTTAATAGGCAAACTTCTTAAAACTCCCAACAAATCACAATTGTCATAATGTCATTTACCTAAGTAGAGGTTGAAATATGTATTACATTCTGGTTGCGTTCTAATGAATGCATTTGGCATAACAATAATACTTCACAAATCTCAGTTGTCTCACGACGATTGCTGCAAATAGGCAATGTTTGGATTGCAACTGAAATATTTCGGCATTTTCAATAATAAAAATGGACTGGCCCTGATTAGCGACAATGAGACAGATGCTGAACGGAAAATGGCTAATGAAAAAGTAACGTTTTATCTTTGAAAACTGAATGAGGCTTCAGTTATTGGAAAGGATTGATGTTTTGATGGAAAAAGCGAGTAACTACAGCTTTTCCAATCCATTTTGGCACAGAACTGAAAACGTATATGCCCAGCAATCTCTCTGAAGTATACTTAGATAAAAAAAACACCTGTTATATGTGTTCACTATGTCGAAATTCATTCCTAGGTGTTTTTTCTTTCGTCATGGTCTCAACTACCAGTGTGCAACTGGAAAAGTATCTGAGTTTGTGCCAAGATGGATTGGATAAGCTGTATATAATTTTTTTACGTTCAGTACTGATAAAGTGTGTGGTAGCTACAATATCGGTAGCAGAGAGTTTAACAGATTTTCTAGCTTAGTGGAGCTCAGTGGAGAGTCAGAGTTCTTCAGAGTTTTTATCAGAGAGTTTTAGTACAGAGTGTTAGATAGTTTAGACGAGCAATTTTAGTCGAACCCGAGCAGAGAGATAGTGCTCACCTCGCGTTCAAGCCGACGACGTCCAAATACTCCGCGACCGGCGACTGCTGCTCTGCGCTAACCTTCCTCCCCTTGGACCGCTGGCTCTTGTACGTCGGCCTCGGACTCGGGGAAGACCCCCTCGACCTGGCCGACCGGATCTGATCCAAACTGTTCCTCGACGAGCCCGAATGGAAGCCGCTGTCCGGCGTAGAGGGCGCCGTGGTGCCGATCACGTGCGAAATGCACACGTCCATGTCGCGTTTGAGGTCTTCGAACGTTTGTTCGGTGAGGTGCTTCGTGTTGGCCGGCTCGCAGACCGTGAGCAGGAACTCCATGCCCTGGTAGGCCCAGCGGGGGCGCATGCCCCTGCCACGCTCGCAGCGCTCCGTCACGAATTTCATCCACAGCTTGGCGAAGTCCACCATGCTGTGCACGAGGCGGGGCCGGACCTTGTCGGGGGTCGAGTCGCCCATTTCTTTGTAGAACTGCGCGAGAAAAGGTTTCGCTGGGATTATTGTTTATTCGACAAAAAGAGTTGGGAGTGTGCGAAGTACGTTGTAGGGGTAATCGAATCGACGGCATAATTGGGGAACTGTCGTTTTTCGCAACGCTTCGAGCATGGAAGCTAAAATGATACCGCCATATCATAGAGGCCATATGCTCCGTGAGGTTTTGACTCTACTGAGACGTTTGTGTGACCCTTATCTATTCTGTACTTTTCCGTTGAACAACAATTTCAAATGAAACAAATAATATACCTACTAAACCGCGACACGTGTTTCGCTATACAATAGCTCACTCAAGCAGGAACTTTAAAGTAATCTTAACATTGTAACATTTCGAATGTATAAAACCTTATATCCGACGGTCACTAAGAATATAGTCCGACAAATAATTAATAGATAAAATAATGGTCCGACGTCATATCCTTATTAGTAAAATTTCCTGGAAAGAACATATTCAACGGAGGCGAATTATTCAACTCCGTCTGATCATTCATTAGGAACTGTGAATGTTTACACTTATTAATTTCCAAACTCTCCAAGAGATTGAGTTTCAAACATTTCCCTTGGAAATGAAGATTTCAAATTCGTGGTTGAACTCTTGTCCCTCTGAAATGAGGTGAGCTGCATACGTAGAATTTGACTAACCATTTTGGAAACTACTTCTGTGTTCTTTTACTCGTGTATCAAATGTTCTTCCCGTTTGACTGACATAAAACATAGGACATGTACCACACAATAATTTATAAACTCCTGATCTATCTGATACTGAACTTCTATATTTGTTGTTTTTGATATAAGAGCTTAAATTATTCTTTGTTTTATATGCAACCTTCAAATCTTTCTGTTTCAAAAAATTAGAAATTTCCTCAGTCGGTTGACCCAAATAGGTCAACGTTCTGTAATTCTTATCATGATTCGTTGTAACTGGATAGATTTCTTTCAGGACTTGACTATACAGCTTTTTGGACAATAAAGTGTCTACTGAATCACTATTATAACTGTTGTTTGTAGCGATTTGTTCTATAATATTCAGTTCGTTTCGAAATTTCGAATGAAAACTTTTGTACTGAATCCGAAGGACGAGGCATGTTTGGAATATTATGCAGTTATTCACGCTTGCTCGTAGTGTTCGGCTGATAATGAATTTAATTTATTATATAACGGTCAGTATGGTTTTCGTAAAAGTGGAGATATTGAAACTGCAATGATTGATACTATAACTTATATTCAAATCGGAATTGATCAAGATAAAAAATGTAGCATTCTATCTGTAGACTTGCTATAAGCATTCGATACCATTGATCACAATATTTTGCTTGAAAAATTATATTCTCTTGGTATAAGAGGAAAGAATCATAAATGGTTTCGAAATAATTAGCTCAACCGATCACAGTATGTTTATATAGACAAGCACAGAAGTTCAATTGAAAAAATACCTTGTGGGGTTCCCCAAGGATCTATACTTGGCCCAATTCTTTTTTCCATTTATATTAATTCAATAACTCAGTTGAAACATGATAAACTCAGTTGATTTGCTGATGACACAACTGTGATTTATTTTTCGGATAACTTCGCACATATTGAAAACTTTTTGAATCAAGACATGGAAAAAATTTCGAGTTGTTTGAATCATCATAAGTTGTCTTTGAGTTTTCCCAATCTTCATACATGTGAATCGCGAAACGAATTTTGAATCACCCTAAAATTGCATTGAAATTCTGATACAATAGAATACAAGCCAATTACAAAACTTCTAGGATTATATATAATTGGTATTTAAATCAAAACAAGACACCACATTCCTTATAAATATCTTATGAATATTTACCACAGATATGTTCGTTATATCCCTGATATAAACTGAAAGGTAGTTTTTTCATCCAGTTATTATTCAAATCAATACCATTTTATATCGAAATCAAAAAAATTAGGGAGGAATATTCAAACTTGAAAATCGCGTCACCATTGGTCCAAACGTTATGCGACAGCAGACGATTTTATGTACGCAGAGATAAAATGAGTGAAAGCTGCGGTGAAAAAATTATGTTATATGATGTATTTGAGTCCATAACATAGATTGGTATTTATAAATGCCCACATCAGAGATGTATATTATAAACATATATTCCGATGTGAATTTCGAGTCTTTGTATTTTTCTCTACGTCATGAAGATGTGAATGATTAATTTATGACATAACATAGAATAGTGCATATTCCTTAGTGCTGATCAAATTTCTTTTATTAATAAACGACGGCATTTACCACGGCATTTCAGAAATGGCTGTGTGTATTGGAGATGAGACATAGCAACGTTGCACAAAAATCCTATTCCATTCCAGCTTTCTTAATGTTGGTTATCATATGTTAACCTAACTTAGGGTAATAATAATGAAGTTTATTCAAAATTCATCAAAAAAGAGCATATACATCAATTTGTAGAAAGGTGAATAAACAGTTCAATTATACCCGCGAAGTTAAAAACTTGTTGCGAGAGATACGAATTACATTTATGTATAATATATTTAATAAATTTGTAGAATTCAACAAAATAATATTGAAAAATTAACTAATTCTCCTAATTGAAGTGAGAGATTTCATGAAATAAATTTCGACGTGATTCTTGAATCCATTTTTTAATCTGTAGTTTGAAAGATACTAATGACTTGATCATTTTTATATGATTTGGAATCAAATCATAGTAGAATGGCAATAAATATTTAAAATCTTTCTGAGACATTGTTGTTTTAACTCTATTTTTCAATGCGATATTATTTTTATTCCTTGTATTATAAATATGATTATTGAAATTTATATTCAATTTGTGTTTACGGATATAAATCATGATGTTATATTCGAATAATTGACTTATGTCCATTTCATGTGTTTCTATGTACAGATTTTCACTTGGATACAAATAAGACTTATTATATATTATTTTACCACAACAAGTGTTTTGCAATGAAATAACTTTCTTAAGCAGGAACAAGAACCACTCTCCAACCGCACGAAATTTATAACAATACTGAATGCAAAGTCATACGGATGTTTTACATGGGTCAAACGATATGATCATTCAAAACACGGATGAAAGACAACAGAACATGTTTCAGGACAATATTTTCTCACTGAATAGGGAATGAACATTTCAAGACGGTTATTCTCTTTTGCGTGGCAAAATGTTAATATAAATGCAAAACGTGATATTATTGAACGACTTACGGAAAAGTTAATTTTCAGCCAGTATAACCTACCTCAAAACCAAAACGGTAGATCTGCATGAGGATCTCCCTTATCCTACTGTTCAAGGCGTTTTTGTCGAAATCGTCCAAATTGGCGATACTTATGTGATCGAACAATCTTTGAACTCTCCCGATGGCATCCGGGATTATGCATTTATAGGCGAAAATCGATTCCTGAAAAAAAGAAAAATAATAATAACGATAATGATAATATTCAACTTCACAACTGATTCTCTGCTTACCCCAACAAACTTCATGTCTTTCGATGGAGCAAAGTTGGGTTTGTAGTGTGTTTTGAGAAAGTGTATCACTTTGAGGCTCATTTCACGCTCTTCATTGAAGAGGGTTTGCAGTTCCCGACAAACGGAAAACAAATTCTGCCTGAAATGGAAAAATTTGGATATCATCATCTTGAAATAAAGATTTTCGAGAATGTATTCACCGAATGAAAAAAAGTATTTTTTATTAAATTCTACTAGCATTGGACGAAAATTTGTATAAATTGGTTTACAGCTACTACCTACATCACAGATCTAGAGGAAAAAATCCAATATGGCGGATCCAAAATGGCTGACACAAAATTTCAACATCAATTTGAGATGAAATTGATATTAGGGGGATCTTAGTAACTACACAACGAAACTAGTGGGAATAAAATTCCAATATGGCGGATTACAAATGGCAGAGAACATGTTTGTTGCCGTATTCCATATATATATATATATATATATTCGTAAACATGTTTATTTGAAAAATTTTATATATTATGAGTTTTTAGGAGACTACCTATATCAAAAACCTGTCGAGAAAATATAAAATCAATATATCAGATTGAAAATGGCAGATATCTTTTTTATAAGTCCATTTCACTGACTATCAGTATATCGCTGTTCATAGGAGCTTCACAACGAAACTAGTTAAAATCTCATTTCATTATGGCGGTATCAAAATGGCCAACGAATTCAAAGTGATCTCTTAACATTTTTCTGAGTCGATTTGAGTGAGAAGGTATTCTTCAGGAACAACATTACAACTCAATTCCAATATGGCTGATCCAAAATGGCGGAAAAATGTTCGCAAACAGATTCGATCGAGAACTTGTGAAACGTACATAAAAAATCTTATTGGAAAATTTTTAGGTAATATGGTGAATCCAAAATGGCCGAAAACATTTTTTTGAGGGCCAATTTGACTGAGAATTGGTATATCGTCATTCCTTGGAGCTACATAACGAAAGTAGTGGAAATAGAAATCCAGTACGGCGGATCCAAAATGGCCGCCAAACATTTTTATGAGTCGATTTGATTGAAAATTTGTGTACAGTTGTACTCAGGAGCAACATAAAAAAACCTAACTAGAGACAACCCAATTACAATATGGCTGATCCAAAATGGTGGAGAAAATGTTTATCAGACTTCTTACATTATGGATCTTAGAATAAAATATCTCGCAAAATGAATAGATAAGTCAATATGGTGAATCCAAAATGGTCCATGATTTTTTATTAAAGCCTATTTAACTGAAAATTGGTTTATCGGTATACCCAGGTGCTTCATAACGAAACTAGTGATAATATAAATCGAATATGGCAGCTCCAATATGGCCGTCAAACTTTTGAGTCGATTTGACTACAAATTTGTTCAGAATTGTTTTCAGGAGCTTCATAACACATACCTAGAAACAAACCAAATCCAATATGGCTGATCCAAAATGGTGGAGAAAATGTTTGTATACAGATTCGATTGAACACTTGTATGTATGGGTTATAAGGAGACTACTTACATAACGAATCTCAAAGGAAAATATCTAGTAAAATGAATAGGTAGTCAATACGGCGAATCCAAAATGGCCGATACATTTGAAAAAAATCTATTCGACTAAGAATTGGTTTATCGGTATTCCCAGGAGCTACATAACGAAACTAATGCAAATATAAATCTCCAACATGGCGGATTCAAAATGGCGGATGAAATGTTCGTAAAAATTTGTTAAAATCGGTCAACCCTAACGGAAAACCTACTTGTTCGTTCCCTGCTCGCCATCCTCGACGGACATCAGCACCTCCTCGATCCTGGTGATCAATCGTTCCCCGATCCTCTGCAGCATGGTTCCCAAAAGGAACGCGAACTTGCTGCCGACCATCTCCTTGACGTCGGGCACGTTCTCGTACATGAACACCGAAAACTTGTACTCCTCCTCGAACACGTCCTTCTGGAAGCGGCACTTGTTGAACACCACCCACTGCTCCAAGTAGTCCAGGAAGTCCTTGAACACGAGCTTGAGGCACTCGTCGAATCTCTCGAGGCGCGCCTTGTACTTTTCGACGACGATTTCGGTGCCCTCGGTCGCCGCCCGGATGTACCCGCAAGTGCGCCGCCTCTCCTCGACGGCCTTATTCAAACCATCCTTCAGCTCCCTCATCAGCTGCCTGATGCTCAACGGTGAGGGATTCTTCGGTTTTTGTTCGAGGCGCATGCTCAGGTATTCGTGGATCATCTCCAACGTCACCATCGAGAGGAAAATGAACATGGAGCGGTACGAAGGTAGCTTCAAGCTCTGCGCTTCCGGGCACCAAACGCCGAACCTTCTCAGTTCGTCTTCTTCTTCGGAAAAGGAAACTTCGTTGAACGCTTCTTCGTTCGAAGGACGGGCGAGAGTCAGCATCGCCTTCTGCAGCTGGTTGTGGAGGTGTTTGAAAAAGTTCAAGCTCTTGTCGAGCGATCTGGTTTTCAACACGTTTTCGATGTAGCGCCGGTAGGGGGAGACTTTGCTCTGCTCCGTCTGGCACAAGACTTTCGCTAGGGGGGCCAGGTTGTACAGGTCGTTTTTCAGGGGGGCGTAAGAGTCGCTCGAGCTGGACGACGTGCTGTTGTTGCTGTCCGATGGGCTGCCTGAAAATGAAGGACGATTGTTTGACGTTCACCAATTTGTGGTTTTTCGTCGTAATTTTTCGGTTGGTAAAATAGGTCGGAGAGTTTCAAAAGAGGTCGGGAAGGTTATCACTTTCCAACTTGAAAGTAGGTTTGGAATAGGTACATTTCTGAGTGATTGTTATTAATAGTATATTGTACAACAAGTGAGAAATATGGCATTTTCTCAGTCGTTGTACATTGTACTTTTTCCATGCATGCATTGTTTTCATATGTTCAAATTTAAAATATTGAACACATCACTGAACAGCTAATTCACAACTCAAAAATCCCCAAAATAAATTTACTCTTTCGCTTATTTATTATCACTTGATCACTGTCTGTGATTAACTAACTCCGTACTGCGCATACGGCTCCGGAATTTTCCGTATTTGACGAATATCGACATTTCTGGAATCTTCGCGATCGCGATAGTTCTCTCCGTATGTAAAAAAATGCTATTGGTGTCTCTCTCGAACATTATCGATGAACATTTCTGCAATCTTCGCGATCGCGATAGTTCTCTCCGTATTTAAAAAAAATGCTATCGGTATCTCTCTCGAACATTATCGATGAATCGAGATAACGGTAGATGGGCGTGGTGTTCTCCGAATCACATAGGCATAGGCGTAGAGGAAGTCACGGGCGAAGAGGAAGTCACGGGCATAGAGGAAGTCACGGGCGTAGAGAAAGGGATACATCGTTTCGCAGAATTGTTGCTGACTGTCGAATTCGTATTATTTGATTTGAATCTGGTAATTCGTGCAAAATTATTTCGTTTTATTTGAAACATATGTGAAATGAGATTATATGATGTTTTCATTTTCGATAAACTCGTTTTAAATAACTTTTCACAGTGTTTCATAAAAGAATGTATTTTTTTTTGCAATTTGATTAAAAGAGATGATTCAATAATATCTTTAAGATGTTATGAAGAGATATCTTCAAAAGGTCGGATTTTGTAACATATGTACATTATTAAGGTGTCTTAAAGTTATGTATCTTCAAGATATCATAAATGTATTGGTTAAGACAATTCTTAGATTTCTAGAAGATGTCATTGTGCTATCCGGGATAGCATCCGAAAAAAAATTATCATCGTTGTAAAGTTAAATAGTTTCATTCACCTGTATTGGCGTCGTCGGCGCTCACGGCCCAACACCCCTGCTTGCTGTCCAACACCGTCAACAGCCTGCCGAGGATGCTCAGCTTCAGCCTCTGGTGCTTCGTCATGTTGTACCACAGGCACATCGCCTTCACTCTGCCAACGATCTCCGGCGAACTGTACAGCGGGTACAGCTCGGCGAAGGCTTTGCTCGACGGGAAAAGGCTTTCGGCGTCTTCGAGCCGCGTCAGCAGTTTCTCGACGTCGCCCAAGGCGTCGTTCTGCGCCTCGACGCACGACCAGCACGAGATTGATACGCACCCGGGGCAGTCGTCTTCGACGCCGCTGTCGCTGCTCTGGGTCGAGTACCTGGTGGTAAAACGCATTAGAGTAACGATATGTGTGTGTGACATTTTTTGGAAAAGACACACCTTTTATACAGGGTGGTCCGAATTATGACGTTGAAAAATCAATATTAGATTCCTTGCATCAATCAAGAGGTATTCAAATATACCCTTGTATGTTATCCAAGAAATTCTCAAAAATATGATACGTTTTTGCACAATCCAGCTTTCTTGATTACTCGCGGTATCTGGTTTCAAAACGTTAAGTCTTGTAAACTGGTTGCAAGGTCAAATGCGTCGGTAAGTATTCACTTACTTTATAATATAATACCATTGTAAATGGAGAAATACTTAGTCAATACCTGTGTAAAAAAGATTTGAAGCGTTTTTGTTACGCCATCTACAGCATAATGTCGATATTTCCGTTTACTTGACAATGCACGAAAAAGTTTCCTGCTTTGAGAAGAGAAATAGGTGCAGGGTTCTGTCTGTCAGCTTGACTGAAATGTTGAAAGAAAGATAATGAAGCTTCGAAATAGAATTGCGATAACATTTTGAGAGAAATGAAAGTTTAGGCATCAAAAAAATCTTCAGAACATGAATGGTCTACGACATAGACAAAACATGCCACTTCTGTTTCTGAATTGATTTCCATCTTTTGATATTAAGTATAAGTAATCAAGAAAATGTTTGATTCAGGCTACGACGTCCGTACGAAAAACGAAAGAAAAGACATGACTTGGCAACGAAATTACCACGCAGTGCCATCTACTCGTAGTATCCATCCCTTTAAATGATATTTTCATAAGGTTGACTAACTATATCTCTATAAACAATGATAATACGTTGAAGTCAATAAATGATTATGTTTGTCAATAAAGCTGAATGTCGCTGACTTCTGATGATAAATGCAATTTGGACAGATGCGGATTTCTGTAGGTCAGTTTGACTGAAATATTGAGAGAAAGTTAATGAAGCTTCAAAATGGCGTTACGAAATCCCCAAGCGCCGCCCCTGTCAGCCGTAAAATGTAAAGTAATGTGAGGGGTCGAAGAAAGAATATTACCTGAGAAAATCCGAAAAAATCTCCATAGTGTACACAGAGTATAAATAGGGAGGTGATTCATCGCAATGACAATTTCTAGTAGAGAGATTTTTTAGTATTGAGATTGGAGAATTCAGAGATTAGTAGAGAGTCGAGTTTTATAGAGAGTTTTAGTAAATATCGTTGGATGATTTGATCGGTTGAGAACTCTTAAGTGTTTCTGAACGATTTATAAGCCAGTGCAGTAGATGTATTGTCAAGTGATGTTCATAAAAGTAGTTTCGTGTTGTTGGGAGTAATATTTTGATAAACGAACCCAGAAATATCGTAACAATAGAGTTGCCAATAGAAGTTAATACAGGAAAGGAATCAGGCATTAAAATAATCTTCAAAATATCAATGATCTAAAACATTGACAGAATATTCCGTCCATTTTCTGAATTGGCTGCCACATTTTGACTTTTGTAAGTAATTAACAGAATATGCGATTGAAGCAAGTGAAATGACTTCTATATCAGTACAATGTTAATGTTTCCGTCAAAAACGCTAGACCTACAGTTCACTTGATAATGACATTTAGGGAAATTCGAATTACTGAAATTTCTTTACAGATGGCGTTAAGCGGCAACTCTAGACACAAGACATTATGAAGTCTAACGAAATATCTTTCAGCAAATTCTCTAGAAGAACTCGTGCAGTCAGTGTATAACTTTCTTTTTTCAACTCTCTACATAATAAAGTATGAAGATACACGAGTTCTGTCAAAAATTGCATGAGTTCTTACCTAAGAATTCGCTATATTTTTTATGTTAGTTTTCGTTTAGATGTAAAGACAGATATGCATCTCGATGCATATATTACAGATAGATGCTTTTGCTTTATATTCTCGATATATGTTATGAGAAAAAAATCATAGAAATTCTTACTATTCGGCGCCGAAAATTTTCAGATAAATTGATGAGATTATTCGTAATATCGGTATCGACGTGAGAGGAGTAGAGTTGGACTGCATGGAAAATATAGAGTTCATTGAACATTGTAGTGTTTAAATCGAGATGAATTGGACCCCCCATAATTCAGATCAGCCTGAGTAATTTCAATTCATGAGGAAGAGTGCTGTAGTCCGGGCTATTTTGACGCTGTACAAGAAGACCGTATTTGAAAACACTCTCCCGAAAAATCTTTTCTTCCATGATTTTGAATATTTGTTATTGCATCTTTTACTAGGCATGTAACTACCATTGTCACTAATGCTGGAACTTGGAATAAATATGTTAAACTGGAAAGCAATCAGCAAATAACACAAATATAACTTCTATCAAAGTAAAAACTGAGCAAGATGAACTTTGTTTTTATCAGCGTCAGAATAATCTCGCTTTATGCTGACCAGTTGAAGTTGAGTACATGTGTATTGAATGTTTTGTAACCATCGAAACTTTATATAGATGAATAGATGATTGATTATTTCGTCGATAAATAATACAACAGCGTTTGATATCCATTATGATACACTATTTACAACAACACTTAAATTAATTACTAAACAAACGAAAAGCAACAAAAGCAACAGCACATAAAAGACAAATAACTAAGAAAACTACGGTAAAGAACTGAACTGGTAACGACAAATAGCTGGTTGGAAGGAACAGTAAAATTATGGAATACTTCCAATTAACTTGAATGCGAATGTCAAAATTTGACAGAATTCGATTCTTGCACCATCCACTGGAAATCGCAGTACATTCCGTGAATATGATTGATCGTGTCTAGAGTTTTTGACGGAACAATATCGAATTGGAGATCGCACCAGGAATATATGCATCTTGGATTGAAGGTACAGTTGCGGCCAAAAAAAATGGGACAACTCTTAGTGCAGATTTTTGTTCAATTCTAGCTGCTTGAACTTGTCTTATGAATGTCACATAGCAACATTGAATATTTGACATAATGTGTCAAACAATTCCAAAATAGTAATTTATCATGCCGCATATAAATGCAATGACGAAAGGTGGAATAACCGCAAAAATAGAAGATGGGTGGTCAGTGAGGCAAACTGCGGCATTTTACAATGTTAGCAAGAACTCAGTTTAAAGTATTTTAACGAGATGGCGAAACGAAGGAAGAATCGTTAGAAATCCAGGCTCGGGACGTCCAAGAAAGTCAACTGCTGAACAGGATGCTGCTTTGATAAAAAATTTCAGAGCGAATCCATTTTCAACAGTAGTTGATGCTGTTCCAGCAACACATTTTCCAGCATCTTGTCGTACAGGCCGTCGCAGATTAGCACAGTCTGAATCGAAATACTACGCAGCAGCAAAGAACCAAGAATGGGATTTGCTTAAGAACATATTGCTTATGACGAACACTTTTGGAATCGTGTTATTTTTACAGATGAAAAGGTTTTTAAATCCTCGAATAGTGGCAATATTCGTGATTATCGCCCACCGAATACACGGCATGACGAGAAATATGTCAATTCAACAAATAGAAGTGGTCGTTTTTCTGTTAATATGTGGACGTGGATATCAGCGCAAGGACCTGGAGTTCTATGGCATATTGGGGAAAGATTCAATAGTGAAGCAAATATAAACATTTTAGAAAATGTTATGCTTCCTTCTGTTGAGATTATTTTCCCAACAATGATTTTATCTTCCAACAAGATAACTGCTCAGTGCATGACTCTGCAGTATTGACCGAATGGTTTCGGGCGCGTAATATTAATGTCCTCAACTGGTGTAGTAAAAGCCCGGACATTTTTTAATAAAAATTAAAGATTATCCAGTACCTTTTGTTTTTCAATCATGATCAACAATATTATTTCCTTCAGGGTTACTATTATTCGAATATGCGACAAAAAATGGCAATTTCACACTAGGCAACAACAACTGTCCCATATTTTTTTGGCCGCAACTGTACGATGCCCTTGAAAAAAATTGAGGAATGACACAACTTGGAAACGAACACACCTATCCCATCTATCCGTAGTATCGAACACTTCAAATGACATTTCCGTATGGTTGGATAACTATATCTCTATAAACAAAGCTTTCAGCAATTGTACAACTGATCCAAATACTTTTTATTCGTATCGCGCTAGTTATTTCCAAGTAACCCTCGAAAGTTATTATACCTTTTCGACGACCTCTGAAACTTGTAATTCTTGATGTCGGCGAGCAGAGGTTCGACGCACTCCCTAGCTGCGCAAAGATATTCGTCTTCCTCCATTGGAGTCCGGTCGGCGTGGTAGGCTTGCAGTTCCAGCCATATCAAGTCTTTCAATTCGTTCTGCCAAAGAGTTTCCTCGCGACTCATCTAGAAATGTGATAATCGATATAGTTGGGGACAATAATCTTGTTGTAACTATTCAAGAATAACAAATGGGATAACAAACAGAATCAACAATACCCGTCAACTATCAAGTGGAAAGATTACTACAAACACACTACATGATTGTTATTGTGAATAATATATTTTTCGAGTCGTCTGGGAGTTGTTTTATTTTGTAACAACCCCAGAGCACAGAAATGAGTTTAGAAATGTAACAGCCGCATTGCAAATTTTGAAAGCTTAGGATTAAGATGCCTAGGAAACCCTGGTGTGTCTAGTGATTCGATATTGTTTAGAATTTCTTGGCGAAAAACAATCGACGATTACAAAAGCTTTCTAATTTTTGCATAGGGGGCGTTTTATGAGCATTTTTGAAAATCTGTCAAATGTCGGTTTTGTCAGATTGACGTAACTTTGAGGTTTATTGTTGTCAATGAAAACTGAAATTATTTCTTCGCACTCAAGTGTTCAAAAGTCTATATAAGTAGAATGAGTTTTGAAGTTATTACAAGTACTTTTTCACGATGTGTAGAAGATTCAGTATTTTGTGTGGTCAGTCAAAATCTGGGGATCCAAATATTCTTCTTTATTCAGTATTTAAGGTAAGTACAGAACAAATCGCCCCAAATAATAACATGATGAATTTTATACGTTTCAGCTTGAGCGAAAGTCTCCGAGGGGGAAACAACTAGCTAAAATCTGTACAAGATTTAAAATCTTTCAAATACTTAAAGACTTAAACGCATGACCTAAAGACTTGAAGGCATGACTTAAAGACTCAAAGGCATGACTTAAAGACTTAAAACGATGACTTAAATGACTTAAAATTTTCAGGTGTACAAGATTGAAAGAAGATGTTTCCCCCTCGAAAGTCTCATATCGAGGAGGAAACATCTGTAGCTCTTATCAATGAAATATTGAAAACAAAGATTTGTTTAAATAAAGAAAATATCGATGTGATACGGATTTTGAACCGTTGCTTAACTGATGTGTGTATCCCCAATTCCAAGACAGTCTATCACTTTCAATACACTGGCATGAACTTTGTCGTACATTCTCAGGTGAATGGGCAAAGTAAATTTTCTCGGCATCAAAGTCTATTCTTACAAACTGATATAAAAACACTGAAAACTTGTGGAGGTAGCAGGTGACAGTGACAGTATTGACAGGTTGTTAACGGTAGGTTTCCACGTTACATGCAAGTTTTCTGGAACGCATTTGATTGACTGTCAGGGCTGTCAAAATCTCAGTAGGCAAATAATAAACAGTGGTAGAATATTCGGTTGCACATTCCTCTCTACTGAAAATTAAGGTTCATATGGTATATGACTGATCGCCATCTACAATAGCGGTCTGAAGCTTTTGCGATCTCAGAAATCAAGCAATCGGTTTTCGCCAAGTTTATCCCCAAATTATTCAGGTATAAGTAGATACACCAGGGTTTCCTAGGCATCTTACTTAGGATCAACAAATACTGCAGGCGCTGAGAGCGGTCATTTTGTTCCAGTTGGGAGTGAATATACTGAACCGCAAACTTCTATGATGGTGTCAATATACTTTGACTTCCATCTGACATATAAAGCATTTTTGAAATTCTGAATACTATGACGCATAACTTTCAAACTTATTTCGACGAAATCGTTTTCTGAGTTATGAGCTGTTTTTCATTAAATAGTAGATGAAGACCATATTTCCTGAAAAAATGTGCGGAAAAGTGAGTCACCGTTTATTCCAAGAACGAACAAGTGATTCTCAGCCCATATTTTGTGTTCGAAGTACAGTTTTCTTCGGAGTTCACGCTGTCAATATCGTAGAGAACTACTAAAAAAGGAACAAATTTCAAAACCTATTGTGAACTTGATTCCATTATGCTCGAATAATAAAAAACCTCAAATTCAGCTGGAGTGCAGAAAAAAATGAATTAACAATAAATTATTTGATTACTGCTGTTTGTAATGTCTGACGATCGGCGTTATCTAGAGATTAAATTGAGAACACATAATTCATAAAAGTGCTGCCATAAAATTCTCTACAGTCAACTCATCAGTTGCAGTACCGGGTATTTTAGACTCTTAAGCCAATCTATATCGCCTTAGTCTTTGTATAAGAAAGCAAATTTCACAAATAGTCGGTGAGGACACTAAAAGACTGGCGATAAATCAAATCTTTTTCAAACAATTCGTTCGAGTATACTCACAGATTATAGCGTTTTTTTACTTTTTCTTATACAAGGGATGGAGCATACTTTTAAATTGAGTAATAAACAAAATAAGCAGAAACTGATGTTATATTTAACAAATGAAAGGCACCCTAGTATGGGGAATTTGACCGTCATTATGAACAAATATTATGAGTTGCCGATCGGTCAGCTTCAATAAGTATGAGTATATCCAACCGACTGCGCCAACCGACAGTGCAATTCAAAGTTTGAGCATTTTTCGCCAAGTTGAAGCCCCAAGGATTCTAGACATCTCAACATAATCTGAAAGCGAAAGACACCCAAAAATGTCAGTACACGGTATTTGAAAAACTCACCGCCCTCCTGGGATTCCTCTCCTGCGCCGTACCGCACCCCATCCTGACGAGACAACACAACGTTTCGTAGAATTCCACCCTCGGTTGGGGGCAGCTGCCTTTGGCGGTATCGTGGAGCTCGTATTCGATGGCCGGCAACGGGTCGAACTTGAGTTTCGGCTCCGCTGCGCCGTTCTTTTGTTTACACGGCACCGTGCGGCATACCAAACTCATGAACCGCTTGCAACTCTCTATTTGGTAGCTGGGCGTCCTCGGGTAGTCTTTGTCTTGGTGGTGGTTGGTGTCGGTGATGGCTTGGGCGCTGGCGATGTCGAGCTTCAGGTCCCGTTCTGAGCCGCGCAGCAACTTCATGTGTCGTTTGCTGGTACGTTTCGGACCTTCGAGGAAGATTGTGGAAGATAGCAGTTCAGGGCCAGCACAAAGGGGCTGGTCACCTCAAAACTTGGCAATGAATACAAGAAACAATAGCCAGGATCACAGAACCCAGAAGGCATTGATAGTGGTTATTTTGCTCCAGTCGGAAGTGAAGATACTAGTCTAAGAGGCCTCGAAACTAAACCTATAACGATAGGGCTGCCAAAAGTCATACATATAAGTCGTCATTTCATTTATAGGAGAACACAAAATGACACTGCTGCCATGTCTAGGACCGGTCAACGCTATAAAAAAAATTAACAAAAATGTTTTTTAGGATTCTGCAATGATGAGTTTTCCGTATTGTGATTGTTCCCTCAAGCAGAGGAGTGGGATTATATGCAAAAGCAGGGCTGCCTTTTCCAAACAGTGGACAACATGGCGGCAGCAGCGTTTGAAAGTCGTCTTCCGCGCAAACGATTTTGCGTTTCAATTCGGTAATATCAGCAAATGGCCGGTTCTTTTCGATTTGTATTATATAAATACGCCAGCCACTACCACGACCAATGCATTTTACGTGACACCTCTGTGCCCGTTTCATCACTACCCATCTGTAATTAATTAACAATATGGGAGAAGATAATTGTCGGTTTGCAAGCCTATCGGATAGCGTGTGACCACAATTGTGACCACGATTATCACTTAAGTAATTTGCGGTCCAGGTTAGTGGAACTTGACTTGAAATGGACCAATATTCTCCCTCTTCCTCCAATTGATACAAATCATTCCCAAATCTCATATATATTTCGTCCTTTAATTCAGACAAGGGAGTACGCCCGTGGTAAATCAGTACTGGATATAAATACATGCTATATATTCTTAGAACATTAAAAACAACTAATTTACGCTTCATATCGACACAAACTAAAGTATGTAACATGACAGAAGTGAATAACACAAAAACTTGTATGTATCAAATTCCTCAATTCTTGTATTTTTTGGTAAAAAATTTGAATTATACAAGGAGTTAGGACGAAGTTCATTCAAAAGGAACTGTTTTTTACTCAACGCAGCAACTTTCCAGAGTAGACATTAGGAATTCACCGTTCTGCCCTTGTATAGATTTCAATATCAATTCTTGAAAATTGTAGTAGGTTAATAACACACGAAATTATGAATTGGGATGGGTACATTACGACCTGATTAAAAGTCCGTTAAAACAATCGGTGCTGAGAATGGACACGACATCACAAAATTAATTTCCACTTCTCAAAGAGTTTTTGAGTGAGATATAAACAATATTGAAGTTATCTATAATGCATATAATATACCACATAATTAAGACCTAATTTTTTCCACACAATACCTCACTGTCAATTTCACAGCAACAAAATTCGAGAACATTTTTCGAAATCATTATTTTTAGTCTTAAAAATTCTTGAAGCATTTTTTCAGATTTCAGCAACCCGTGAAATAGGGATATTATATAGAAATCTAGAAGTTCAGATTTTTTGCCAACTTTTGAAGTCACCCGCCGTACTGTGCAACAGTTTGATCTTTCTTACCTTCATCTGGTTCAGTGTTGTCGTTGCTCAATACACCGTCCTCGAACATTGCATCAACGGTATTTCTTCTGTACAATGGTGTGTGCGCCTTGACTAATTTTGCAGATGCCATGGTGGTGCTTGAAACGATTAAAAAAAATTGGATGGGTGAGTTTCTAAAATCATCGAGGTCTAAATTTTTGCCAGATTATAACCAATGGAAACTGAGGACGTTTCAAATGGACCAATAGTTGAACAAGTAACTTATCTCTTAAACGGATTATTCATAAATAATTTGAAAGAAGTCGGCCTATGTACTTAACCCCTCAATTGACTGACAGTTTCACCTCCATCGATTTTGCTGCACGATAAAAAACATCGAGCAAAGGATAGAGATAATTTTTGGCACGAAGGACATTCAACTTGAGCAAAATATATGTTCCAGCAAAGTACTCAATAGACAATCGAATAGTTCGTGACCGGATTTTCAATCCACTGTTCAGAAACTGTGATGTCAGCTAAGTTTCTTAGCAGTAGGATTGACGAATTAAATTAACTCATAAAAAATAATAATGAGTTTATTTAGCTATAAAGCTACTGAATACAATTATCTTATAACATGGAATGTAAATTTTGATTATGAACATTAAAAATACAATGGAATATATTATTTTCACAAGTACACTCTGTATGAAATTCAATAAAATCAATTAATAAATTTAAAAATCATTATTTCAGTCTATGATATTTATTCTGGAGACGAAAAATCCAAATTTTTCAAAAGTCAATGTTCGTTTTGACAAAATATTCCTAAGATGTCTAGAAGGATGGTGCTGGGACCGACGCGATATTGTTTAGAATTTAATGGCGACACTTTTCTGTCATTAGTGTCATTTTTACGTATCGTGGTGTTTTTCAATTTCACGGCTAGTTGACGCTAATTGGAAGTGCATAGTTAACCGATCGATCGACAAACTATATTCTTTGATTCCAGCAGTCAACAAAATGAGCAAAATCTAATGTCATACTCATAAAAAACAAAATCGAATGAAAGGAACGCAATTATAGGGAATTTGGCCAGTATTCTAACAAATAATATAGGTTGTTGATCAGTAAGCGTCCAAAAGTTAAAAGTATAGCCATAACATATACAAACCAATTAGTTTTTGTTTTCACTGTTGATGTATATAAAAATACTGAGGGCGCACCAGTTACTATGGAAATTGCTAACTCTTTTGAAAAAAAAACAGGAAAGTTTCTAGGGGGCACATGCTGCCATATTGATTCATTTGACAAAGTTATAGGAATGATTTATTTGTTGGGAATTTTTTCGAAAGTGGCGCTGCCATCTTAACTTGAAATCTCAATAAATATATAAAAAAATTTATTTTTTGAGTCTAAAATCAGACTTTATTCACTCGCCTTGAGCGATTTCAGAGTTTAACAACAAAAATAATTATATCGTGTGTGGAAAAAGGAAAATAGTAATTTACGTAAAGCTGGGAAAAGTTTCATTTTATGTAATGATCGTGATTTTTGCGAAAGTTACATAATATTCTATCCATGACGTGAATAATAATTGGTGGTTACGAACCCGACAATGTCATTTGTCAAAATTACTATAAATTGGAGGGAAATCCCTAAAAAATGAAAAATCATGTAGCAAAAAAGTTGATAGGAGCTTAGGGTAAGGGTGATTATATGAATAAAAAAGTGTGTTCAAATAATTTCCTAGTGAGAAAAATAAGGTGGAACATATACCCTTTCGGGCAGGTCATGATGGTAAGTACATTTTTTTACAGAATCAGGCGCTGTTTGAATAAATGAAAGAAAAAAATCAGAAATATTGAAGAAAGGCTTGTTTTCAAATTTTTCAATTTCAGTCAAATTACAAAGAATCTACTTACCTTGACTTCCTCTCTTTA
Source organism: Zygogramma bicolorata (assembly GCA_032362365.1). Lineage (NCBI taxonomy): Eukaryota > Metazoa > Arthropoda > Insecta > Coleoptera > Chrysomelidae > Zygogramma > Zygogramma bicolorata. The sequence goes on from JAVJAQ010001989.1 coordinate 20,841, forward strand.
TTTTTTCTTTCACGGTTCTTGCGCAAAATCTTCGTTCTTGGTGGAGTTTTACTATAAATGTCATATTCAGTCAATTCGTCACTATCCAGAAGTTTTTGATCTCCCATAGCTTTTCAAACTATGGACTGAAGAACCTGAATGATGACCCATGATTTTTAATTATAACCTACTTATTTTATAAATTTTTGTCTGTCTATCACCTACTTGCCTCCGTTCAGAAATATTACTGGATATTTTAAAAAAGCTGAACAAAAGTTGGTAAACGATATAATGAAGATCAAATTATATTTTTTGTTTGACCTCAAAGTGATTGATATACTTAAATCAGCTACATAAAGCACTTCAAGAACCTACTGGCCAGTAAGATATTGCCAAAAAATGTTTAAGTAGCTGAAATAGGTTTACTGTTGCAAGGGTTTTAACCAATAAATTCAAATATTTCTCGAATTTGAGTTTAGTGTAGTATATTGAACCTTCATACAAACTCAAATACCTAGTTGATTTTCCATGTCTGAAGTAGGTAACAGTGACATTGCTTTTGAACACCTTTTCAGAGTGACAAGCAAATCATTTGATACCGCACACACTAAAAATGTGTTCTACACTTGTGCTTGAAATTTTAATAATATTACATAAAGTGTTAGGGTCTCAATCCGAACTGCTTACAACTATCACAAGCACACATTACATTCGCGTATGGCAATTTCACAATTCTCACACAAATTACCTTTTCTGGAGTGTTTACTGATGAAGCATGCAAATCAAACACCGATGAATATACTAACACATTAATGAACTGATACTCATCTTATTTGACTAGTTACTAGTACTTACAAAATCTAATCATCACTTCAGCAACTATTAACCATAACTGTTTACATAACCTTAATTTTTCTGGGAATCGACGTATGCAAAAATCTGTGATTTAATCAATGAACAACATTTGTAGTTATAGGTTGGAAAGTTTGAAAATCATTTCTGTTTTCCACTCTCTCTGATCGAATTTGCTAATCAAGTAGACTACACCGCATAATACCGAGTGGAAATTGTCTTCTATCTTCTATCAAAATTGCCAATGTCAACATTTGATTTGTTTCATTTTTTTGCCACGGGTAATTGGAAGTTATCGATCATATATTCAAAAACAATTCGTCACAATGTCATCAATAACAAATAAAGAGTCGTCAGAATACTAGTTTTTGTAAAATAAGAATATATTTCACCATCAATGAACTTTTTTAATGAACATTCATTTCAAATGAACGGGAGATTTCGTTTTTAGTTTCATTTGCCCAATTTTGACCGTGAAAAACGAGAACGAGTACAGAACACACATAACCTCAAAAAACATGAAACATTTCACACATTCGATATGATATTTTGGTTTTGACGTTTGTTGGATGCCAACAAAACTCGAAATTAACTCTTTTTGTGTATTATTCATTATACTTTCCAGGGAACTAATCTTAATCAACTATAATGAGTTCGTAATGCTCGAAACACTGATTTTTAGTTGGAAAATTGTATTTCAAGATTCTTAATCTAAACTTGGATTGAGATTATTTTCTTACCCACCATAAAAGATTATCACTTACCATTTGCAATCTATGAATTTGTTCTTTGTAGTCTCAGGTCTCAGAATAACTAGATTTTCTGAGAGCTTGAAGTTCACTTCTTCAACTAACTGCTTACAAAACATATGTATCAACGACCTTATTATTGCCCATTAAATTTTAAATTTTCAAAAATAGTATAAAAACTGATCAAAATAGTATAAAAACTTCGCTAGGATTCAATTTTCCTGAATAGAAGTGTCCGTTACTATGATATACAGTTGCCTGTAAGATTTTCACATATTAGGGGTTATTAAACCGCGACACGTGATTCACTACACAATATCTTCAAGCAGGAACTTTAAACAGTTTAAAGTTCCTACGTTTTAGTCGCGGTTTAGTGAACCTTAATATGTGAAAGTCTTACAGGCAACTGTATATTATTTATGTTTCCCACTAGGAAATAGCAATATCTGACATTTCTTTTTTCATTCCCCTTTTACATTCGGAATTTAGATTCGTATTTTCAGAGCTATAATAGGAATGGATGGAATAAAACAAAAAAATACAAGCCTATAATAATATAATCAAGTCTTAAAAATCCACACATAAAATCACAATAAAAACAAATCCAGACAAGGCTGAAAACATCATACATTTTGCTCATACAAAAATACTAAAATGAAGATATCCAAAGAGGCCTTCAAAAATGCTAAAAACAGTCCCATACCAGGGCAAAATCTCGTGGTGGATAAATTGTTATATTGTGCTGCTTCATTCATTTTTCTCAAAAACTTTATTAGCTGAAAAAAAGTTTCAGGATGTTAATACATGATTGAACAATGAGTTAATATAATAAAAAGTTGTTACCTGATTCCTTGACTTTATTAAGAACGTCATCAACATTCTGGTGGTGTTTCAGAAAGTATGGTTTTATAATTCTGTTGTAAATTATCAGAGACCCATTGAATCCTGTGGGGATCATCAACCACACCATGAAAATGCACTGAAAATTAATTTTTATCAATACACAAAACGAATTGAAATAAACTGTATCACCTTAACAAGCCAATAAAGGGGGAACCAGCGTACAATAAAATCTGCAAAGTACTCTGCGATGGAGAAAATCGCAAATACGACCCAGTAGGTGAGCCATTTAGTGTCATCATCTTTAGATTTTGATTCAATAGCTTTAATGGACATGTAGGCTGGATATAAGAAACCAACCGAGTTACAAACCAGCTGAGCAAAGTATCCAAACACCAGCCATAATCCAACCAACACAATTGCACCTGGAAAAAATCCACAATTAAAAGTCAGTTATCCCAGAGAATGTTAGAACATTATGCAGCAATTTTGACGATATAGTTAACTGATAATATAATTAACCAATACCTACCATATACGGAAATTTCGTAGGAAAACATTGTTATATTGTGCGTGAACGATTGTTTTGTTTCAAAAGGATTAAGCTTATCAGCAAGTTCTGACTGACTAGATACCTGTCAACTATCTTGGAATATATACAATACAAATTAACGTGGAAAATGTAAAGAGATAGTAGGTATTTATTTATTTCTAACTAACGAATGAATGTTCCAGCTTTTAGAACCATCGATTTATGTCAGATGGATTGTACAAAGTATGTTTAGAAAATGAATACCTCTGATGTCCATCGATAACCACAGTTTTAAAAGTTATCACTGTGAACTAGTACATTCAGATGATTCAGGCAAGAAATACGACCAACAAAAAAGTGGTATGTTTCGGATTTTTTCTTTGACCTTCAAAATTGATAAGTCCAATATGAATTCCTCTCGTTCGGAAAAAAAACAAAGTACGTAAGGAAGTTGAGGATTGGTAGGCATTTATATAGTTTTTCGGATAATTCTCGTGCAATTTTTCAGGATGAGTCATTTCACTTTTCATTTTACTACGGAAATAATGGTTGTACATACATAGATGCGTGAAACACGAATCTAGTTAAGGTCCCTCAAAGTTACGATTTTTTTTTCTACTATAAGAACCATGGAATACACTAAAATACAGATTTTTCTAATATTTACTTCACGTATTTTGATGCATTAACCGAATTATAAGCAATTTTCACAACTCGAAAAAAATACTGAAACTATTTAGAGGTTAACAAAACAAATGAAGGATTTTGGAATGGCAATATTTTTGTGTCAGGATTTTTGCGTTTAGTGAAAAATGCTTTTCGAAAAACCTTACTGATAAAAAACGTGTACCGATTGAACTTATGTGCAAAAAGAAGACGGGATATGCCCTTTTTCACCTCTGAGGGGACATAATAACATTCGAAAGAAGAAAGAAGGTCGCGTTTCGATTTCAAATTCGGATGAATAAATAAAATCCAAAAAGTTCTGGCTGGAGGATAAAATTGAAATGTTGTGTCTTATGACTTATGACCGGCGTTACCACCAAATTTTAGAAATAAAACTAACGGAATTCCAAGCGGAATTTTTTCATACAAACTAAAAGTATTTCACCCTGTTTCCACGATGCAATTTGTCGCTGCAACTGAAGATAGTTGCATGTATTCATGAAGCTTTTCAAATTGCATCAATCTATTGGTGCGATAAATTGTAGCGACATAGTTTTTTTTAGGGTGAACTTGGAAACCACAAATATGTGGTGGTATTATTGTGAAGAATGGGAACAAAAAACGAGTAATTTCCGGTATTGTTTTTCAATAGAAATATATTTACAGTACTTCATTATTTATATCGAGTGTAGAAAAAATGGCGCATGCAACTCTCATGTAATGGTTATTATTACAGTCACATTAACCATACGAAGCTAGCCTTCGGCTCGTTTCGGTTGATGCTAGTGTATTAATGACCTTCATTACATGATCGTTGCATAATATATACTATTTTCAGATGGGGTGCATTTCGAATTTAATATTTATATGAAGAAAATGTTTAATTTGTCCTCAAAATCACGCCCAAAAAATCGTTACAGATAGTTTTATAACATCCTGTACATTTGTTGGTTTTGTAATCATGTGTTACTTGTGCAAGATTGAGATTGATAGAAAAGGGGGGAAGAAACAAAGAAATATGAAAGGAAATATATATATATATATATATATATATATATATATATATATACATATATATATATATATATATATATATATATATATATATATATATATATATCCATTCAAAACGAATAACAAAAAAATTCAATGTCAAAAATTCAGAATCCAAATGAAATATTCTCAACAACAGAACTAATGATTATGAAAATTAACAATCCATGAACAAATTTGTTTTCAATAATCATTAGCACTCATATATCTTGAAGAACAAATGAGGTTTTCTCAGGATACTTTATCAGTAGACTGAGGAAATTACCCAGATAGTGATTGGCTTGCCACTACCAGTTCCTTTGAATGTTCGTAAATTGTATATTAAATTTGTGAAAGGAGTCAAGGAATTTAATTTTCCAAAAGTAATTTCCCTATCTGACTTGCTTACAAAAAATTTCGCTACAGGGATATGTTCAGAGAACCAAGGAAGAGAATAATAACTGTGAATTAGTATCCATTTGTATGTTTGAAAGTGGTCTGTTTTTAAATTATTGAATGCAATAAAACGATGATTTTGTGAAACAAATGAAATATTGGATATTAACAATACTCAAGTAAAAAAATATCTTGAAACTTTAACATATTGGTAAAAGTCTGTTATCCGGTCACCCGAGCTTTTTTAAAAATTTTCTTTTTCAACTCACGTAATTTGAGCCGCTGAACACGAATCTGGAGTCAAAACGTGGCGCTCGCCCTTCGTTTCGAAGATACGGCCCCCCAAAGACAAGAAATCGGGGTTTTACGCCTATGTTTGTTTCTCAGCCAATTCCGCTCGAAATTCCTCCTTCTTTCTATAAGCACAACATACCTACACACTCTATATATCCTTCTTCATCACTTCCGAACAGAATTATAAGCATGTTTTGCTAACCTCGAATTTCTATGACGATTTACCTTTTAGAGTTTTGAAGTGGAAAATGGAAAAATGCTTATAATTCTGTTGGAAAGTGATGAAGAAGGTGGTATAGAATGTGTATATTGTGCTGATAGAAAGAAGGATGAATTTCGAGCGGAATTGACTGAATAAACAAACATAAACGTCAACCCCGATTTCTTGTCTTTGGGGGGCCGTATCTTCGAAACGAAGGGCGAGCGCCACGTTTTGACTTCAGATTCGTGTTCAGCGGCTCAAATTACGTAAGTTGAAAAAAAAATTTTTTAAAAAAGCTCGGGTGACCGGATAACAGACTTTTACCAACATATTTTCCATTATTAATTCTTAACAGTTCCTTTCCTTCAATTTATATAGTAAATTTTATAGAGGAATGCATCAAGTTCAGTTCCATTTCAATTGATTTTTTTATATCAAATTTCTCATTTAAATCTCAATCATTAATCATTATTCATCCCAATTTATTAATCTTCATAATCCTCATTTCTTTGTTAAATTTCATCAGTTTGTTCAAAGGTTACAGTAGATTGAAATAAAAACCATTCAACATAGGAAACTGACAACATCAAGCAAATTAGGAACCTAACTGTAGTTTTTTTTTCATAGACAAAAAATTTAAATTACATCAATTAGGTATAATTAATTTGAGGAGTTCAATTCTAGGTGCCATGTGAAGGAAAACAGAACACCACTTGAACAATTGATGATATAGGTACTCCAGAAATTATACCAATAATGAGGTACCTACCAGCAAAAATGTATAACCTGTCCAATCCAGTTTTCTGTTCTGCTTGTTCTAAAATGGATGTCCACGGTTTAGAAGAGTCATGTAGGGAAGCATTCAACTGTCTTTTCATTTCATCAACTTTTTGTGCCATTGTGATATTCAAGTTATGTTCTACCTGAAACAATAATTGCACTTATTCCGGAAAATACCCAATACAATTAATTCAAAGTCAACTCACCTATGTGAATATGTGAAATCAAAGGAAATGAAGTGGTCAAAATAACAAAACTCAACCGGACCTCCGGATCATAACAAAATAATCATTAGGGTAAAACAAGGTTGCCACTTGCCACTATACTATCTAACAAAAACTAGTTATCTTTATCTATTCTGTTGCCAAGTTTACAATTAATATAAGCTGAGTTCGATTATTAAGCTCTGAGCGCTCACTTTGCTCGATGCCGTTCGTTTATTACAAATCGAGCTCTCCGAGCGTGTACATAGGTGTCCATTTATTCACTGAGCGAGCGAATCGAGCAAGCTCTCTCAGCTCGGCTGAGCTCAATCCACTCAAAATCGTTCGTTTATCCCGAAGCGAGGATATCGAGCGCGCAGAGCGATAACTTTGGTGTCCTTTTATTCACAGAGCGTGCATATTGAGCAGCTCATTTAGCGCGGAGCTTCGTTGAAGAGAAAATCGAGCGAAAAGATGTGACGTATGATGAAGAATAAATTTGACATTGAACATTAAAGTGAGGTTATTTATTTTCGTTATGGAAAAAAAAATTTTTTTCAAAATTATTGCAGTTGTAATTATATTTTTCACATGTGAAAGTCATACTGACGAACTATACCTGTTTGGTAAAGAATTTTGAAAACGAACCTCTCAAAATACCTACCTACCTATAGCCTCTATTTTAGCTAGTTTCAAAAATATTCTTGAAGTTTTGAAGAATTTATTGGTTGAACAATATAGATCTAGGTTTATTGTTATACACTGAGGTAGTATACCAATCAAAATCATCTAAGAAGTGAATGCAACCTAAATAGGCCTCAAGATCATAATAACGGCACATCTTGTTCCAGGAACCATGAACTAAGTATATGATGGAAGTTCAGACCTCAAGAGTGTTAGCTATGTATTGCTGTAAATGTTCTGAAAATGGGTAATCTCCTCGACAATCTCTATAAAGATTACTCGAGTCTCAAAGTTCACCTCGAAAGAAATTGTTGAAAATATCAGTATGGCTATTAATCCTTATGTTGCAGAATGAGGAATGTGATCTACCAAAATATCAATTTTTTAATTAATTATCCTATCAGATATCTTCAATTATCTGTAATTACACAGGAGTTGTTCGAGTTTTGAAAGCTCACAATAAAAAATCAAGCTATTAGATGATGAGCCATTTACATCATCAGCGCCATTAGCAAATTTATAAGGGATTAATGAAAAACTATTATTTTGTAACGTAGACAAAAAAATGTAACCAAGTGCCCTTCTAACAAGACTTTCGAAATGAAAGTGAAAAATCTTCGAAATGAAAATTTGCCCGAAGGTATCATGACATATGCAATATACTTGATAACAAGGCTCTACAACTCCAGGGTTAGTCATGCCTTGAAATATATTTTATTTGTCTTCAAGGTAATGGAATAACCCTCATGATAGCATGAGAAATTCAATAACAGCAAAGTTCATTGGTACCATAACATACATAAATAAATGTAATGGAAGATTGAAATTTCTGACAGCATATAGATTTTTGAAGATTGTAATGGGGACGATTATAAAGAGCTTTCAGGAGAGTTCTTTGCCATGCACCCACATGTATTATTTTTGGAATAAATAAACTGTATTATCAATTTGAATTGTCTTAATTCTATTAGTACATGTACTGCATTTCTTTCCCCATATGTGGCTAGCATTCACACATTCTTATTGCATTGCTATAATTTCTTATTTTTGTATTAAGAGATTTATTCTCGCTGAAATAATTTATGTACTTTGTCATCTTGTGAGAACAATCACAAATATTACAATTGAATAAACATATTTTTTTATTCTTTTAGTTCATGCACATGTACCTATTTACTAACTTCATGCGAGTATGATAATAACATTTTACCTAGTACAAAAAACAAAGGTCAACTTTCACCTAAAAAATTTAGAACACCTCAATAATATCTTGAAGTGAACATTTCTTTCTGCCTTTATACAAGCTGTTCCACTCCAGCAACCATTGCATCCTAATAACGTTTTAAAAAACCTCACTTGCTTGTTATCATTCGAAACGCCTTAAGATCCTTTAAAACTTGTTCTTAGGTAAGGATATGTGCAATCCCTGTCGACTTCCATTCTAAACACTGAATGGTGATACATTAGTGTTGACAATTTTCAGTTTGTTTTTCCTTATCAAAACAACATATCTCATTCTCATGTTTTACCTTATCGACAGGCATTCATATTAAATTTTTTAAAACACCAAGGATATAATATGTAGAGCGTGTTCAATTTTTTCTGTGTAGCATTGGGAAACTGGGACTCCTTTCAAACACTTCCATAGTTTTTCTTCTCATACCGCAGGAATGATGTTCATTACTTATACAAAATGGAATTTTTCCTAACTGGTTATAACATGAATAGCAACTATTCCAATTTCTCTAGCATCTGCCCAAGTAGGTACAACGGACTAGCAACAATGCAGCGTATCAATGTTGATATGCTCATCATATTGGAGAAAGGAATGCCAGGCCAAGTTTGTGAGAGTACCCATAATATATTGAATCAACTTCATCTCATACCTATAAACACATCATTGTAAAGAAAACATAAAAATTCAACCTATCTACCTACATTTTCCTTCAACACAATCTTCATATGAAAAATCTGCATGGAGAATATGGATATTCAAAGGAAAATTCGTAAACGTTCAAGCACAAATTGCTCGAAAAAGATAAAACAAATAAAAAAATATCAGGTTATGTTACACGCTCCAAAAGCTCAAAACCCGTTCGTTTTTAGATCTTAAGCTCCATACGCTCAGTGATCAGCTGATCTCAGCTCAGTCTCTACCCGCTCTACTCGATCCATGAATAATCGAACTTAGCTATAAGTACAGGCAGAAGCGGACAGTTTTCAAATTCATCGATGAAGTTCTGATGGATTGAACCAACCAATTGAAATAAGACTACGTTTTGAATGAACCAATAGATGCATCTGTGGAGTTTTCAGTTAACTCACCGATGAATATCAAAACTCTCCCAATATGGCCACAACAAAGCATTTTGACGGCACCGGCACAGAATACCATTTGAAAATTATTTTGTAAGAACTCATGCATTTTTTGACAGAATTCGTGTTGTTTCATCCTTCAATGTGTAAAGAGTTGAAAAAAGAGAGTAATATACTGATTCTATACCGGTTTTATAAAAAAAATGCGCCATATATGAGATTGATATAAGTGCTCTGAGTTGTAAACGCGGTTTTATAAATGGACGGACGGAAATTGGATAAGAATTGGGCCAAGTCTTGAAAATTATATTAATAATCTTCAATCAATAGAAGCGTGAGACCATTTTAAATGAGAAATAGTTTGAGTGACAGTCATTTGCGCAAAATACAGTGAACTGTGGTTCGCAAGTGAACTGAGTTCAGCAGTCAAGCAACAATAAATGATCGTGTTTACTAGCACTGGACATAAAACTGGTTCTACAACTGGACCTATAACGGTTTTATCGGTATAGGTACTCATCCGGAGGAATTTGACAACACTCTTGCAAATTGCTTCAGTTTTGCAATTATAGTCTAGTGGAGACCATTAACGCACGCGCGAAAAATTTTAGCCGGGAATTTCGAAATTTGGGGAATTTTATAGGAAAGCTGAAATTTTTTGGTTGGCAATATTGGTGACTTGAATTTTTGTTTTCGTCTGCGATTAGTGCGATTGCAGTTGCACATTTGATACGAATTCAAATCCAACGAAGATAAGTTGACGATTTCACTTTGTGTTTTAATACTTTCAAAAACATGGATAGTCCATCAATTATTTTATTAGTCAGCGGAAAAAGAAAGTCTGGGAAGGATTACATTTGTGAGAAGGTGAATGCACTGTACGTTTTAAGATTAATATATTTCGTATGAATTTGATCGGATTGTAAAATGTAATATTCAGTTTAGGCGAAGAAAACTGCTCGATTATTCGGATATCAGGACCGTTGAAAAAATTGTACGCTCAGAAACATAAGCTAGATGCAGCAGAGTTGATGAGTGATGGCCCATACAAAGAAAAATACAGATTGGACATGATAAACTGGAGCGACGAAGTCAGAGAACGAATTCCTGGATATTTTTGTGAAGCAGCTTGTAAAGAAGGTAGAAAAAAATCGGGTAGGACTTGGAGATATTCATTTGTTCATTTCAGCACCACCCAAAGCTGTTTGGATTGTTAGTGATGTAAGGAGGAAATCAGACATAGCCTGGTTCCAAGAAACGTACAGGGAGAAAGTGAAAATTGTTAGAATCACAGCTGATGATGAAACAAGAGAAAGCAGAGGTTGGCAATATACAAAAGGTATAGAGTCTAAAAATAAATGATAATTACTAATTTAGCCTTGTTGATCATTATTTCATAATTATAGTAATTGTGATTTTTTAGGTGTTGATGATGTTGCATCAGAATGCAGTTTGGATGACTTTGAAGGGTGGGATATTCAGGTCAGCAATAACAGCAAAGAGGAATGTGAATTGGCTATTGAAAAAATCGTTTGTGTCATCAAAAATAGTTCACATGTATGAGAGAGGTTTAGTTTTGTGAAACATCGTATGATTAGCCATGCTAACTGGAGAAATTGGTGGAACTTTTTATATTTTGCTATATTGAAATAACTTTATATTTTGTATTGATTTGACTCTTATTAATTGAGAAAATATACATTCCAATATAAATATAATAAGTAAACAGGGTTGGGCTGATTAAAATCATGATTTATTTCAATTTTTGTTTGTTTTATTCAGAACCAGATAACAACATAATATAAAAGTTTTCCCAAAGATCAAAGGAGTATCTGCTTTAGCAAAAACAACAAAAAAGAAGTACATAATTCCAAATTCCTAAACTAAACGTAACACCTAAATTTTATTACTGTATATTTTCAGTCTATTCATTTTCTTTATACAATTGAAACAAAAAAACGAGTTTTCCACCTTTTTCTATGCCTAATCTGTTTCTAATATCCGAGTGTACAACTAGCGAAATGCGTGAAATTGTTGGGCAACGTCAATTTATAGGTTGAGAAGGAAAAAAGCCTCGACAGGAATATTTTTGCAAAAAGCACAACAAACGCGTTCGTGTTCGTGCCTCACTCGGCACTGTATAGCGAGTGTTTAAGAAAGAAGGAAAACAAATCGCGACGAGAATTTTCTTGCAAGAAGCGCGACAAATGCGTTGTCACAAGTTTCTGAGCCGCAAATTGGATTAAAATTTTTAGACTTATACATTAAAATAATCAACGATAATTTTAAAGAATCAAAATGTTCAAATTTAAAAAATCAAATAAATCGTAATTTTTTAAAAAAATTCAATGATTTTTGAATTTTTAATAACAATAAAAGTACATTTTTATCTCTCCAGGGTCAAAAACCCCCTTCATTCATATGCTAGGGTCCTCAGCCAAATTTTAATAAAATATTGGGTGCTAGGGTATATTTTATCTTCTTTTTTGCATAAAAAAATAAGATCGTACCACGCATTTTTATCGATTGTGTCAGTAACAACTATAAATACATCTTCAACCCTTTTTTCCGAATTATAATAATATTAATAATCTCGAATAAAAGTTCGGAATTGATTTGATGGTTAGAATAAACTAAGATGGCTATATAGACATCTTAGAATAAACAAAAGCATGTGCACCTGCTTCTCTGTACAAACCACAGACATTAAAACTAATGAGCTGGCCTTATAAGAGAGAGAGGACTGTACAGTGAGCAAGATGGAATATTTTGAGTAAAACCTCGAAGAGAATTCCTTCCTCAATGTAGCAGGTAAAGAGTGGTTAAGAAGGATAAAGTAATTCAAACTTCTCGTAGAGATCAATCTAACTTAAATCAAACGGATATTTATGCACTCGACGCGCGTTTCGCTAAAAAGGTTAGCATCTTCAGGAGAAGAAAATAATTGATAGGTACTAAATCTGAAGACTAGGGTTAGTTGTTTATATACCTGAAGTTTCCCGGTCCGAAATAGACTTTGTTACTGGTAATTATTCTAATTAATGTCTCAATAATGAACTAGTGCAGTTACTACCTGCAAAATTTGTTGGTCCTTCATTTGTTATCATTGATTATTCTGATTACTTTCTCAACAATAAATCGAAAAACGGGCTGAAAGGGATAGGTTCCTTGTCACCATTCGTGTTGTTTTTACATTTTGCTATTTATAGACTCTCACATGCATCGAGTAGTCTTGTGTCATGCACATGCTTGATTAGTTTGAGATTGCTTTCACCAATTTTGTGGTCATTGTCTTGAGCGTGTTGGGCGAATTAATTGGAATGATCAGCACTTACAAACAAAGTACATATCGAAATAATATCAGTCTGGAGTTAGGATAATTGACCTCTAGGAAAAGTTACGACTTTTACTCCAAAGGATCCAACCTCATCGTTTAGAGTAATTCAAGTCTAGAATTATCATTTTGTCTTTTACCATATCACTTCAATGTTCATATCCTTTCTCTCTCTGATGTATTCCGCATCGTGTTATATGGAAACTGCCATAAAGGCCAGAACATTAGTTGTAATGTCTATGGTACAAACCGTCGATAAACTAATATTTTTTCAAATGAATGAAATGATAACGGCATTCAGACAAATCAAAAGAATTTGAGAAAAATAAACTTCTTCGAACGGGATTCGAACCAACGACCTTCCGTTCTCTAGGCGGATGCTCTACCACTGAGCTATCGAAATCCCTGAGTTCTCCATCGCAAATTTCGAAAATCATTCATCTCAAATTCTGTTAGCTGTTGTTATTCAATCGAGAACCTTCGGCGGTTTTAGAAGGAGGTGTTAGAAGGAAAGGATACACAATGGTCGTAGTACCAAATTGTACCTTTCCACCGAAGCGTCGTCGATGTTTATCGACTTCAGCAGGTATCAGGTGTAGATACCAACCAGATGATTTCAAGCCGGAATGTTATAATATGAATTTAGTTCCTCATAATATACAGATATTTATTAACTCATTGCTTGAATAATTGTAATTTTCATTTTTCGAGGCTCCCCCTCACCAAATTTCAAAGTTGTGTAGAATGTCAAAATGGAGATATTCATAAATTCTAGTAGTGGAACTGATGCGATGTTGTTTATAATTTTAAGGTGGCGCATTTAAAAATTACCAGTCTCTCCTCAATTTCTTCGCTAGATGACGCCAAATGTCAGGCGTTATAAACAACTTGATATGATTTGATTTTATCTGAAAAATGGGTCCCAGTTCCATCTGAATTCGAGCTTATTGTCTTATTGTCCTTTGTAGTTTCATCATTAATAGTTTACTAAGCTTTTCTTTCATAAGTGAAACTTGGAGGGTGTGTTTTGTATGACGTAGGCATCCGATGAGAAAGGGCTTTGGAAATTCGATCTCTAAAGGGGTAAAAACGGGGCCAAAGTTTGTAGTGGACAACCTACTTCAAACTACGTCAAATTTTGCATCCATTCTTCAACAGAATGGATGGAAGACGCATCTCATATTTCATTAAAAGTCATCGTCTAACGGGGTAAAAAAGGGGCTTATAACATATTCGACATCTTTCAAACGCTATTTTGAGCTAGTTATGAATAAAACCCACAATCGTTTTCGTTATTCGTTATAATCACAGAAAGTATTGTTCGGCATCGAAAATGTATTCTTGAGCTTGGGCAGGAGGCTATCGTCGTCGCCGCAACATTTCAGCAAATGCTTGTCGAGGTACTTCTTGTAGAAGAACTCCTTGTTGCACTTCGGACAGCTGACGCACCCCTGCCTGTGGCTGTGCATGTGCTCTTTCAATTTTTTCACCGTGAAGAACTCCTTGTGGCACACCTTGCACTCGTACACCCGCTGCTTGGAATGCTTTTTCGCCACGTGCCGGTCCAGGTTGAACTTCTCGCTGAACACCTAAAATAATAATAATAATATTTATTTCACTTGTTAAACAGTATGAAAGCATTACAATAAACATTCACATAACAAGGAAAACGTCTATGCAAAACAAAACACAAAAATTTGTATAGAACACAAAACATAACAGATACTAATTTGTACTACTAATATAAAGGTAATTAATAATTATTTGCCGGAGGTAGCTAATAAAACTCATCAACGGTGTAGCAGTTTCTTTTTATGAGATATTCTTAAATTTTCTTTTGAATATGGAGATATTCATTGATTCCTTGATAGAAACATCAAGCTTGTTAAATAATTTGGGTCCGAGGTATAGGTGACTCTTCTGGTAGAGAGAGAGGTTCAGTGGGGATTCACTACCAGCAATCCTCTAGCTCTAGTTGCATATGGGTGGTCTTGTTGGTTTGCCCTAAATTTTTCTCTATTCTTATAAACGTAGAGACACATCTCATATATATACAGACCAGCCATTGTGAGTATTTCCAGCTCTCTGAATGAGTTTCTGCATGAGTGTCGCCATCCTAAATTAGCAATTATCCTCACCGCGTGTTCTTGTAAAATGAATACTCTTTCCGCAGAAGAGCTCATACCCCAATTCAGGATTCCATAGCGCAAGTGACAGCCAATAGTTGCATAATACAGGTTAAGAATAGCCTCTATTCCACAATGATTCGACATAAATCTTAGTGCATAACAGTTCTTCCGTAGTTGATCACATAGTGAATCTATATGAGGACCCCAATTGAGCTTATGATCTAGAACTAGACCTAGCATTTTTGTTTCTGGGTTGGATGTCACCTCTAGTTGGGTATCCTCATATATTTTGAGAGGTTCAGTGGTGTTATGCATTGAGAATTTTACTAATGCTGTTTTACTAATATTTAGTGCTAAATTATTTTTATCAGCCCATTTCATTATTTTCTCATAAATGGATTCTGTTGTTTCTGCAAGTGCTAATGTATTATGATGATGTAAACAACCGTATCTCTACTTTGGTTCGGGTTTGAAGGCCGTTATTTTTTCGAATTTCTTCCTGACATTTCTTCAGAGGCTCATACATCTTGAGTTTGACTCCAATGACTGGATATTACGACTTAGTAAAGCGTATTTATATGGATTCAAGTAGTGTGGAGTGATAATTATTTTTTCTGGATTCGGAGAATTATCATTAGTTTCAATTGCCGTACTATAATGATAATTCTGATAAGAAAATCATTACATTCTCATGGAATAATCATTTACAATAGTTTTCCTCATAAGATTAGATCAACTTATTCCTTGACCAAATTCAACAATGACCTGAAAAGATATACAGGGGTGCGCAAAAGTCCGTAATAAAATTAATATCTACCAGTAACTTAGGAAAAAAATCGCTGAAACACGTCAATTGATTTCGAAGCGTACGCATTTTTCGGCAATAAAATGAAACATTTTTTTCAACTCCTTGGCTGCAACCATCCCCATTTTTTTTTCAAATGCAAACCTATGTCGTGTATGGGCTCATTGAAAAGACTTACACATAAAATCAGTTCCATCCCAAGCAGTTGTTTCCCAGTGTACTTCAAAAAGAGAGAAAAGTTGTTGCTTTTTTGTGCCAAATTTAATGCCCTGATAAAAAATACAGTAGAGGATGGCGGCCAATTTCAGCATCTGTTACGTTAATTCACCCGTAGATAGCACTAAGTAGGTATTTCTAACTTTTAATAGTTTTTTCTCATTTTGTGGTAACCAAATGGGTAAAAAAAAAAGAAAGGGTATGGACATATTCCACTTTTTACGAGCTTTTCAATGAGCCCATACACGACATAGGTTTGCATTTGAAAATATTCATTTGCAACAATAAAAATATCAATTTTGATAACATACCATTAATTAGGAATATTTCAGATAAATTCTGAGAATCGGCAACACCGCCAACACAAGCGTAGAAGATGTTAGCCTTTGTTGAGTATGAAATTAAAATCAAAATAAAGTTTTACTTTCATTCGAAAATTCTTGGTTGACACAATGATGGATATCATGAGAAACCGGTTTCTCGACGTTATGATTATATTATATTTCAAAAAATACCATTCTTCAATATATGATTTTTTTAATATGTAGATTCACACGAAAGGAAATCCCTGTAATGTTCAAAGACCACCGCGTGAATCAAGGGACAGGAGATAAGAATTAACTTTCACTTTGAATTTTTGAATTTTGTAAGTCTCAGAAGAGACCTCTTTTGCAATGAATTCCAAAACTCAGCTGTTCTACTGAAAAAAGATCCTTGAGCAAGAGGTTCGACAGGTCTCCAAATTCACAACGAAGGGGTAGGAATTCTGTACTCGTCGAGTCATCCGTGTAGATATTGCCAAGGGTAGACCGATTGATTACAATTCAGAAGAGCACCGACCGTGAAAATATCTATAGAAGAGAGACGAGTCTCCGACCTTTTTACGATGTTCCAATGAAGTGAGCGAGTTTTGTGAGCGAAAAATCACCAACAAGACGAATTACCTTTCTCTGAATAGAATCGAGAAGCCTCAATGAATGTTTTGGTGCCGAACTCCACACATGAGAACTGTATTCCAAGACAGGTCGTATCTGAGAGTTGTAGATCATTAGAAGCTGACGAGAAGTGAAGTATTCCTTCGCCTGAAATAGAAATCCAAGTTTCTGGGAAGCACCTTTAGCGATCGATCTCACATGGTTTTCCCATGACAGATTATCACTGATCGTAATTCCTAGCATCGAGATACTTGACTTTGTAGGAATTACTAGTTACTCCTGACATCTGAATATTTGATGATAGATCGGCTTTTCTTGAGAAGAGACATGCCTGGGTTTTCCTAGCATCAAATTCCACCAAGTTCATGTTACCCCATTCTATTATTTTTACCAAGTCATCGTTAATTTAATTGACGTGAATGTTTCTTTGAATTTTTGTTTTTCGAGCTGGTATGGGGACTCTGGAAGAGAAACTGGTATAAAGAGTACTGTGGTCCGCAAAACGATGTACTGAACAAGAGGTTTTCTCGAGTTATAACTCGAATACTATTTTTGTTATGAATGCGAATTTCTACCAAGAAACTAAATGATCTCCTACATTTCTGTTGATGTGTTGCCGATTCTCAGAATTTACCTGAAATATTATAATAATGGAATGTTATCAAAATTAATGTTGTAATAACTTTGCTGCCGATGAATATTCTCGAATGAAATTCTAGAAGTCACCTAAATGAAGGATGTTGAATCCAGTGGTGGTGATGAAATTTTAACGAAAAAAATCGCTAATGAAATTATGCAATTTAGAACACAAAAAAAATCGCAGTATGCCCGAAAATTTGGAATTATATTTTGCGAATTTGGTGCAAACGTAGTTTTTGACACTCTTTTCTTTCGATTTCATGGGGATACTCAGGTCTGAAGTGAGACACTATATATAATATTCTGCTTCAATTATCGTGTATGTATTTGTTGATAATGTAAATAACATTATTCATGTATTTTTTTGAAATGTTCAACTATAAACATTATATGTTTCTTGGATCAATAAACGTAAACATATTCACCTTGCCGCAAACCCCGCACTCGTGCTTCTTGGGATTGTGCATCCTCTTCACGTGCTGCTTCAAGCTAAGCGCGGATTTGAACATTTTCGAGCATATCTCGCAGTTGCAACGCTCGTTCGAGTGTTTCCTGGACACGTGCACCCTCAAAACCGTTCTCGATTTGGCCGAAAAGTTGCAAAACTCGCATTTGAACGGTCTGAGCGTCAAGTGCGACGCTAGATGGCGCTTCATCGACGATTGGCAGCTGTTCTGCTTGCCGCACACGTGGCAGACGGCGCCTTTGACGCCGGCGTGGCGCGCCTTGTAGTGCTTCTCCATGGCCGCCTTGGACGTGTGACGGGCGTCGCAGTTGGTGCACCTGGAATGGAAAAATGTGAGCCGGTCTCGAACACATTACACATCATCTGGAGTACACAGTATGCCTTAAAGTGGTGCGCATGCGCAAACAAGATTTGCTGAGGTATATAACGTCGTGCGCTATAGCTGGGGAATAAGGAGAACCTTATACCCAAATAGATATCCAAGTTTCTGGGAAGCACCTTTAGCGATCGATTTCACATGGTTTTTCTCATGAGAGATCATAACTGATCGTGATTCCTAGCGTCGAGACCTACTTATTTTCGTAGGAATAGTTACTCCTAACATCTGAATGTTAGATAAATAATGGTTTCGATTTGGATTTTTTTTCAACAATTCTAGAAATCCTTTTCATACTGCATCTAGCTGACCTTGCTATTGGATGTGAAACTCAACTAGGAACCCAGGGTGGGACCGTAACTTTGAGATAAAAAAGATAGGGAAGAGAAGTGTCATATGTCATAAAGTTAGAGAGGGCAACAGAGTCATTCACTCTTTTGCTTTTGAGTGTGGATGTGGAGCTTTAATTATTTATGTTGTAGTAGAATTTTTTTTTTATATTTTGTCAAAGCATCACAAATTCGATTGTATTTCTCAAAATGTGGTGCCTTACAAGTTTAGATCTGTGAAATAATTGACTGTGAAGGCTAACAAAATAAACTTCAAATTTTATGAATATCAGGCGCTGGCTTATTACTAACTCATTTGGTGTAATAAAATGTAGGAACAAGATGTTTTTCCTAAATATATTGACCTGAAAACAGCTTGAAAAAATAAGTCTCTACATAAGTTTCTTAATACATCAAACAAATGCAGTCGTAGCATGAAGAGTGACAAAGGATCGATTCCAGTAGTTTCAATTCTAATTCACAGGTTCACGAGTAGGGAAATTGAACTTGGGTGAAAGTTATGTAAAACAGATGGTCCTATAATAGTGCAATAAGTATTTAGTGTAATACTTATACAACTGTAATATATAACAGTACCAGCAACTTCAAGCCAACTTGGTTCTCAAAAGGAGCGTAGAAAGTTGTTTGAAGTTATTAGGCAACTATTGAACTCTGTTTTTAGGCTATGGACCCATGTTGTTATTTATTTCGTTCAAAAATCTGAAATTCTTTCAATTTTTCAATTGCACATCTATTACAATTACCTGCTGTTGTTTTTGACTTTGTGAAACTTACTTGTGGATGTCTGAATGTTTATTCATGTGTGCTTCCAAACTGCTAGGTAGAACTTGTATGTTGCACTTACTACAGGATACCTTATGTGTTTTTTGGTGCTCTATCAAGTCATTTTTGTTCTGGAAACCCTACAATTGAAAATAATGATTACCTCAAACCAATGCAGAGGGTGTAATGATCTGAAATCCGTAATTTATATCCCTTATCATTGCATTCAATTGGCTATAATCGAAAAGAAAAACTTACCTCATTACATTTCAAGCAAAATTCCAGATCATGAACTTTTTGATGGTCAGTGTAGTCACAAAATTTTTTGAATTCTTTGGAGCAAACGTTGCAAGAATACACATCGTCATTAGTTTTGAAAATCTCAACTTTGTCGTTTTCCTCGAAGGCAAACGAAGAATGCTCCTTTCGTAGGTCAGGCAGAGAGAATTCATTCACGATTTTTATTCCACTCCTGGTAATCCCTAAATCGTCGAGACTCGAGTTGGAATCGCAAGATAAAAAATCGGCTGAGTTCGAATCCACTTCGTTGTCTAGTTTTGTAATTTGAGTCGTGCTCTGCTTAACACTTGTACTCCTGTAATATACAGTATTAATTTATTGACACCATCTCTTCTTAGTCTTACTTGTTCAAGTCTTTATCCAACTTGTTTTTATCGTTATCCTTGCTAGATGTTTTTCGATTTTTGGCTCCGTACAATTCTTGCAGTGTATGTTCCGATTTCTGAGCAGTTTCTACGAAACTCATAATTTTTTTAATGAAACTAGCGCAGTTATTACATGTCAGCCGTGGAATTATATCGTCATTACAGGCAATCTTAAAATACACCAAAATAAATTCATCTTTATATTTGAGTGACAAAAACTTACATGTATTCCCAAGCAATTTGAAAACTTCTTGTTGAAGTTATCCACCGTTTCGTCGAAAGGATTGATTATGTTTTCGGAACCGGTTTTTTCTTCGAACATACAAAAACGACAAATTTTGTTAGTCGTCATGTTCATTAAAATATATCAATCGTGTGAAAATTACAAAAATTCTATAAATTCAAATCGAACATGACATAAGACATAACTGTCAAAACAACTCAAAATCGAATCCAGTCGGCGCAGTCAGACAATACAACGTGACAACAGCGCCAACTCTAAACAGTTACAGGGCAACATCTCCAATAATGTACTTTCGTTTTGAGAGTTTGCTGCACAGGGGCACATTTTCTAGCATGATTATTGGTTGAGAAATAACATTTGTCAAAATCAAATAGTGAGGCTAGATTTCGGAGCTCTGGAGCAACAGTCTCAAAACGAAAGCAGCTATTAAGGTGAGTTTCCAATAAAGCTTCGCTTTTGAAATCATAAGAAGTTGAAGTTTTGTTTTAACCAATGAAACAATAGATTAAATTATCGGCTTGAGAATTGGCTCGCTGATTAATTTTAAATCTCGTCTGTTTCAAAATTCGTGTGATTTAAGAAAGAACTCCAGTATTTTCAACCTCAAATATTTGAAGTGATAAAACAATACACTGACTCTGCAATAGTTCTTCCAGAATAAATCGGTATAAGTGTATGATTCACGTGTTTGGGTTTGTGAACTTTTTTTCAAACCTGTGGAAGCAAAAACATTTTCAAATAGATGCCCCATAGATTTCATGATTTGATTTCATTCTTGATGTGTTTCCACCTTTATTTCTAATTTTGTACTGAATACCGAATAGTAAATTACAGGGATGGTTTGGTGATATTCTATATTTCATAACATGAATCTTGAGCTAGTGACTGCCAGATGGCGATACTCCGTCTTGGACGTACTTTGGACATTGTTTATAGAGATATGTGTTAGTTAGTCAACCATATAGAACCATATAGAAATATCATTTGAGGGAATGGATACTGCGGGTAAGTGACCCTAGTGATTTCGTTTCCAAGTCATGTCTATTCCTAAGGACGTCGTAGTCTGAATCACACATTTTCTTGATCACTTATATAAAATACCGAAAGATGGCAATCAATCCAAAAACAGAAATGGAATTTTTTGTCGATGTCGTAGATCATTTATGTTTTAAAGATTTTTCTAATGCCTAAACCTTCATTGCCTCCATAAACTTTTATCGTCAGCTATATTTTGAAGCTTCATAATATGTCCTTCAACATTTGAGTCAAACTGACCGACAGAACTCTGAACCTAGAGTAGGAAACTTTGTCGTGCATTGTTAAGTAAACGGAAATATCGATATTATACTGTAGATGGCGTAATAAAAACGCTTCAAATCTTTTTACACAGGCATTGACTAACAATATCTCTATAAACAATGCTTTAAAGGACATTGTCTAAAGACTGAAGAGGTACAGTCGGTTAACAAATTTTGTTAAAACGATTTGAAGCTTTTTTTTACGCTTTCTACAGTATACAGTACAATACTATTTTTACAAATTGTGGGCCACTCTGAGGTCCTACCTAGGGTTTCCATTTTTCCGGCTTCAGCCGCATATGCTGGGTTTTTTCCGGTCCTACCCGGCCAAATATATGTGTGTCCGTCCTTGTCCGACTCTAGTAGGCTTTTCATCCTGTTACGCGCCAACAAACGACAATAAACTGTTTGATAAATTTCGGAAGTTCACCAATGTTTCAGAAATTAAAAAAGAAAATGTGATTTCCAAGACTTCTTATACTTTGTTCAACCATCCTTTGCCGTTACGTCATACGTTGTCCAACTTTATCTCTCATTCATGAAATGGATGAGACGGAATTATGACGTCATTAACGTATGTCTAATGTCGATGTGAATTTTATCTGTTATTTTTGACAGTTCAGTTGTCATAGTTTGATTTGTTCAGTATTTTTGGTCATTTTCGCCTTTTTCAGTTAATTTTTCATTGCCTTTCCGGTATAATGAGAAAGAGCAAAGCTTAATTTTGAAGTTAATTGACTACTTAAGAGAAATATATGCTGGAGTGCCGCTTTTACCGTTAAATGCAGTCTACACCGTTTCTACATATGTTATGCAAAATGTAAGTTTTTATTGATATGATTTTATTAAATTCTATAGCGTGTTACTGATGCTCCAGAAATATCTATTAGAACTAAACTAGCTACCAGTGGAATGAAAACAGATAAAGACTACAAAATCAAAGTTCATGTCGGACATGTTTCTGCTCGAGGATCATCGATTTATATCATACATTAACATGCAATAAGAACACGAGTGTATGCGATGTATTCTGCAGGTAGGTACATACTTATAATGATTTTGAGGTTGAGTGTAAAATAACATATTCAACTAATATAAGACAAACGTAAAACAGCAGAATACGTCACCGATTATGACGTAACGGCAAAGGATGGTTGAACAAAGTATAGCACATAAAAAGTGAACAGCTTATTTGCTTATTTTGAAACATGGTAATGGAGAGTTCCATTCCAAACTACTGAAGTTAGCTGAATACTAGGTACAATTCTGCATTTACAAGTCATAACGCTAACGTTGAGAGAGTTTTCTCTTTGATACATTCTCAGTGAACAAAGGAAAGAAATAAATTACAGAGAAAATTTCCATCGTATGTTAAAAATCCCATATGAAGCGGGACATTTTCGATCAATTACAGCGATAAATTTCCAGCGGGACATTTTCGGGCTGGTAAATACCCGGTAGGTATCGAAAAATACCCGTTCGGTCCGTGTATCTATAGTATCGATTGTTAAAATGTACATTTGTCATCTTGACAGGCATAAATACTGAATTTTAAACGTCGTTGTTTTAACTCCGGTAATATTCTACCGAATTACACTCGTGCATCAAAATAAACCTGATAATTTTCCATTCAACCATGTTGTCAGTAAATAAACTGCATTCGGTTATTTTCATATTTTGCTAAAAGAGCACTCCTCCTTCGGAGTCGGGCTCTTTCGACAAAATATGAAAATAAACTCATGCAGTTTCCAGACAACATGCTTTCATGGAAAATTATCGGTAATTTTGAAACACTTGTGTAATTACTCCCGACAATTGCGACGATGACATTTACAAGTACATTGTGCAATTTTGATTAAACATGCTCAGAATTCAACAGTATCATATCTGATAAGAAAACGAAATCTTAGATCAAGTTGGTGAAAAAAAAATACAGCCAACTCCTCACATATTTTGAGAAATTTGAAAATATTTTTGAAATACCAAAGATATAACTTTTGAGCTTGTATTTTTATACCCCGAAGAATATATTTTGTTTTTGTTTAAATCATTGATTATTTCAAAAAAAGGTAAAAACTGATCGTTTTTTGTTTTACTTTATATTTGGCGCCCGAGAAGCTAATGTCCGACTTTTGGTGTCAAATGTCCTGTTTCATTAGCACCAAGTCCGGCTTTTGTATTTCACGAGGTGGCAACCCTGGGCCTACCAGGAAATTTAGTTTATAACGTGCTCCCTTGCCGTTTCTGCAGGCCTCGACCTGCCCTCGATCCCGAAGGCCCTCCATTGCATCGAATGCACTCAACTTACCGCAAACGCAACATAACGAGTAATATCGCTGTCGTCCCCCCGAGAACCTGTTATGTTATTTCGAACCTGAGACTGCCAACCTCATCTGCGGGATTTTTTTCATATAATTGTTCGTCGAATGCTCGACGGCGACTCTCCGTCGTTTTTCTTTTGTTCGCATCTCGCGGAATGATGAGAGTTTAAGGCCGTTCGACGGGTCGAAAAAACTCGGCGATGAAGGTAAAATGGCTTCGCGGGATGCTGCGTTGGTACTCGTAGTATGGGCGAAGGTATGGGTTCCCTTCGGTTGGCGTAGGCCGCTGGAATTAGACGGAAAAAAGAAGAAGAAGACGTGGGAATAAAATTCTTCTTTGAAGTCCGAATTTTATAATTTTTTTTTTCGAAATTTTTACTTGAGAGGCTCTATCTCGTTGCATTCAAGTCTGAACACAAAATATGGCGCGTCTCTACTAGAATCCATTTTTTGAGTTTTCTTTCTCCTGAAAATGAAACGAAAAACGTTAAAGTTCTTATAATATCTGTTCTTTGGTTGAATTGGTATATTTGCCCCTCTACACGTAACTGCAATATTGAGAAGACGCAAAATTGAGTCAGTTACGCATCGAATATTTTTAAAATTGAGTTTTATATTATAATATATTGAAAAATATACGTGTACTTGCCTTGCCGCTGTTTCGGAAGCTAGTCACTCACTTTTACACCTTTTCAATATTTCAGTTACATATCGGGGTAAATATAGCAATTTGTCCAAAAAACATATATTATAAGAACTTAAAGATTTTCTCTTTTCATCTCTAGTCCAAAAAACATATATTATAAGAACTTAGAGATTTTCTCTTTTCATCTCTAGGAGAGAGAAAACCAAAAAATGAACTTCGGAACATTTTTACTTCCTCAAACAAATATTCAAACAATAGCGTCACTCTAAAATATTTTTTGGTGAAGTTCATGGTGAACCACAAAGACGAAAGTCAATAGCGTGTTTTTATGAAACCATATTTTTCAATTGAAAAATGTAATAAGTTATTGAAATAAACGTGAAAATGACGTGAACAATGAAGTTGAAATATTCATATTCTTCAATTGAACTTGATTTTCGAATTCTCATTGTATAGAGGCGAGCAATCGACTTATCTATCTCGGGGGGTGACCATGAATTTTCCAAAAAATATATCAGTAGTGACGTGGTTAGACAAATTCGATGGCTCGTTTTTCGAATTCAGTGAGAGCAGAAATCACTTTTGTTTTTCAATCGAAATTTAAATTTTTCATTTCTGTAATACAAAGACATTTGATTAACTTTTATCTTCTCTTGTTTTCTAAGTTCCAAGTTTTCCGTCAACATTAACCTATTGCCTTCAAATTTCAACATTTTCCTCAAATTCCAGTCTTTTTCTCTCCATTTTTTGAAAAAAATTTTTAAACATTTACTGCAAATCGCAATGGTTTATTTATCAGAATTATCTCCTATTTCAAACTTGAAAAAAATTGATCCATGTCGAAAATTTCGGAAATTCGACTTTTCTCTTCAAATTTCAACTAACCTTCCCTAAATGTCAATTTTCAACTTCAATGCTTAGCTTTTTTTTTCGATCAAGTCTTTTTTTAAATTTTGACGTTAGGTTTCAAGCTCCATGCGAAACTTTGACTCTCTTATCCAAATTTTAGTTCGAGGATATTTCGACTTGTTACTCGTAATATCAAGTCATAAGTCAAATTAATAATTAATCTCAAAATATCGATCTATTTTCTCCAAATTTAGATTCTTGCCCAGCATCTACAACTTATGAATTGAAACATACATTGTTCTCAGAATTTTGCATTTCATCACGAAATTTCGAAATTTTTCCAAAATTTTATTTTTTCAAAATCTACAGTTTCCTTTAAATCAAAATTTCTATTTCTGAGGGAATTTCGAAAAGAACTCGTAATTTGTACTTTCATTTCCCTAAGATGGATTTTTTTTCGAACTTTTCCTTCATGTTCGATATCTTTTATCATTCACGAAATTTTGGCGTTTGCTTCAAAGTCTTGATAGTAAAGTTAAATATTTTCAGTTCCATATTCCCACATATCAAATGATCCTTAAGATATAAGCATATTAAATTTTCACCAATTTGCTGTAACTTCTGCCTTTTTAATCCCTTCAGGTCAAAACACGTGTTTATTCCAATATCAGTGTTGCTGAAAAGATATACACTTGAAAGTTCTAATTCAATTGGACTAAATCGTTTTTTCTCCCGATTTTCAAGATCTTTCTCGACTCTTGAAAAAAAACGTCGTTACAGGTCCATAGAGAGACGGTTGGTAGATGAAAAGTATTTATGCGATACTGGATTCAGATCATCATTAGGATTTACGGGTTATTTTATTGGTTCTTGCGTGCACTAACATTTTCCATTCTTGATCTGATGCCATGTTAGTACTGTTTTATGAGTCCTGAATTGAATGCTGGAACTTTTTCACTTTTTACCATTTATCACGAGTCTATCATGAAACCGTCTGCATGGCTAGTGATGTATTTTTCTTGCTTTTTGTATCTTAATTGATATGAAGGAAAGATGATTGAAAAAAGTATAGAGTATATTCAATGGAGAGCGCTGGATTATTTTCTTCGTAGTTTTTTGGTTTGTCGACAATATGAAAAAAAAAGGAATTAATATTGTCAAACAAATTGATTTGAATTCAAATTTTGATGATGCCAAATTCTTGTGACAGTTTTCCGTCGTGGCCAACTTTACTTTAACTGAATATTCTTCAAATAAGTCAAGCTGTTCAATAGTACGAATTTTAAGATAGAATAGGAAAGTGTCATTATCACTACATGGTATGAAACAAAGTTGCTTCCCACTGTCTGTCTGTGCATAATGTCCCTATGTATGCTTAGATCTTAAAATTATTCTTGATGCGTTTTTTATAGATAGAGTGATTCAAGAAAAAGGTTTATATGTATAGAATATGTATAATATGGTAGGAAAACACTGCTAATTTAGAGGTTTCTAATGTGATGTAAACAGACAAATTTCTTGCATTACATTGCTTATTGGAAAAAAAAACCTGATTTTCACAAATTCGTAGTATTGAAGAAACTTGAGGTTTTATCTTTTGTTTTTTCTCCGAATCAAAAAAACAATAGATATCACAACTTCTATGAAAAAAATACGATGACGTATTAGTGCCATTGCAAAAATGAAAAATCCCGCAATTGCGACTTTTATTCTGTCAATCGACACTTTTTTTCAAAGTGAATTGATGCCAATTGAATCTTTGAATTAATTTTAAATCAATTGAATTCACAATTCAAGAAAAAATCAAAGAAGTTTTTCATTTTTGGAAAATTATTGATTGAACAATCCTTTCATCAGTCCCCTTTACTATTAAAATCGAGTTTATTTCCTGTCATGTGAATAAAAAGCAACTTCCTGTCCTGAATTCTTCCGATAAATCCTTTTCGACTATATCCAATAATTTTCTGAGTTTCGAAGCAGACTCTCTAATTATTGGGGAAAATTGAAAAATGAATCAATGTGACTCAATGAAATGAGCCTTTTGTTGTCATAACGTTCCTTGGGTTAAGTATAAGCCTAAATGTAATTTTTTTTCTGAATTTTCAAATGAGATTATGACTTCGGCAGCAGTACCTTGAATGGAACTTTTTAAATAATGAAAACGTTCAATGTCGGAGAGCTTCGAATAAGTATGAATGATATTATTAAATATGTCATAAAATTCGAACCACTTCTGAAAAGTTGGAATTTACATCGTAGGTAACTTGGCGTTAGTTCTTCAAAATACCCAAGTTCCTAATTATCGGTTATAATTGCACGAGTGCATAAAAATTACCGATAATTTCGCAAGAAAGCTTGATATCTAAAAATTGCATATTTTGGCGAAAGTGAAAAAACAATATTAGATTCATTGCATCAAACAAAGGGTATTCAAATATACCCATGTATGTTATCGGTTATAATTGCACTAGTGCATGAAATTTACCGATAATTTTGCAAGAAAGCGTGATATCTAAAAATTGCAAGTTTATTTTCATATTTTGGCGAAAGTGCCCGAGTCCGAAAGACGAGGGCTCTTTTACAAAATATGAAAATAACCGAATGCAATTTGTATAAGATATCACGCTTGAATGCAAAATTATCTGGTCACTTTTATGCACGAATGTAATTCATTGGAATATTTCACGAATAAAGAAGTTCTCAAAGAAATGTTATTTTTTGTTCATTTATACTTTCCTCTATAGATTGTGTGGACTACTCACCTAAACGCGAAATGTTTTTCCATTTTTGAAAGTCTATCTGACATTTATTTGTGTTGTTTACTGGCGTCTAGCGATACGGTTTCAAATGTGTTGTTATGGTGACTTGATACAATGCAATTACCGCTGTAAGTTTTCGATAATTGCATTGCTCTTATGGGACATTTTATATGAGGGAAATATTCATTATAACGGTGTCTGGTTTGGTTATCAGAAGCATGAATGTTACCGAAATGTCAACTGAAAATGATGACGGACTATTTGGGAATATTTGGGAATTTTGAAGTCTCTAGTGGAAGTGTTCTGTATAATCCATCCATTTTACCACTGGAGGGCTCAAAAGATGAAATTTTCTCTGAGCGAAACAAAATCTTGTCTGGTCTTGAATGAAATATGTGGGGTGAGATTTCTTCTACAAACAGCTCCCTATTTTGCTTTGCATGGATATTTTCTACGTATGCCATCTATTCGAGCGACAGCATTTTACAGTTTGATTCACTGACTGATAAATGTTCCCTAATCAAATACAAATTTCGAAAAAGAACTGAATATTAGAAGTAGAAGTAGAAGTATTTATTTCACTACAATATACAATGTAATAGTAGAACGTCAAGAGCAAAACAGATAAAATGTAAAACACAGAGTAAATAATTATAGACAAAATATTAACTGATTAGGAATGAACATTCAGGTGTGCAGTGTACATCACATAGATTCAAATTCATTCTTGTTTAAAACAAGATACTCATCGACACTATAGAAGCAATGTTTCAACAGAAAATTTTTGATTTTTACTTTGAATTGAATGAAAGCCAAATTTTTCATTCTAGAAGGTAGTCTGTTATATAAATGTATGTTCAGAGAATTCTTTTGCGATATCTGGAGTCTGTACAATGGAGTCAAAATTAAATTAGCATGTCGAGTGGTGTAATGATGGACTTCGGATTGAGACGAGTATTTATGCTTAGTTTCATGTATTTCTAATAAACACGAGTAAATATATAAAGTAGGAAGAGGCATGATTTGAAATTTGATGAAAAGAGGGCGGCAATGTTCACGATGATGAACTCCTGCCATTATTCTGATTACTCTCTTTTGAAGAAAAAAATGCTTTACTAGAGTGACACGAATCACCCCAAAGAAGAATACCATAAGACAAATGACTATGGAATAAACCATAATAACATGATTTGAGGACATACACACTGACAATATCTCTCAAACGTCGAATCAAAAAGGTGACACTAGACAGTTTCTTCGCTAATATTGCGATTTGTGGGCCCCAGTTGAGTCTGTCATCTAGTTGCATGCCTAGTAATTTCACACAGCTACCACGTGTGAGATTTGAATTGGAGGATATAAAAATGGATTGAATTTTATCTAGGTTGAGCTTGAGTTTATTACAAATAAACCAGGTTTTAGCTATTATAAAAGAAATAAGAAATCAACAACAGTTATGATGGTGATTAAGTAGACACTTCATTGTCCAAAAAGCTGTATAGTCAAGGCCTGGAAGAAATCAACCCAGTTTCAATGAATTATGATAAGAATTACAGAACGTTGACCTATTTAGATCAACCGAGTGAGAAAATTTATAATTTCTTGAAAGAGAAATATTCGAAATTTGCATATAAAACAAAGAATAATTTGAGCTCTAATATCAAAGAGAACGAAGATAGAAGTTCAGTATCAGATAGATTAACAGTTTATAGATTATTTTGTGGTATATGTCCTATGTTTATGTCGGTCAAACGGAAAGAACATTAGATACACGCGTTAAAAAACACAGAAGTAGTTTCCAAAATGATGAGACAAATTCTACGTATGCATCTCGCCTCATTACAGAGGGACATGAGTTCAACCACGAATTTTAAACCCTTCATTACTAAGGGAAGGGTTTGAAACTCAATCTCTTGGAGAGTTTGGAAATTAATAAGTGTAAA
Source organism: Zygogramma bicolorata (assembly GCA_032362365.1). Taxonomy (NCBI): domain Eukaryota; kingdom Metazoa; phylum Arthropoda; class Insecta; order Coleoptera; family Chrysomelidae; genus Zygogramma; species Zygogramma bicolorata. The sequence goes on from JAVJAQ010001989.1 coordinate 51,103, forward strand.
CATTCACAGTTCCTTCCAGTTGAATGATCAGACGGAGTTGAATAATTCGCCTCTGTTGAATATTTTCTTTCCAAGAAATTGTACTAATAAGGATGAGAAGTCGGACCATTAATTAATCTATCAAGTAGTTGTCGTACTATATTCTTATCGACCGTCCGATATAATGTTGAATGAATTCGAAATGTAACAGGGTTAAGATTAGTTCGAAGTTCCTGCTTGAGGAAGCTATTGTATAGCGAAACACGTGTCGAGTTTCAGTAAACCCCAATATGTGAAAATCTTACAGGCCACTGTATATTATTTGTTAAATATGGATTTTCATCAATTAACTGCTACGTCCATTCAGTTTTCAAATTTTCATATGGTTGTAATACAAATTGAGCAAGAAAAAGTGATTTCTATGTATCCCAGTGTCCGTCGTCCAAGAGATAGGGTAGTAGTAGCTGTGTTAGATGGACTCTTTCTCCCTTTTCGTTTATGAATCAAACGTCTTTGAAGTATATACACTTACTTACCTATCAACAGAGAGGGTTTGTATTTTTTTTATTTCACTTCTTTCACATAGAAGTTGAGATTTCCATTTTTTGTTTCGGGGAAGGGGAATGCCAAAAAAAATTTTTTCTCAAAACTTCATTCTCCACAAAAATATCCAAGTTTTTGATGGTGAATACTGCCTTTCTCCATAGTTGGGCAATATTCATGTACAGCTTATCCAATCCACCCTGGCACAAACTCAGCTACTTTTCCAGTTGCACACTGGTAGTGCAAACCATGACGAAAAAAAATAATAGGTTTTTCTTCATCTTACTATACTTAACATAGATTGCTGGGCATAAATGTTATTATGTGTGAAATTCGTTGCCAGCCATAATTCCAAGGGCAGATTAAACGCAATGAAATATATGCGTATTGATCAGAATCCAAAATGGATTGGATAAGTCGTACTTTGATTTTTGTTACTATTCCAATACTCGAGCTTCATCTTTCATATCAAAAACATTCAAGTCATGGCTGCCTCGATTGAAATCGTCCCAACCCTGCTCGAAGAACCCAAGACGACGACGGCCGGCCCGTAACTTTTCCCGACAGCCCTAGGTCACCGGCTTCTCGATCGGCCGTGGTGGCTTTTTCAGAGCGTCGTTCGAGTCTTTTCAGAATGGCTGTGCAGCAGCATTGATAGTCCAGTCGGAATGTATATGAATTTGGACGACTTCTGTTCAACAGCCGTGCCAAATCGCCAATTTTTTGTAGGTAGTTTGGACGTCAAAGAATATAGTGTGAAATTTGTGGGATCGCGAAATGACGACTTTTGACCGAAAAAATTATATTAATAAACAACTGTCAACTATTTTCACTTATAATTACACGAGAGTTCTTTTTGTCGAAGTAAACTTGACATTTCGATGATAATTTTGTTGCCTGGCAACTCAACGAAAAAAACTGCCTTTGAAAAAATTACGAATCCGTAGGACGAGTAATTTTTTCTGGCAGTTTTTTGAGTGAATTTGCCGGAGGGCAACTAAACTCGAATCATAAATGTCAAGTTTTCTTCGACAAAAAAAAAGCTCGACTCTAATTCGGTACGACAATTCAATGAATACAGTTTAGTTTATTCAATTCAACGGAAAAGTACAATTGTTAAAAACACAATTCGTATATTTCATTTTCATAGATCATATATACTCTTTTGACAACGCAAAAGAAAAATTGACAAAGACGCCGTCTTTTAAGAGTTAGTTTCCGTTTTGTCGCTGAAAAACATAAGACAAAGTTTTTTCGCTGTCATAATGACAAAATCACGGCGGCCTGTGGGATATTTTATGCATAAGTCAAATTGTCATTTTGTTATCGGTTATAATTGCACTAGTGCATAAAAATTAACGATAATTTTGCAAGAAAGTGTGATATCTAAAAATTGCAAGAGTTTATTTTCATATTTTGGCGAAAGTGCCCGAGTCCGAAGGACGAGGGCTCTTTTACAAAATGTGAAAATAACCGAATGCAATTTGTATAAGATATCACTCTTGAATGCGAAATTATCTGGTCATTTTTATGCACGAATGTAATTCATTGGAATATTTCACGAATAAAGGAATTCTCAAGGAAATGTTATTTTTTGTTCATTTATACTTTCCTCTATAGATTGTATGGAGTACTCACCAAAACGCGAAATGTTGTCCTATTTTTGAAGTCTATCTGACATTTATTTGTGTTGTTCACTGACGTCTAGCGATACGGTTTCAAATGTGTTGTTATGGTGAATGCAATTACCGCTGTAAGTTTTCGATAATTGCATTGCTCTTATGGGACATTTTATATATGAGGGAAATATTCTTTGGAATGGGATCTATTGAAATTTGTTTCCTCACGCCGCAATGAAATCTATAGAATACGTCCTATGCAAAAATTACGTAGAATTATTAGTTTGGTGGTAAATCACTGTAAACAACAATTTTTCAAAAAATTAGTTATTGTATTTACGTGGTTTATCTATAAAGTACTGTTCTGAAACTCATCCACCACCTAGAAGAAACTCTTCTGAAGAGATATTGGCGGTAAGTTTTATCCAGCCATGTTATATAATTCAGCAATAATGACCGATTTTCGTACATCCCGCTTGTCGATATAAGAGAGAAGGTGCAAAAAAATCAGGGTGATTCTTTTCAGTATAATCATTCAGGATTTAACTAAAATAGGTTAAAACAAATTTTTTTTCGAGGATGTAAAATTTTATTGACTTTTTTGAAATTACTCTCGCTAAGAACTATGAGAATCTCGAAGACCATTTTGAATAACTTGAATATTTAGGCGAAACTTCTCTTTGATTTTTTCTTCGAAAACCAATTCTTTTCAGTTGAATCCTCAATGTACATGCTGAAAAGATTCACCCTGATTATTTTGCACCTTCTCGGCCTTGTGGAACAAGTGCTATATCACGCCGGAAGTAAGAAAATCGGTCATTATTGCTAAACTATACAACATATGGGTGGATAAAACTTATCGATATCTCTTCAGGGCAGTTTCTTTGGGTGATAGATCAGTTTCTACTTCATAGATAAACCACGTAAATACAATAACAATTTTTTTTGTAAAATTGTTGTTTAGCAGTGATTTGCCGCCAAACTAATGATTCTACGTGATTTTGCATTTTGTAGATTACGGCATACATTTTCCATAGGAAACGTTTTTCGATAAATATCATTCCAAAAATAATATCAAAATAGTGACAATGTTTTTTTGGACAAAAGTCCTCATTTCGTGATCCCACAAATGTCACACTAGATTCTTAAAGGTCCAAACTACTCACAAACAAATTGGCGATTTGGCACGACTGTTGAATTGAACTCGTGTTTAAGTCTACTGGCCTATCGAGTAATTACCAGCAGAAGAGCGACCGGTGAGGACGGATCCAGTTTGGTTCTTTCTTGGCGTTAATCAAAAAGCGGGCGCTCCAAGCCGGTTCGACAGGCGCTTTTCTGTTTTTACTCTTTCCACGCTACTTATGCAAATTCTCGCGGGGTAGGTATGTGCCCTAATAAAAACTGGGAGGAGCACGTGAGGTGTCTCTCGGTGGCGATATTTATAAATTTTGATGGAATTTGAGGGGTCCAGTAGCGTAGATTTATCAATGTTTGTTCACCGTTTCTAGCAAGGTGCATGAAAAGCCTGCTGATGCGTTGACTTCCTGGAAAATTCTCGACATCTCGTATTCTTGATTTTGAACAATTTCAACGAAATAGTTTGCCAATAGAAGCACATTTCACGAATCTGATAATGTTACAACTCCTGTATTCCCTAAGGCTGTTTTGTGGGTTTTAGGCTATGTTCCTATCAGACTTTCCAGATACTTGTCAACATCTTATCAAATGACGGTGGCATCTGCCCCCCAGAAACTTTCGTTTGTTATTTTCGAAAGAGTCTGATTTCCATGGTAAAACTGGCGTTTGCCCCCCAACCATCACGTGATCTGGAACAGTCGCGTATACAAGGGGGGGTAAAGGGGGTAATTACCCCTTCCATGATCAGTCAGTCACATAACATATTACAATATATATTAAAGAATATAGGGAGATATCTAAAAATATAATGAATGAATGTAAAATCAATCACAATTTCATTTCACTTTTACTCCCTGTAAGATAGCAGAATGCAGTAATTAAATTCAAAATTATTATTAAAATTATAGAATATCTCAGAAGATTATACAGTCTCTAGTATTTCGGGAGAAATCAATAAATCTAAATTTAAATTTATCATTTAATTTTTCTGTTGCATTATCTTGTGTTCAATAAGTATATACTTTTCATTCTACTCATATTGATATGTAGTATGATAAATACATGAACGAATATCATTATAACGGTTTATCTTCACTTACGTTGACAAGGCGAATGTTAGTTATCTCTGCAGTCTGGAGTTTATTTTCTTCGAAAATTATAAATTATTGTTTTCTCTACTTTCCAATTTTATTTATGAAAAAAATGAAGATTAACAGTTTCCTAATAATTTGAGTCATTGTGAAAGGTGAGTTTATAAAAAGGCCAATATGCCTTTGTGTTTTGATAAAATGGTGGAAACGCATAATTTTCTCAGTGATTACCCGGGGGGGAGTAATCACAAACTTGGGCTGTATACGCGTCTGATCTGAAATGTCTAATTAGGCATTTCAGATACTTATCAAAAATGTTAAATGAATCAATATTGCAGATCTGGAATGCCTAATATTTCTCACATCATTTTCGATGATTTTTGAATCCTCTTATTACATATTTTTTCTATTCAGCACTAGCTTGAAGTGTTTTGGTGAGATTAGACTTTTTCCAACAGTAAAAAATGAACACCTGCAGTAACTACTTTCTATATTATACAAGTTGTAACTTAAATGACATCATCAATTTTGAGTGGGCATTCCATGTCATATTTCATGAAAAAAATTCAAATAAACGTGTGTTCTAACTTACTTCGTTTCAGAGTAGGGGGGTGTCCAAAGTTTGATGAAAAATCGTTTTTTCATGAATTACTCAAAATGATTTTCGTCTAATGAGATTAAACTTCGTGTACCTATGTTTTATTTGTAATATGATGCTTTGTTGTCATAAAATTAGATTATGGGTTTTGTTCCCAGTGGTGTCGCAGAGGTTAATGTTCAAAAATGAAAAAAAAACTTGAAGGGAAGCTTTCATAGAAGTGCACTAAAGAGAACAGAAGGATTTTTTGGTCTTGGTTATTCTGTAACAGGCCTACCGTGGATACAAAATTGGTAATTTTGCACGGAGAGATTTTGAATCGGTTACACAATAACCTATATCGAACAATTATTTTTTTTCCATTTCAGTGCATTTCCATGAAAGAATGTATTTATAGATGTTTTTAAAAATCTTTATTTTTTTCATGAAAATGACAGGGAATCACCCCCTGAAATTAATAATATCATTTAAGTTACACCCTGTAGAGATGGTTTTTAGATTCTGAACCATTCAATTGATTTTAATCTTCATGGATAACGTCGAGTTTTAGTTACGACGTGAGATGATGGGATATTTTCATGGGTTCATCAGAAATAACCCTCACTGCGTAAGGATCTGTGGAAATTTCATTTTTGAGTTTCTCTCCAAGGGTTTTGGATTTCAGGCGATTTAGCTGAAGCAAGTGTTAAAAATTTGGTACGGGTCTTGTTTCCAATAATTTTGTGCCTTGTTCATAGACCACACTCTTACTTTTATTTCAGCTTTTACTTTGAAAAAGTTCTCAGAATGTCAATCAGTGGAGTTCATACACAATAGTATATTATTCAACGAGTGTATAATGATGGCTATTAATCACGAGAAGTTTACAGCCACGAGCCGCAGGCAAGTGGCTTAAATCACCTAGAGAATGCTAGCCATTATACGCGAGTAGAACACTATTCTTCTTTCACGACTGATACCTTTTTTTGGCAATTTTATTACATGATTAACTTACTTTGATATATTCAGAAACACTATTGTTTCATTATAACAAATATTTTATACATCATTTAGGCACAGTACATAATTATCGGATATTATGATAATCGTATAATATCTCAGAATAAATAACACAAAAATCTATGCAGTTATCTCAAAAAATATTACTTATCTAATTCTACAAGATGATATTTATATTGCAAGATGTTTCTTTATAGTTATTAATAATTGTAATATTTGACGGATTGGTCAAGTTAGTCGCAGGGATAGAATTAACAACAAAACAATATAACATTTTACCTAAATCAAGGAAGCATCTGACAGCGGTGATTAATGACTCATTAATCACTGCCGTGAATAATGGGTATTATTAAGGTCTAGCAAACAGTATAGTGGATGATAGTAGGTTTTGCCACAACTCAATAAACGTCTAATAAAAAAATTATTCGTTAGTACAAATCATCTCAATACAAATACACGAACACCACCTACGCGTTTGATTCTGACACTTTAGAGTTTGGTTATATGGTTTCCATGGTAATATTCTATTCGAGATATTTTGTAATAGAACAACAAGACGGAATAAAGACTCTTAATCCCTGCAGAAACCATAAGTATGTTACTTATATTAAGTATTAGTCGCAAATAAAATATTTTTCTACAAACGTCAGTAAAAGTATAATTTTTGACGCATGCTGTCAGTGTCTAAAATGCCATTTTATGACACTGGTGTTGAAAGTAAATCATTTTTAGCGCTAGTGCTAAAAGTTATTTATTTGTAGATAAAATATAAAAACATAATTCGAAATGAAGTGTTTATTCAATTAAACGTACAATTAGTGAAATTACAATTAAGATAAGAAACTCCATGGCCGCTTCAAAAAAGTCACAAGCTTGTAATATCTGCTTATGTCATGATTATTTATGTTCATCATCGACTTCAACATAGAGTAATTCGACCAAAGCGTGACGATTTCCATATTTAGGACTTTTCTTTAAAGTATGGAAGAAGCACTTTTTCACTAGCCTCCTTGCCAGTGACCTTTTCCTGACCATTTCAAGAAACGATCGTATGAAAACTCGTACTGTCGCTTTGACTTACTAGGCAATAATTCAAGCAACTTTATTGGCAGCTTCTTCAATTTCCGGCGGTAGAAATTCATTTTCTGGATCACTTGTGGTCTCGGTAGTGTAGTGGTTAGCATATCTGCCTATCAAGCGGAAGGCCGGGGTTCGAATCCTCGCCGGGCCACCGTGCTGGGTAATCGCACTTTAAAAGGTAAGGCCTCGTTGATCCATTGCTCGCACAAGTTTCGACTTCTGAGGGTTGACGTTCGCCAGCTGGTTAACGATAACGAACAACAACAACAACAACAACTTTCCATCGAGGAAAAATCATTCGTGGTTTATTGACGTTAGTCGTCAACAAAGACGATTCAATAAATTCTGGTTTTTGATTACGTTGGCAACTTGTTTCATGAATAGATTTGATGAAATTGGATTCAAAACTGATAATCTTGAGGCTATTATTTTATCAAACAACTTTCAATGGCGTTTTTAGAAAAAATAGTGCATGATATACCTGTTGAAAGTGATTTTATTTTGTTTGAAGGGGGTGAACACCCCGCCTTCGGCGTCGTGTCCCAAACTTGCCTTCTCACAAAATAAAATATCACTTTTAGCACTTATATCATAAATTGCTATTAAAGTTAAGCTGTCGTAAAGTAAAAGATGATTTGAAAGTAAAAGTTTAGTCTATGAACCATACATAACTGCCTTATATACATCAGCCTCTTCCCAACATTGTAGCTTTCTGAAAAAACATCGTCGGAGTATCGTCAGAGTTATTATACCATTACCTATTCAATTCGATTCCCAATAAGCATCAATTATCACTGGCTGACAAGTCCTAGGTTGTTTCCTCCTTGTTTCAGAGCTGTTGAAAGTTCTCACCGGAACAATTTTATGGAAGCCTTAATCGGAAACTAGCAGAAGATTCTGTAATGGTTTGAAGTTTTTTTCTCTTTCATTACCCATTACTATTTATGTTCGCAGTGAATGTGTCTCCTGGTAGTTCTTTCAATTTATACTTCTGAGAACTTCATATCGAGCATTGATCAACGGTATTTCAGCTTTTTCAGCAATTTCCTCGACTTCTTATTCTCGGGAGTCTGAAATTCTCGGTACAGAGGAACGACTACGGTTGTTCGTTGTTTCTATATATACAGGGACCCACGAGTACAGTTTCCAAAGTGCTACATTACAAATGTTGAAATTCTTTGGCATATCATCATGTTTTCAGAGGTACTTTCAGCGAGATAAACTGGTAGAAAGAACAAAAGATGAACATGATATAGAGAAGAATAAGAAGAGAATATATAGAACATATTACATATTATTATAACATTTAGCATCCGTCGAAGGCCACATTGCCCCAGATGAGAAAAAATGGAATAGAGCAAAAATAAATGATCAATGTTCTGAGTATGGCAAAATAATCAATGCACGGAGAAGTAAATGAAGTTAGTCAACAGTGAGAGAAATATTCACTACTATCATATTGATGGTACCTAGTGAATAATGATTTCATTATTCGCTAGTGATTGATAGATATCGTAATTCTTGAAGTAAGACATGCGTTATGAATATTTTTTATATTTTTGTTGAATTTTTTGATACAAATGATATTTCTTAGGTATTCGAACAGACTGTTATAAATTTTGAATTTGGTGAAGTGTACGATTTTCTTTCCGATATTGATTTTGAAATGTACGGTTTATGTATTAGTCGTGGACAAAGTATAGTATTCTAATCTCGTATAATGGCTATTATTTTCTCGATGATCTCGTGAATAACAGCCATCATAATAAGCTCGTTGTGTAACATACTATTCTTCCTGCCAGGTTAACTCAGTACCAAGGATATTGGGATGAATAACATACATAAATAACGCACAGGAGAATTATTACAAAATGGGGTTTGAAACAACAATTTTTCCCTATCGAAAATTTGTCCGCTAAGAAATATCTAGTCGTACTATCCATTGTTAAACTAATAGGTGATGTTTATAGGGATTCTATAGATATCGCAGCTTATCCTGGGAAAACAAATTATAACTGAAGTATGACAACATGATTCATACATTGAATATCAAGGCAAAAGCGTGCTGCTAGATAATAAATTACGAACGTGATAATAATATGTCAAATTCAATACATATAACTGTATTTGCTGAAGATTTCAATGAATTTTTCATAACTACTGCAGACAATATAATAAAAACACTCCCCAAGTTACCTATTGGCTCCATTCGGAATTTTAAGAACTTTCCTGCTCCTAAAAATCTTTTCTTTTTGTCTCCTGTGACTTTAGAGGTCAGAAAAGTTTTACAATCTCTAATATTCATACAGATTCACATGAAAGGGGAGTCCTGTAATATTCAAGGAACACCGCGTGAATCAAGGAACAGAAAATACGCATTTACATTCACTTTGAATTTTTGAAGTTTGTAAGTCTCAGGAGAAACCCACTCAGGCAAAAAGTTCCAGTGAGCGAAGAATCATTAACAAAACAAATTGTTTTTTTCTGAATAGAATCAAGAAGTTTTGATGAATGTTTTGGTGCCGAGCTCCACATATGAGAAATATATTCCCAGTTCGTATCTGAGCTTTGTAGATCATAAATAGCTGGCGTGAAGTCAAGTATTTCTTCGCACGAAATAGAAATCCATGCTTCCCATGAGAGATTATTACTGATCGTGATTCCTAGCATCGAGATACTTGACTCTGTAGGAATAGTTACTCCTTACATCTGAATACTAGATGAAGACTCATTTTCTTTGAGAAAAGACATGCCTGGGTTTTCCCAGCATTAAATTCCACTGAGTTGATGTTATCCCATTCTAATATTTCCGCAGAGTCACCATTAATACTATTAACGGCAATGTAATTCAATGTTTTCTCACCTATAAAACAAGCACTTTGAAATAACCACGACTTTTACCTGCTTCTCTTGTACTAAACATTCCTCATCGAAAATATCAGACATTCTAGTTTTGGATCCATTCCGTCATCAGGTCCGCAAAAGTTTGTGAGGAACCAAAATGGTCATTTATTTCTAAAATTTTATATTCACTCTGCGTTTTTTGTAGTTAACGAAAGATAGAAATAAAGAAAATATTCCGAATTTATTTTTCCGTGCTACTTGAGGCACATGACCCGAACTCACAGCTGAGTTTAGTCAGGCATCTTTTATTAACACTGCTATTTGGGCACTTCGAGATTTTTTAATATTTCATGTCATACTAGTTCACTATTTTGTTTTTATTGCTTAGTTACCAACTACATAACATTGTACATTATGCCCGTGCGGGTATAAAGTTCAGTTTACTGCACGGACTATAAAGACACAAATTGTTCTGCGTACTAAAGTTTCCATTTTCACTGTGTTTCCCTAGCAACCACAGCATCTTTGTCTCAAGCATGTATGGCACCAAAACATTAATTGGAACTACTTGAATCTATTCAGAGACAAGAAATCCGTCTTGTTAGTGATTCTTCGCTCACAGACTCGCTCACTTCATTAGAACATCGTAGAAGGGTCGGAGACTTGTCACTCCTTTATAGATATTTGATTCACGCGGTGTTCTTTGAACATTACAGGGCATCCCTTTCGTGTGAATATGTATATTTAAAAAGAAATTGGACTATAGATCGATATTAAGGAAAAAATGGAGTTTGGAAAATTGAGATTTGAAAAAAATGTTGAGAAATAAACAAAATACTTCAGAAACTTACCTCTTCATAATCTTGCTAAAACATGTCCAGTTCACAACTAAAATTGTTGTGTTGTTATGAAATGAAACCTTTCATGATCAGCTGAAAAAGGGTTCTGACATATGCAGAAAATCTAGAAGAGGTACTTCAAACATTCAGTTTAATATGGTAGGAACTGAAATAATAACAGAAGGCGTTCGATATGTTTATTTTTGCGATAAAAATAAATAACTTACAAGAGACATTGTGGAACCATAGCCTTCTGAAAGGATCTACAAGTTGTTCTAAAATTGTTCTAAAATTGTTCGTTTTCGTTAACCAGCTGACGAACGTCAAACCTCAGAAGTCGAAACTTGTCCGAGCAATGGATCAACGAGGCCTTATAGTATTTTTCACAGTAAATGGTATTGGCTTATTAACTGCAATAAACTACCCGATTTAATCCCATTGCGTAGAAAATCATCTGGTAAAAGATGCAAATGTGCTACAGGGTCGAACTTAAGAAATTTGAATTTTGCATAATGTTGCACTATTACTTTTTATCCACGGACGCCACATACTGCCTATTCTGTACGTTGGGGTATAAAATCTTTGCTATTAATGTCTGTAATAACAAATAAATGTTATAAAATTATTGCACGCCGTAACACAAGTGAACACTTCCAATGAAATACAAAGACTAAAATGAACAAGAAGTGTAAGCTGTAATCCTCTGCAATCCCTCTCTGAGAAACAAAATTACCTGAATCCGCCCCTTTTACATTTATGATGTGCATCTCGGATTTTACAACTTAAGGGTCTAATTGGTTTTATTATAATCCTTCAGTCAATACCATGTATTGTGAAAACTACTATACCTTTCAACGTGCGATTACCCAGCACTGTGAAACTGCTTTGAAATGTCTTAGGATCGTGCTTACATTTCGATTCAAAATATCAAATCAGTTTGGAGAAAGGTGTCATCGAAAGTTTCTATAAAATATCATATCATCAACCCCAGATTCGAGAAAGAGAAATAGATACCATAAAAATGTACCGAGAGAAAACGCTTATTCTAATGAATTCGCCTATAAAACCATCCAAAAGTTTGAAACAGGTTCGTATAGAGCAAACGCCAATGCTCAACAGCTTCCTCAGATGAAAATGAGCATTCCTTATGTCCAAGGATTCTAAGAAAAAAATCAAACGTAGGTGATTCAATGTAAGAACAATATTCAAATCATAGAACACGACTAGATTCCTACTGAGTCGAAACAAACCTTTAAATCCGGGACAGAATTCAAAAATTGTATTTATAGTGTTACGAATCTCCTAGCGCCGGCCCTGATGATCGTAAACGCAGATGAGGGGTCGAAGCGCGAACGTCATTTTTCCAGGAACTCTTGATCCGCCTGGAGAATCCGACACACATCATCGAGGCTTCTCTAGAAGATTCTCCATAGGCGTACGCAGGTATATAAGCAGACGCTTCATCGCGGAAGAGTTAGTTATTGACAGTTTTTGATTCGCAGAGAATTCAGCAGAGTTATTCAGAGCTAACTGGAGACTGCTTTGTTATTGCTAAGTGCACAAGTCGAAGTGCAGAATTTTTATTAAAGAGAGGTTATCAGAGTGTTTAAGTTCAGAGCGCTGGAGAGTTAGCGGGGCGATTTAAGTGATTGTGTTGTGTTGTAATGTGATAAAGAGTTGTTATAAAAGTAGTTCAGTGTGGTTTGGAGTTTCAATCAACGAATCCAATCGTAACAATAGTATTCCAACTTGGGAAGGCGGGAAATATATGAGTCGAAATTAGCTGAACACGTATCATCAACGAATAGTACACTCATGGCTGAATGGAATAACATTGATTCACTTATGACAGAAGAGATTGGAACAAAAAAAATTAGAGAGGCTACTTATATTTCATCAAACGGAAATGAAGAGTTTGCTACCTGTTCATTGGGTATGGATCAATGTTGGATGCCATTTTTGAAAATGGAAGTTGAAGTGGGAAGATTAAATTTGGAGTGAGTTGTGTCACGATCAACACTTGGTAGGATTATTGATGAATTAGTCAAGTGTAACATTTTGTCACTACCAACCATGCAATAATCCAATCCCGACACAAATTTTCGGAAAAGCTTACAAATGGAAGCAGACTAGCTTCCAAAACATCGCCATATGAAAGTATATCCACTATTAAATATTCAATTCAATCTAATAATTTATAAAAAAATCTATTAGTAAGTTTTGCTTCTTTAAAATATTGCGGTTCCTTATCGGGAAAATATACAAATTTGCCCTAAAAATGGATATTATGAGAGGTTAAGGTTCATATAAACCCATAAGAAAATTAACGGCAAGTTCAAATATTCCGAAAAAAATCAGAGTTATGTGAGCGTTCAAATATAATGATTCTTGAGATTTTGGAGAAAATCTGTCGAACAGTTTTTGGGGAAAAAAATTAAAAGGTCATTTTTAGGGTATTTTTCAAGTTTTCTCAATAACTGTCCGACAGTTTTTATTCAGACTATCAAGGTATTTCAATGTTGGGAAAAGAGACAATCATAATTTTTTTCGGAATTTTTGAACTTACAGTTCGTCTACAATTTCTAAAAAATCAGAAAAACTCATTATAAAATCAACTTGAATCGAGAATGATTGCTTCTCAAAATAAAATTTGTAAGAATGAACATCGAGGAACAATTCATACCAGTTTTCGAATCTGAATTTGCATTATTTCTATTTTTAAGAACGATTCCAAAATACTTCGTCATGAAATCTCCTCGAACGCTCTGTACCATCGAAATTGGCCCGGCAGGTGCTGCCTCTGCTGAATAGGAATGAAAAGACAATGTGAAGTTCGGTGTCAATCCAGAAGGTATCGCATAATCTGTTATTTACTGTACAACGTTGCCAATAGTTCTAAACAGAGATAACCGATGTATGTTATTTCTATTCCTGGAAAGAAAAGATAGGCTGTTCGGATGTTGCGATTTTTGTCCAGATAAGTTGTTATACAGTGTGGCCAGGATGAGAATAAACAGAATGAGGATCTCGGCAACGGCAAGAGATACGGATTCCGTTATATGAGAGAAAGTTGTGCATTCGAGGAAATTATTTATATTTTTCAGTTAGGTATATCAAGAAAGTGAAAATTCCAGAATTCCTTTCCATCTTTTGGTAATAATAATTATTAATAATTGAAAAAACAGAAATTGCTTTTCCATAACAGTTTTTGATTATGTTCAACATGTTCCTTTAGAACTTGACAGATTTTATATTTATTTTATATTATGTAATTTCCGAAAATTTACATATTTTCACAACCTTATTGATTCGAATTTCATAATTAGATTATACTAAATGGAAAAAATGAAGAATGAATGGATGAAAAAACTATAATAATAATAATAATACATGAAAATAGGAAATATTTTTTATTTCAGTGAAAATGTAAGCTGATCACAAAATCTATGTATAACAGCATCAGATATGATTATTATACAGGGTGGCTCACGACTAGCGCGATGGAGATTTATAGCGAAACGATAAAACTTATGTCGTCTTTGTATTTTTATGTTGATGAAGGCTACATTTCGGAATTGTTTTGAGGTATACAGAATGTACCAAAAAATTCAGGCATATCGAAGTTATATAAACGATCTATGAAAAAAGTTATTGGCACCAAATATATTTTTTCGAATGGAACACCCTATATATTTAGTCACTATTGGATATAGTGTATTTTTCTGATTTCAGATATACACACATGTATTATGTTATCTCCAATAGATTTCGAGATATTTGACGTTGAAATTCAGTTTTTATACGGATTCTTTCAGTTATTTAGGACATAGGTAGATGGTCAAGGTAGCTATGAAAATAATTGAAATATATCTGTTCTCGAATTGATGAATGCTTCAATATGTCAATTATATTCATATTTTATTCAAATCTGAATTTCAACATCAAATATCTCGATATCTGTTGGAGATAACATGATATATGTATACATATTTGATATCAGAAAAATATACTCTATCCAATAGTGACAAAATATATAGGGTGTTCCAGTTGAAAAAATAAATTTGGTGCTCATAACTTGATTTTCAACTGTTTTTCTGTTAACAAATATAAAATCTACAAGAAAAATTACATTAGATCATTTTTTGAAAAAACAAATCGAATGATAAATAAACAAGTTAAGGGGGGGGGTTCAAAATATATGTGAAGACCCTGTACATATCACATTCAGGTTTTGGGTCTTTTATTCGTATCATAGTCCCTAATCGGCATATTCCTCTCGTGTCTACTATCCACCAACTCCACTGCATAATGATCAACAGAAAATTGTTTCAATTTTGCCATCATATTTTTTATGAAGATCGGGTCAAGTCGTATGGTCTCGATATGAAGTCCTTTTGGAGTCCAAACTATGAAATCACAAAATGTTCTCCGAGATATATGGAGTTGTCCTTGTATCTGGTAGAAATAGTTATGTTTCCTATCAAGCGTCATACTTTTTTCATCATCAGATAATTTGCAGTAAAATTGTTTTAAATACTTCGCTGCATCCGTAGGAGTATAATCTCTGGCTGAGTAAGGACATTTTACTTCTATGATCCTATCATCCCCCACCAAACCGTCCGGAGAAGCCCCTAAAAACCCGTATCCTTCATCGGTGCAAACAAATAATCTACAAGGGGTGACAGATTTTCCTACTTTGGAAATATATGCTTCTATAGCTGTTTCTCCAAAAATGACATGTGCCGTCACAACGGAGAAGACTTGGAAGTTTTCAATAGTATAAGTAGTTTATAATTACCTTTTAAGATTCCATCCCCTTCGCGTCTTTTTCACAATTAAACGAGGCATTGTCTCTCTCTATTTTCTATATAAATATAAGAATCACAAACTCACACAGTACTTCGCAGTACTTCGACAGATGTTGAGATATGGCAACACCACATATATCCGGCAGTGGAACATTGGAAAGTCAGTAGATATTGCAATAGAAAACTGTAATTCTTGGAAATATTGCAGCAGAAAACTTCAATTTTTCTAGCGCGAAGTGTCGAATTGATGTAGCTTTGGTTGCATAGATTGCAGAAGACAAAGCCCGCTAGCGCCATCTTACAGATCAAAAACGAGAAATTTGTCACTTTATATGAACCTTAAAGATTTTCCCTTTTTTTTCCAGGAAACATTGAACCCAAAAATTGTATTTCAGGGTATTTCTTTCTTCTCGGAAACATTCTAACAATATTTATGATTTGATTTTCACAATGGGAACAAAAAAATATATTTTGCAGTTTACACCTACTTTCATAGACAGATTAGATGTTTAAATGAAAAAGGACAATTATAATTTTGAGATGTGTGCATGTCAATTAATGATTCACAAAATACAGTTATGAAATGAAACCTTTCATGATCAGCTGAAAAAGGGTTCTGACATAATATGCAGAAAATCTAGAAGAGGTGCTTCAAAAATTCAGTTTAATATGGTAGGAACTGAAATAATAACAGAAGGCGTTCGATATGTTTATTTTTGCGATAAAAATAAATAACTTACAAGAGACATTGTGGAACCATAGCCTTCTGAAAGGATCTACAAGTTGTTCTAAAATTGTTCGTTTTCGTTAACCAGCTGACGAACGTCAAACCTCAGAAGTCGAAACTTGTCCGAGCAATGGATCAACGGGGTTACTCTAATTCATGGCACTTCCATGAAATCGATTACTTACATAATAAAAAATATATGAGTGTCGTTACAACTAGCACTGAACAATCTAGTATCATAAGCAATAAATGTTGAAACATTTGAAATAATCACATTAGAAAAATTCTGTATAACAATAACATTGACAGGAAATACATCGTACAGCGGTAATTTCTGGTGGTGTAACATAAACTTCTTCGTTACAACCATTTTTTTTTGTTTCTTTGACCGTGAAAAATACAAACTTTTTTGACACCAGATTGGAAACTTCCACTTTTACCGACTATAAGCAGGAAAATTTTAATACTGGCAAAATTGAAAGTGAAACATAACTCTCGTTAATGATTCGAAATTGGACAATAAATCAAACAAAACAGAATTATTCATCTAAGACGAAAGAAGTGGAAAATGTCGTTTTCAGTTTGAGGAGCAATAAATCATCATCAAGAGTCGAAAGTGTCATTCACATATTCATACCACCAATTTTCGCTATTCAAATCACATTTATTATAATAAATCAAGGTTACTCTTGAAGACATTTCCACATTATATAGGTTCAAAATCAGTTTATGAATTCAACATATCATTTGATGAAGTAAAGGAGGATTCAAGCAAGCCAACTCAACTTATGAATAACTTAACTTATCAACTTAGAAACAAGAAGAGATGAGTTATTTATAAGTTGAGTCGGCTTGCTTGAATCCGCTTTAATTTAGGCGTCGGTAAGTAGAAAGTAAACCTACTGACGCCTTTGGCCCAGTAACCAATAAACAAGATTCACCGTTTTGACCATAGATGCCGTAAGTGATCAAGAGAGCTGGTTCTTGCTAAAAAGCAAGTACACTTTCAATTCGAGAAGTTGGATTTTCTAAAGCTGAAGTGAAAATTTTTGCATCTTTTTCTTACATAGTGGAAGTTAATGGCATATGGTAGGGGACCAAATTTTTCGAAAATTTACCAAGAAAATAATGACGATCGTCTGGTGTGTTATATTTTCATTGTAGGCCCGTAGCGAGGTTGAGGAACTCTTCTACCGCTGGCATTCAAATATACGCCAACGGTGGTGGAGTTACCAGGCCTCACTACTTACTCCCCATCTCCTGAACACCTTCTTGTCTTCACGTGTGACGACTGGAAATGTTCCTCAAAGGGATCAGATGATCTGACGTATCACAGCTTGTCTCTTTTCTTCTCTTGGTATTCTTCTTCGTGAAATATTATCTACAACTCTTCCGATTCTTCTTGGCTCTTTTTTCTATTCATATTCTCCCCCGTGAAATGTTTTGCATAACTGTTTCAATCCAGAAGGGTCCAAGATTGGAAATGCATCATCCAATTCTAGGAATGACGACTCTTGAGGGCTGTTTCTTTTTTTATGGTCTACAGATTGGAATCTAGATCATGATTTGGGGTGTATTACCTTGAAGATGAATGGGAAAGTTCCATCCTGAAAAAAAGGATACTTCACAGATTGAAATGAATAAAAAACAAGGCAAAAATGTATCAACATGTATTTCTCAGTACTCTTTGCAATAATAGTATTTGCGAAAAGTTCATTGATTATATCTTTGGAATTACTTAATAATGTTTTATCGTATTCATCGACAATTTTTTTCGTAGCCTCTTGAATATCACGATCTGAAAAAGATTGCCCATCAATATAAGTCCAAATCAGTTATTTTTTTCAGATTGTGGTAGGTTGACAAACTCAAAAAGACACAAAACCAGTTGTACTAAGGTTATAAAGCAGATGTTCTCTAATTTGATCAATATTATTCTTCCTTTATTTTCAAATGGTTCAACTGATTCAAAACATTTTAGGTAATCGAATATGTTCAATGAACATAGGCTATTTTTTCAGCAGATCCTACTATTGCTAAGTCTGAAACGAGAAGACTTTACAAGGTCCGTTAAATGGGACAAACATTTCCTATTTGATAGAACTAGAATAATCTGTTTTCAGATCAATAATATCAGCGTTTTTTTTTGAAACATTCGCCAAGAACTAGAATCGTCGAAGATTGTTTTTCGACTCTACCGCTTTCATTTCTAATGATATAATAAAGTCAGAGGATATTTCAATATTATTCAAAACAAAATAAAATCGATCAATTATTATTCAAAACAAAAAAAATCATATTTGTGTTAAAATAGAATTTCGAAGGTATTGATCTCCATATTACCCCCTATGATACGGCCCTGCTTCGTGGATGGCCCCAGAATAAATGCATCAATTTCTTGAACACCATGCAACAAAGACAGAATCAAAATTCCCCGTTGCCTATCAGGTAGATATATCCAAGAGGTACGTCAAAAGAGTTCTATTCATAATTTCGAGAAGGCAGACAGGAAACGTTTATATGCGTGATGCGTCCCCATTGTTTGTTTGAAACTGAAAGTCAAATAGCACCTGTGGTGAATTTTTATATCCAGGTAGGTCAGGTGGATGCCTTCGTTGCCTTCATAACAGTTTCGCGCTTTTTTCTATGGGATATTCAATGAATTTTCCAACGCAGGGGAACAAGCATCATTTTTCATCTTTCTCTAAAGTTTTGGTATCCACTGTTTGAGTCAACATCATTCGAAATAAAATTATATGAAGAGGGTGAAAAAGAACTATTTTTTTCAGAATCATTAGAAAAATGTGCTTGTTTGTAACCTATATATGACATTCAATATAATCATTCTTCAAAAATATAACTAGCTATTTGTATTACAAGGTAGGAAAGTGGTTCTTTACTACGCCGGGCAGTAATCATTCACTGGTGGAAAAGGCACCATACCCCCATGTTATACATATGACTTTTCTGCCTTCCTCAAATGACAAGTCATTTTCAAATAATTCATTTATGGAACTGAAAGACGGAATTTATTAAAGAACTAAAACTAAGAAGTAGGTACAATATAGCATGCTGAATATACAAGTGTATACAGTGACGTGTCTAAGGGGGGGCAGAGGGGCCCAGGCCCTCCCCAAAGCAGCTCGAAGAAAAAACGAAAATATTCGTCCATCCACTCTGAATTGATGCCTAATGAAATCTAATGATAATCAATATATGATCATTTTTTCTTGCTACACGTATGTATATGTATGTATGAATATATAATTTGATGAGAAACCCGTTGGTTTGGACGTTAGTCATATTTGCGGCAGATACATGACCAGTGGAAGAGCATATTATTGATGGCCCAGCTTGATTCTCGATTCAATAACAGATTAACTGAAATATTAGCTATCGAAGGTCTCATCCCAAAAAAAATTAAAATTCACACCACAGAAACAATTATCAAGGCTTGTTTGGTTTATGAAGCAGACATTAATATATCAGAACAAGAACTGAGAGCTGAAATAATGATGTGGCAAAAAAGATGGGAACATAAACCAGATTTGCCTTCCACAGCAATAGAAGCATTTTGTTTTGGGACGAGTTTGTTTCCCACAATATAAAGCTTTTATTGCAGAGATTTGCGACTCTACCATGCAGTAACAACGGCAACAAAGGAAAGAAGCTTTTCAACTATTACCAAGACTCATTCGATATCAACCATAGCAGAAGAGCGTTTAACCTTACTACATTCATAAAAAAGTTGATATTGATATCGAAAATGTAATAAATAGATTTGCTGCAAGTAAACCTAGACGAATGAACCTCAAAGACTGGTCAGGGTCAGATGATTGAATGAAAAACATCAAAAAGACTCGTCATTCTGTTGTTTCGTTTCATTTTTCGTTTTGGCGAGGTGAACCACGAACACAATTTTTTGCAATATTTTTCATTCATGTTTCGGCCCTCCCCAAAACAGAATTCTAAACACGCCACTGAGTGTATAAACTTGTATAGATTCCAAAATTATTAATTCTATTTTTTCAGATTGTGGTAGGTTGCAAACCCAGAAAACTACGGAACAAATGAACATAGCGTATTGATCTATTATAATATTTGACGTTTGACTTTTATGTTCTTAATTTCTTGAAAATATTTCACCTTATATTCTGATTTCTACTATTTTGAAAAATACAGTGTTTTATGAATAAACGGTAAAATGTATACTTTTATAATGGAATATAGTTCAGGTCGTCAATTTCGTATAAGTTATGTCATTGATGACGTAGCATAACGTCACTTACTTTTCCTCCCTAGGGAGGGACTTTGCTCCCTACAGTGAGGCCAGGAAATGTATACTTTGGATAGAGGTAGGTGAAAAACTCGTTTTTGTTCACAATAATTAGGAATTGTGCTTCTTTTTAACCTACTTGCAGGTTGGAAGGTGACCATTTGTTCACTCGAGAGGAATTTACGAAGTGTTTAGATTACCGTTAACGTATGCAGGTACACACCAATGTTGTTAAACAAAACAAGCTAACCACGAACGCACCAAAAAGACATATAAATACTCAAAACTATCTTCTTCTAAACCCCACTCTTCTTCAATAACTAGAGCCCCACTCAGTTGATAAAACGTTTCCTCTTCACCTGTCTGTTTCCCAAGTACAGCATCTTTTGAACCACTGTCGCTGATCAGCCATCCTCATTGTTCAAAATGTCGACAATATTTCACTAATATATCAAAATATCGCATATTTGCATCAATCCTCGTGACACAACTGATATTAGTGAAATATAACTGTCCAACGTATTTGTTTGAACGGAACCAGAATAAACATACATGTAAAATATTTTTGATCTCTACGTTGTTAAATGACAATAGTGATATGTGTTGTCACCTTCATAAAATAGTTCATCAATACCCACATGAGTATTGAAATGAGTCTTGTAAATATGCATTCGTTGTTCAATTCATGGAATCATTTCTAATAATTGTCAATAAAACTAGTAAATAAACAAAAGAGTTCTATCAGGAAATTTTTCTTTTAGTGACACATGATTTACTTTCCGCCTCTGTATAGTATTCAAGGTTCACGTGAAGCCTTTTTGCACTCGTTGTCTCCACACTCGCCTATAAGACGAGTGTTGCAATCTCCACAAGCATAAAATTGAGCTTCACACATTGGTTACACAATATATCAAGTGGTATTGTTTCCACTTTCCTTGTTTATATAATTGACTCACGAAAATAGAGAAATGAAACTTCCCATGATTTTATGCCACTTCTTTTTATTTTTTTTATATAAAAATTCACACGAAAGGAAAGCCCTGTAATGTAAGGGACAGAAGATATGAATCAACATTCAAATTGAATTTTTGTAGTTTGTAAGCACCAGGAAAAACGTCTCACGGCAAAAAGTTCCAAAGTTCAGCTATTCTATTGAAATATGATCGCTGAGCAAGAGAGGTTCGGCAGGTTTCCAAATTCACAACAAAGGAGTAGGAATTGTGCACTCGTCGGGTCATCCGTGTTGATACTGTCAAGGGTGGAATGATTGACAATTCAGAAGAGCACCGACGGTGAAAATATCTATAGAAAAGAGACAAGCCTCCGACCCTTCTACGATGTTCCAATGAAGTGAGCGAGTCTGTGAGCGAAGAATCACCAACATGACGGATTATCTTTCTCCGAATAGAACCAAGAAGCCTCAGTGTCATCTGTCTTCCTCCATGCTCTCTAAAGCATCACTTTTTCCCTTCATAACACACCCTATTTCGTCCTCACTCTTTAGTACCTATACTCCAATTGAAAGCCACATCTCCGGTCATATTTTTGGACTCCATTCCGAATTGACAGTTTAATCGAGTTTACTGGTTTATTTAGAAAGGCATTGGAGGCAGTGCGGCCTCTAGGTAACAAATTCATGGCCGAGGTAAATGGCATCAAGTTCACAACCAAAGCAGTAGCGTGCCTGCAGTTCAGAGATTACAGCGAGCATACATTCAGTTCGAATTCGAAAGTTGAATAGAACTGGCGATACTTGGTGATAACATGTTTATAGAGATTCAGTTAGTCAACCATTTGGTAATATCATCCTTCCCATTGAAATAACTTTTTGATATATTTATTCGATTACGTACTGAAAATTCAATTTGAACTCTGTTGAAAACTTTTTTTGGAAAATCTCTTCATTCATATTGGTAACGGTTGAATTTCCTAGAGGTGAGTCTCGAGTTTGGTGACTTGTTTTAGATGGGTCGTAGTTCAGACAACTTTGGGAACCACTGCTCTAAACACTTTTATCTACACCCGTACTCTAATAATACACTTATATGCCCACCACCCGTTTTATAATGAAATCCATTACGATACAGATTTTCATTACGATACAGATTTTCAACCAATAGAAACCCATTATTTTTCAATCAAGCATGATGTGCAAGCTTTGCATTTTGACGTTTGTCAAGTCAAAATCAGTAGGTATTGAATTTTTGGAAGAATTCAGTCAATTTTCGATAATCGAATGAAAATGTCTTATAGCAGTGATATAGAAGAATTACCAGCGATTCTCCACAGATGTCTTAGACAAGAAAAAAATACAATCGAAAGGATTATATTTTTCATTTGACAAATGCAACACATATGTTGTTATTTTCGTTCAAGTCCAATGGACTTTCATGGCCGATTGGTCAGCGGCGCGGGCAGTGATCACAAACGTCCCGGGTTCAATTCCAGACCTCGGCAAAGGCTTTTTTTAATTTTTTTCTTCTCATTGTTGTATTTTCCGTGGTTATACCATTAATTATACTTCTGTAGAATTTTTCAAAGAAATGCGATTGATTACCTACTATTATTGTGTTCAATATAAATACCTATATTATAATATTTTTAGTTCTTCATTATTTATTGGGTGTAGATAAAATAGCGTATGCAACTCTCATGTAATGGTTATTAATACACTCGCATAAACCATACGAAACTCACCTTCGGCTCGTTTCGTATCCCGGTTTATGCTCATATATTAATAACCATCATTACACGATCGTTGCATAATATACTATTATCTACCCCCGTACTCTAATAATACACTTATATGCTCATAACTCGTTTTATAATGAAATCCATTACAATACAGATTTTCATTACGATACAGATTTTCAATCAATAGAAACCCATTATTGTTCAATCAAGCATGATGTGCAAGCTTTGCATTTTGACGTTTGTCAAGTCGAAATCAGTAGATATTGAAATTTTGAAGAATTCAGTCAATTTTCGATAATCGTATGAAAATGTCTTATAGCAGTGATATAGGAGAATTACCAGCGACTCCTCCACAGATGTCTTAGACAAGAAAAAAATACAATCGAAAGGATTATATTTTTCATTTGACATATGCAACGTATACGTTTTTATTTTCGATGAAACTAAATGAGCTCTCATCGCCGAGTGGTCAATGGCGCCGACAGTGATCAAAACGTCCGGGTTCAATTCCTGACCTCGGCAGAGATTTTCGTTCTTTTTTTTTTCTTTCCATTTCTCACTGTTGTATTTTCCATGTTATACCATTGATTATAATTTTGTAGAATTTTTCAAATAAATAAGATTGATTACCTACCATTATTGTGTCCAATATAAATCATAAGAAACTCACCTTCGGCTCGTTTCGTATCCCGGTTTATGCTCATGTATTAATAACCATCATTACAAGATCGTTGCATAAATATACTATTATCTACACCCGTTCTCTAATAAGTCACTTATATGCCCACAACCCGTTTTATAATGAAATCCATAACGATACAGATTTTCAACCAATAGAAACCTATTATTTTTCCATCAAGCATGATGTGCATGCTCTGCATTTGACGTTTGTCAAGTCAAAATCGGTAGAGGTATTGAATTTTTGAAGAATATATTGCTATAACAATAACAACATTGAAGTTTCTTGGTGATGGATTTTTTTTCAGCGACAGAAAACGCTTATTAATTCTTGATTATGCGTGGTTATAATTTTGTAAAAATGTTCAATCAAAGCACCGATATCTCAAAACAACGACAATAATGTAGAACCGAAATTGTATTTGCTTGACCAAAACTCAACACTGAACTGACACTTGAAACAATACAGTTCACAGCGTAATAAATGATGTGAATTTCCTAGCGAGCAACGTGCAACGCTGGAGTTGTGGCAGGGAACCTACAGCAGTACTACATCCCAAACATATCTTATCTTACACATTGTTGACTTTCAATTAGGTTATCTAGATTGTGAGAGAATAGCGATTCAAGAGAGAATAGTAAGAACTTTGATTGTAGTCAAAATATCAATTACAAATAACATGCTTTTCGAAGTTTGGAGGGTTCGTGACCCTGTTCCCCCCCCCCTTACTGGGTGCGCCAGTGTCAAGTAAACCGTACTATTGATATTATAGTGAATATTTCCCTCATATATAAAATGTCCATAAGAGCAATGCAATTATCGAAAACTTACAGCGGTAACTGCATTGTATCAAGTCAACATAACAACACATATTTGAAACCGTATCGCTAGACGTCAGTAAACAACACAAATAAATGTCAGATAGACTTCAAAAATAGAAAGACATTTCGCGTTTAGGTGAGTACTCCATACAATCTATAGAGTAAAGTGTAAATGAACAAATAATAACATTTCCTTGAGAATTTCTTTATTCGTGAAATATTCCAATAAATTACATTTGTGCCTAAAAATGACCAGATAATTTTACATTCAAGCGTGATATCTTATACAAATTGCATTCGGTTATTTTCATATTTTGTAAAAGAGCCCTCGTCGTGAAGTGCTGATGCATAAGAAATTATTGAAATTACTGGGTGTTCTATATGAAATTCTAAGGTTGGGTAAATTATCTGTAAAAGAAACCATATGAACAACCAGAATTTCACATCGATATCAGGAGAGACATACAATAATTTCAAAAAAGAAGAATCGATGTAGTTGTGAGGTTATAAAATGACACTGAATAGAAATCATTTTTTGCAACATAACTTTTTACGTAATCAGGACTGATCAAAATAGATATTGAACTGTATCGAAGGGTATCAGGTGAGTGATCTGTCAATTATATGCAATATTTGGCTGAGGAATAATTACAAATTTTTCGAGAATCTCTTATTTCATATCGAAGTTCACATGAAAACTTCTGTAATGTACCAATCGTATTCCCTTCGATTTTCATTCAAGCAGGAAAGCCTCTCAACTCATGATAATACCTCAGGTTCAAAAACATTACTGAAACGGCGAAAAGTTTTCTTCACTTCAAATTCCACAATGTTAATATTCGTCCAGAAAACTCCTTTTTGGCCCTGTATTTACTATACTATTGTTCTCTCATTACGTTTGAAGCCAAATGATATTTTACCTGGGTAAGGAGTAAGTCGTGAGTATATAATTAAATTACATTTCTTCGACTGCAAGTCAGATATAACTCAAAATACAATGAACGATTGACATATATACTCGACATGCTGAGTTAACAATGGGATATTAGTTATTTGAATTTACTACAGAAATATTTCATCACGAGTTGCATAGGTAGATGATGGATGAATGGACGTTCATCAACCAACATTATTGAAAACGTTCAATCAAACGTATTGCTTAGAGAATAACATGAAAACATCAAGGGACTATTTGAAAATAATCATTTCGTGGTTTTATAATCTGAAAAATTGAGTGGAATATATTCAAGTGTAATGGGGGATTTCTAATTTAACCCGAAAAATTGCAGCGCTAATGCACTATAATGCAGCAACATTTTGGGTATAAAAGATATCCGTTCTTCTTCACTTTTATAGATTCCAATTTTGATTCTTGATTTTTTCAGATTGTGCTAGGTTAACAACCTAAAAAAACTACCAAGAAAACATCAAGGACTTTCATACAACGAACAATTTCCCAGTAGCAGTCGAACAACAGACTTTATTCCACAAATTCAAATACTTTTTCTCAAGAGATACGCTCTGTTGCACTAACCAACGGCTTTGACTCACATCTAGACAGAGACGTTGAACTCAAACATTTTATTATTCTGGTTTCATTAGAATAAGTTATTTATGAGAATAACAAGAAGTAAGCAAGAAATTTTGAGTGAGACTTGGAAAAGCATAACATAAACTATGTTCCGTACTTTTCGGGGTTTCTAACTTTACCACAATCTGAAAAAATAAAAAATTGATAACCCGAACACAATCCGCAATGTAGACTCACAACCTACACAAAATACACAACCTGTATCAAACATTATACCTTATGTCTCTCGTTTGTCTGAAAAGAGAAAACGGATCGGCAACAGGTATAATGTTAGAACAACATTCAGAACAACAAATACTTTACGGTCAATACTGACACATACCAAACCAAACAACACAATGGAAAACACAAAAAATTGTATTTATCAAATTCCTAGTCGTGCGGTCAAAAGTATATCGGTGAAACGTCTCGACCATTGGAAGTGCAAAAGAGAGAACACAAGATGTACATCAGGAACAGACAGATAGGAGGTTCTAAATTATCAGAACACATTCTTACTGCCGATGGAGATCACACAGTAGAATGGAATGACAGCAAAATTATGACGAAAGAGAGCAATGGCAGGAAACGAAAATCAAAGAAATCTTCTTTCATCATGCTGTCTGGTGAAGAATGCATATCTATGAGTTCGCTTGATATGGATCGCGGATGGCTGCCCCTCCTGAAGGACAAAAAAATGTTATGTCAGATTTGAAATATTTGACAAATGTCAATTACGAAGATTGCCAACAAGATATATTTGCATTTAAACAGGAATTTGCGTATAAGTTTTGAGAACGAAAACGGATTTAGTTTCCGAATCGTTAATGATAAGTATTTCCATATATATTAGTTCTTATTATTTTTTTGATAGGCAAAATTTGAGATAACGAGAAGTTGCTGACTAATTGGACTTGTTCTATCCAGAAAGATCTGTTTTTCAATAGATGCGGTAACTTTTCGGGGTAGATTGGAAATCTGCCCTCCTACATTTGTATAGATTCCGATATTAGTTCCTATATTTTTTCAGATTGTGGTAGGTTACAAACCCAAAAAACTACGGAACAAATATTGATCCACTACAAAATAATCACGTACAAACAGTACATAAACTATGTTTGTTCCATCAATGAACTTGTAATGAAAAGACTTCAAGAAGACCTACAGTTTCGTTAACAGGGGATTTGACAATTAATAATGACAAGAATTTGAAACATGACCAAAACAATTCATAACAGGCGAAGGCCCCTCTTTCAGAAAGAGTTGTTATTACTATACCAATCCTAAGTTGGAGGTTGCAGGAGTAATTCCAAGGAATTAAAAAACTCTAAATATCATGGAACCACGTCATGAAGCTGTTGGAGCTTATATTTCATTGTCAGAGAAACGATAGAGCTTCCTTGAATTGCATTATTGTAGAAGATACATGATGCTGATATTTGCTAGGCTCTGGATACTGAAACTCCCAATGTAGTTGATCAACTTTCTAGAGTTACTGTACTTATCCTTGATATTACTTTGCCTTTGAATGTCACTTGTTTTATCTTTGCCCCAGTTGTCTCAGGAAACCTGTAAGGTTTCAAGTCAGCTCTGACTTCCAATAAGTATATCAAGTGATTATCTTCGAATCACAAGTGTCGAGACTCAAGTCACTACTTCTTAATCTGACCTTACTATTACAATACAAATCATTTTCGATCAGTTGCATTGTTGAAATATTTTCTTGACTATTATCCAATAGTGATATATAATTCCCTACCGGTAATTATTTAATGTAGCTATTTATATGAGTCATGTTTATTGATGATTGATGATTGAAGTAACGGTATACGTGGTTCTGGGTGCCTCAATTGTTATGCAATGTAAATAAACAAATCCAACGGAGAAACGGGTAACCACACGTCGTGAACCTTGAAAATCAATCTGCACTTTTCATATCGATGATAAATATTCTGTATATGTTCATAAATGAAGTTATCGTGTATGAAGAAATGCATGATATTGGTATATATTGTTCACAATTGAAAATACAGTTGGTGTTAATTATTTATAAAAGTATCAGGAAGAAGTATAATATGTCCTTTGCTGAGCCTTGGCAAGACTTTCTTAGAACTGGTGCATTTCCATCAATGCAGAAAATATCATTAGCTGTTGCACAAAATCAAAAGAGAAAGTTTTGTAAATTGTACAATGAACGAATGATAATATTTCGTTTGGAAAGCTGAACAAAGTTTTAAAATGATCGTACAAATTGTTTCATTTGACTGAAAAACATGCCTTGGCCCAAATGAGAATGTAGGAATAGTAGGGAACATGATAATTTATGGAAAGAAGGAAGTTTTGTGGAATTGATTTCAGGCTTGAAGGCCTATGAAAGATTTACACGAGAAACAAAAAATCAGAGAGGCTTTAGCGTCAATAGTATTAACGACGACTTGGAAAAAGTAATATAATGTGGTAACATTGAGGCTGGGTATACCCAGGATATCCATATGATGTCCAAAATATATTATATAGTTGTTCGTGTGACCTCCTTAGGAGATACACCTGGACGTTCGGATGTTTTTTGTGGACATCCATACGATATCATTTGAAAACTTCCATATGATGTCTTCTGCTAACGTCCAGAATATATCGGTGGGTGATTGGGAGTAACTGAATTTGATGATATTTTATTTTTATGTCATATTATTTTTGTTAATTTCAATTTCCTGAATTTCATTCTACGATCAAAATCCGCTTCTATTCTATTTTTTGAATTTGTGTGCCTCATTTGCGTTGACGTAATGTTACATTACGTCAATACTCATTTGATTTAAATGCTTAATCTGATCATTTCATAAGTTTTTATCCTTATTTTTCAATAATATATTCATAAACAAAGTTGGTGATTTCTGCTCTCACCGAATTCGAAAAAATGGGTGTCGGATTTGTCTTATCACATCAGTAATACGGTACTTTTTTATGACAATGGTCAATGCCAAGATGAAAGTCAATAGATTGTCTTTATGAAATTTCAAGTTCAAATGAGAGTTATAAATATTTCAAATTAATTGATTTCGCAGCATTTTTACGTTCATGCAGTAACTTATATTTCTCAATTAATAATGATGATAATATAAAGTTTATTGAAGAAGTGCAGTTTGTATGATATTCAATACAGAATTTGAATAGTTTCAATAAACCGCAAAAACTAACTAGGCAAATTGCTTGTGCGTGAGTTAAGATTTATTAATATGGTTCGTTTCACTAATTCCAATTGTATTTAAATAACAAATGTATTGATGGAACGTAGTTGAAAATGTATAAATACAGGGTGTGTAAAAAAGGCACAGATAAAACATCAGATAGATAAAATATATTATATTGAGAGTGCCAGCTAAAATGTGTAAAAATCAAATGTGCGATGAAGGTATATGAATAGTTTGAGATATAAGTGTCACGAGTTTTTTATCTTTCATCAATATTATTTTGATGAGTTCATTTCCCGAGTATTTTGCAATACATTCATTTTTTTTTGAATTGGTGTATGTTATCAAGTTCTGTTAGATTTTTGGGTAGAATCTGATACATTCTTGGTGCTGAATAAGCAAAATTGCGCTGGCCTACTGTTTGTGTTGAAAATGGAGTTTTGTAGCTAGCACTATGTTTCCTCGTATTATATTGATGGGATAGAGATTGTAGATTTGAATTGATATAGCACATTGGTACGATAAAACAATTCCTTTATGTCGAAAATCTTTGTTTCTGTATAGAGATTATCTAACGGATAGGTATGAGGATTTCCTAAGATTATTTTCAAATTTATTTTGGTATTATACAAGGTGTGTTCATTGCTCCTCCCCACCCTATGATGCTGTAGTTTAATCGGGAACCTACTAAAGCATGTCAGACCATTTTGAGTTTGGTAGTGCCTAGAATGATTCTTAAAGTTCAAATTCATAGATAAATTACCTCAGATTTTTGCTGATATTTTCTATGTGCTCATCTCATCTCAAATGTAAATCTATAGTTATGCCCAAATTTTTAATACAGTCTGTTCTTTTATTCATCTCATTATTCTCTTCAATTTTCAAAGTTCATAGGTTAGTTCCTATTCATGCATATGAATGTGATTTACTTAGTTTTTTCGAAGTTAATTGTCAATAAATTATAATCCATCCAATCTTTTATAGATCTCGCATGTCTTTTTCAGCTTGGTCTTTGAGTTCTTTCTAGCCATCAGCTTGATATAAAATGGCTGTATCATCTGCGAAACTAATTATCTTTCCACGGCTATCCAATTTGAGTAGATTATATAAATAGTGAAAAATAAAGTTCCAAGTACGGTTCATTGTGGGACATTAAACTTAACTTCGAATTTTGACGTATTGTTCATCAAAAATCAATGTCTCAAAAAGGCTCCAATAATTGTGGGTGGCTTACAGTATCGAACGCTTTTGCCAAGTCTAAAAAAAAAACGCACAGAGTTGGCTCACTCCTATCTAATGCCCCATAAATGTTCGAAACAAGCAGAGAAATCGCATCTTTAGAGGACTTGTTTGGCTAGAATCCAAACTGTCTATTCGAGATAATATTTTTATCTAATACATTTCTGTGACCTCTCTTCGATAATTTTTTTTTGATTAATTGAAACTGAAATTTCAAGATCTGGTTTTATAAATACACGCAATTGAATAATATTTGGGGTTGACCATGCAATTTAGCAAAAAATGGAAGTTCAATAATATAGTGACGTGTTAAGACTATTAGTGGAATATATAATTTATGAACCTATTGGTGCCATATGAATATGTAAGGTAAGTCATAGTATGCTTATTATAACTAGTATGTAGTATATACAATAACAGTCATGGATCACACCAACAAGTACTTTGAAAACATTTGAATAGTTGACGATGAAAAAAATGTAGTGGTATTCTCAGGGTCGGCGCTATTTCAGAGGTTTTGTGATCTCTTGGGATCAAAAGTCTTTGGTCTCCTTAACCACTATCTGTTTATTGACGACCTTAGTACGCCAGGATGGTAATACCTATATTATTGGAGGGAAATATTTTTGCCTCGATAACCTCACAGAATATTGCGAGGGGCGCCTCTGTGCAGCAATGCCCGCTTCTCCCGCCCAATTTCTTGCAGGTTATTCGCCGCTGTGGTCTGCTGACCTTGAGAGGCCAACCCCACCTGACCGGCTCGCTTCGATGCTCACATGTCAATTAATTACAATATTATTATTATGTATAGTCGGCCGAGACGCCGAGTATCGTATTTCTTTTGTAACGAATATGCATGTAGGAGTTTATGTGAAAGTACACGACGAGAGTGTTGTTTGAGGTTTTTTATGCTATCGGAACTTACCGCTGCAACATGATAGGCACCTACCCATTTTTCTGTTTGAATGTGGTTGACATGTTGAAGTTGACAATGTTGTTGGCTCAGTGGTAACACTGTTTTGTTTATAGATATATATTTAGGCAACCTTAAGCCCGTATGACACGGACCAGTTTTTCACTCATAAAATGAATGAATCATTTTTTAATATAACGAATCATTGACAATATAATGGATAATTTTCTGTGTGAAAATCTAATGTTGTGTGACACTAAAACAAGATATCCTGTATTACACGGTAGAGTGAAATATGTTTACAGTTTCACATTCAGAAAATGGATAAAATTCAGGTTTTCACAACTTCACACAAATTTCGAAAATATATATACCAGTGATAGTCAGAAGGTTGAGAACTCTGAAGGCGTCCCTACATGAATACTCTTTTTTGAGGCCAAAAATGCACCTGATAATTTTTTTTGTGAGATGAATATGTTAGGCGATGACGTCGAGTTTCCCCATAGACACACACACCATACCTGAGTCGGCTCTCCACTTGAGCGTAATACAGATTTATCTATTGTGGTCGAGTTAAAATCAATTTGAGGTTCTTAAACATATAGTGAATCGAAGATAATTTAGCGATAAGGGCCTTGCAATGATCCTTCCAATTTAAATAGGAATCTATATGAATACCCAAAAATTTACAGCTATCATTAAAAGTCAAGCAAGTATTATTTGCCACGATATTCATTTTGTCTGGCATCCGTTGAGGTGTCCGAAATTGGATTACATTTGTTTTCTCAGAAAAAAAGGAAAATGCTACTAAACCAAGCTACCAACTGATTCAAAGTCGTTTCACATGCTGATTTCAATGCTGGTTGATTTTTATGCGAAATAAGCAGTGATGTATATCATCTGCGTACATTGTCAATTTTATATTTAGAAATAAAGTACTCATTTCTTTGATATACAAATTAAAGAGCACCGGACCAAGGACAGAACCTTGGGGAACTCCCATATAAGATTCGGTGCTGGATGATCTTACATCTCGAAGGTAATTATTTTCGAGGTATCTTAGACCCACGAATTGTGAACGACCCTTGATAAAGGATTCAATCCATTTCAGAGCAACTCCCCGGATTCCATAACTGTTTAATTTACATATAAGTGTATTTTGATCTACGCAGTCGAAAGCTCGACTCAGGTCACAGAAAATTCCTATGGGTGATTCACCTTGGTCAAGAAAATGTATGAGACTATCATGAAAATCGTGAATTGCTGTGATGGTCGACTTACCATTCCGAAAACCATGCTGTGATGTGGAGAAAACATCGTATTTATTAAGGAAGTTGTTCAGTCTATCTAAGAATCCATATTCAAAAATCTTGGAAAAAGCGCTTGTAATAGTAATGGGTCTATAATTTTCGATATGCTCGTGGCCGTTCTTCTTATAAACAGGAATAAATTTTCCCATTTTCAGTTTGTCTGGAAATTTACCGGTCTCGAAAGAGAGATCCAATAAAAATGTCAATGGTTGCATTATGGAGTTCAACGATTTTTTCAAAATGAATGTAGGTATTTCATCATAACCTGCTAAAATTTTGTTTTTTAATTTTTTGTTCAACAAAAGAAGCAGTTCCCCTGAGGAAAAAGGCTCCAGGAAGATTGTATGTGAGAGAATGTTTTGTGTATTGTGAAATTCATTACCAGAAATAGAAATTTTTATTTTCTATCTCTATAAACAATGGTATAAGTCTCAACACCAGGGTTTTCAGGCATCCTACGAACAACGTCGTATGATTTGATGCCATTTCAATATTTTTCTGGAAGATGGGTTCCAGCTGAATTCGAAATCTTTTATTGTTCCATGGGCATACTGAACGAAACCTTTTTATTATGAGAGCATGGTAACAGTTTTGCAAAACAGAACTTCACTATGTGGGCTCCGCCCCCATAGCCAATTCTCTATGGGGGCCCGAGCCCCTGTTGACCCCATGGTTCCTGCGCCCCTGTCTATGGGTAGAGACGGCTAGCCTTTATGGTAAAAGATTTTTGAATTATTTGAACCAAAACTTCGTAACTGATCAGTTTACAGTCGTTGTCGAAATGCAGTTGTGTCTGAATTTTGTTAGAACGAAAGAGTTTGAAAAAAAACATAGCTGACCATCTCATTGAAACGATTTAAAAGTTAGCACAGAATTTTATGGATTATTTTTTTCAAGTTTTTCTACAAAACGTGTGCTGAAGAAAAAAATAGAGTATCGTCCTGTATAATAAATAACTATTATTCATCAGAAATATTCGCAATGATATTGAAATAAAATAAGTTATGAATAATGAACCAATAAAAATTCTTTGAACTGTAGGTAGCAAACTGTGACTTATGGCATTTTTCAATTACTTCAAGAAGTCTCCGTGTATACACGTCAGTATCCATTAAAGACCCAACCTTAGCTTTGTTCTTGTCGTGTTGAGAGAATTTTTTCATCAAACAATCACCAAGAATAATTATCATAACTGTAGATGGCTGTAAATTGAAAACATCGCATAAGCCATTTAGTAATTTACCTCGGACAATGGCTTTAGATGAACAGTGGAGCTTCTGAAGGCAAGATGAAAAAAAACTTGACGGTTTAAGGTACTGTTTGATTCAAAACCATATGAAATTAAATGATCAAACGGTTTGAAAGTGGGCTTTGCAATTGGTTCTTGTTTGACAAATGAACCCAGTACTATTCCAGACATGTCGAAGTACAAAAAACTTTTGAAAATCGTTTTTTCATGGAAGTTTTGAAAAATGCACGAGGAAAAGCTGACTTATACATCTCTATTTTAGTCCTAAACCCTTCCATGACAGTAAGTTCCCGACTCTATTTCAAAGAATGAAGTGGTTATTGATCATATGCTGCCTGAGTAACATTTTTCAGATTGAAGAAAAAACTAAGACAGACGTAGTTCTTCAAATGCTCTTACATAAACGTCTAAAATCAACTTCGTTTCCAAATAAAATGAGGACTAAGATTAAAACATCATCTACATAATCATTATCATAATTTCCAATAAATTCTTCAACTGAAAAACATTTTACTACATTCATTTATAGAAAAATTATAATTGGATAGAAGTTGTTGAAACTGATAATCTGATCTGGCACAACGTTTCGAAATCTATTAAATTCATCATCGCTTATCAACATTGGGGAAAATAATTAATAGAAAACTATCGTTTCTTGACCAACGTTTCGAAAGTTATTAATTCCATCATCAGGAATCGAACATTAGTTTTCCCATATTCATATTTTTTCGTTAATACCGTTGACCATGTTGCATAACATTTTTATTTCCAACGTCCTGTCGGTACAAAAATACATTCTCAGCAGGTAGGTATCTTATTTTGTTTCTCTCGAAAGTAGTTTCAAACCGGTTCCGTAATAGAGAACATAAAGGCGAGGCTGTTGACACGTCAATTGAAGAGTCCACAAAGTTCGTTCGTTGATAAATACCGTTCAAAAAGTTGGTGGACGATAAATCGGAAGGTTTACCTACCAGCATATGGTAAATAAATATTAGCAGAGTAGCAGGCAGAAGACAAACAACTGACAGGTATATCATGTCCAAATAGAGGATACTAAGTAACCCACTGACCGAGTATGCCTATTGGATATTGTGGTTTGTAAAAGACTCCATGCTGATACCTGCTTACATTGCTTTTCTTGTGACAAAAAAACACTTTCTTCCAGCCAGAGACTGAATTATCTCGAAACAAAGCCGAGATTTTTTTTCTTGACGATTAAAACACTATATTTTTTCTACGATAACGATTCAAAGCGTGTTGCATTCAAGATAGAGAAACCACTATCTTTTGGCAATTTGAAGGAAACGAAATTTGAATTTTTGTATAGATATACAAAATGATAGTATCACTACTTTTATTCGGGTTTGAAGGCCGTCGTTTTTTGGAATTTCTTCCTGACGTTTCGCTGGCTCGAGTGGCTAGCTTCTTCAGAGGTTCATTCATCTTGGAATTCAGGCATAGTATAATATTCATCTTGTAGTTCATAGCTGAACAAACAGACAAACAATGGCCTGGACGTTCTAAAACGCTCATCAATTTCGTCATATTCCTGGATAAAACCAAATGCTTTTTAGTAATGTTCTCTGTGCAGGTGCCTTCTGATTTCAACTGTTTATGCCATTCGATAGTTTAAAGTTTGAAACTGTCATTCGTTTACAATTTTCAGGGCTTTGATTTTTTTCATGTACAGAATCACACGGAAAGCCCTGTAATATTCAAAGAACCTCTCGTGAATCAAGGGACAGAAGATACGAATTAACATTCACTTTGGATTTCTGAAGTTTGTAAGCCTCAGGAAAAACCTCTTTCAGCAAGGAGATCCAAAGCTCAGCTGTTTTTTTGAAAAAAGATCCCTTAGCAATAGAGGTTCGACAGGTTTCCAAATTCACAACGAAGGGGTGGGAATTCCGTACTCGTCGGTCATCCGTGTTGAAACTGCCACGGGTGGAAACGATTGACGACAATTCAGAAGAGCACCGACCGTGAAAATGTCTATAGAAGGACATACAAGTACATGTTCAACATCCAATTTAAAAAAAAATGAACCAATCTTGAAAATACTTATGGAGATAATAGAGGAATAAAAGACCTACCAATTGATGTATCACTCGACCTCTCATGCAATTGAAATAAATATAGGGGGGTAGCTGATGACCGCAAGGGGTTGAAGTTACGGGTATGATTTTCATATAAAAATCAGTCCTGAAAAAAAAATCAAAAACTGTTGAACGAACTTTTACACCAAAAGTTTCAATCTCGTCGTTAATTATCTACAATAATTCGGGATATTCTTGAATTTTTGACAATTTCGGTAAAGTGTACGTCAAAATAGATATGTATGCGTTTCTGGATTTACCGGGTAATAGTTGGCAACATGTTTCTCCGGCCAAGTTTACAATTTCTGGTGGTGAATTATCAGAAATCATGCGGAATGCGGACACAATTCGAACTACGTAATCAGCATTGACAAACGTCAAATTGTTCGTAACAAATGACAACCAGGACTTTTGATCTTGAAAGAATCTTGTACTTTGTCATAGTTTATCATATTTTGAATTTTTTGCATTTCATAATAAGGAAAACATAATATACACTTCAGTAGGTATACTTTTTTCTATAAAGCATTTTGGAAAATCTGTCAAAGAATCCAGATTTGACATGCTATACCTATTTTTATGGTATAGAAATGTTAAAGCATGAAACTATTCTTTCATAGAATATTTCCCTCATATATAAAATGTCCCATAAGAGCAATGCAATTATCGAAAACTTACAGCGGTAATTGCATTGTATCAAGTCACCATAACAACACATTTGAAACCGTATCGCTAGACGCTAGACGTCAGTAAACAACACAAATAAATGTCAGGTAGACTTCAAAAATAGAAGAACATTTCGCGTTTTGGTGAGTGTTCCATACAATCTATAGAGAAAAGTTTAAATTTCCTTGAGGATTTCTTTATTCGTGAAATGTTCCAATGAATTACATTCGTACATAAAAATGACCAGATAATTTTGCATTCAAGCGTGATATCTTATACAAATTGCATTCGGTTATTTTCATATTTTGTAAAAGAGCCCTCGTCCTTCGGACTCGGGCACTTTCGACAAATATGAAGATAAACTTGCAATTTTCAGATATCACGCTTTCTTGCAAAATTATCGGTAATTTTTATGCATTCGTGCAATTATAACCGAAAACAAACCTTCTCAGTGGATTAAAGAATTTCAGTATTTAAATGAAAAATATACTAGAGCTACGAAAATGATCATTCCTGCTGAGAGTCTGTAGCAAATGTAGCAATGATTACCGGAGGATCGTCAACTCACAAACCGCCCTTCGAGCAAAGTCTGTGGTGGTGCTTGCCGGGGGACTGTACGCGCACAAAACGTAATGTTCAGTGAACTGGGGCACAATTTCGAATTTTCCAATTGGAAGCAAGAACCGGTAGTCAACAGAGAACTTGACATACTCTCATCAAGTGTTTTTTTTTGTGTGGTGGTAGAAAATGAGTTGATCCACTATGAAATTTTATTTTATTCAAAGGGTTGTAGCCAAACAGAATGATTCTATTGGCCACGCCCACCAGGGACAGTAAACCAGCAAGAGCTTTATCAGATGTTGATTCAATAAGGTTTTCAGCGTACCTTCAACTTTGATCTTCACCTTTTTATCGAATACATCTAAGTGGAACTCTTTTGATATGGATATATGTTGACAAAATGTTGAAGCATTAAAATATGAAACTTTGATAGAAAGCAAACATTCTCAGATAGGTATCTAGGAAGAATTCAAGCATTAATGAAACATATACAAAGGCTACGAAAATGACCATTCCTGATAAGAATGTGGAGTTGAGAGGAACAATTTTTCAATGATGATGATTGGAAAAAACTCTACAAAGCATAATGTCTGTAGCTGCGATTGTCGTGACATCGAAGTCAAAGAGGAGTCATTCTATTGGACCACGCCCACCTGGGATAGGAAAACAGCAAGAGTCTTCTTCAGAAGTTGTTTCAAATAGATTATTATCGTACCTATAATATTGATCTTCACTTTTTTAGCGACTACATTTAATTGAAACTTTTTAGTAATGACATAAGTTGGTAAAACGTGGAAGCATGAAACTATAGGACTTCATAGAACACGAACATTAGTAGATGGGTATTGAGGAAGAATTTGAGCATTTATAAAATATATACAAGGGACTACAATAATGATGAGTACTACAGGGAATCTGAGAAGAACGTTTTCTTGAACAAATGAAAGAAAAAAACATACTCTTCATCGGCCAAGCAAAGTCTGTGGTCTGTGGTTTGAAGCAAGAACCGGTAGTCAACAGAGAACTTG
Organism: Zygogramma bicolorata; assembly: GCA_032362365.1. Classification (NCBI taxonomy): domain Eukaryota; kingdom Metazoa; phylum Arthropoda; class Insecta; order Coleoptera; family Chrysomelidae; genus Zygogramma; species Zygogramma bicolorata. The sequence continues at coordinate 89,660 of JAVJAQ010001989.1, forward strand.
ATGTACTATCACTAAGTGTTTTTTTGTGTGTGGTAGTAGAAAATGAGATGATCCACTATGAAATTTGGTTTTGTTCAAAGGGTTGTAGCCAAACAGAATAATTCTATTCGGCCACGCCCACTAGGGATAGGAAAATAGCAAGAGTCTACTTCAGAAGTTGTTTCAATCAGTTTTTTATCGTACCTATAATATTGATCTTCACTTTTTGAGCGAATTCATTCAATTGAAACCCTTTTGATAAGGATATAAGTTGACAAAACGTGGAAGCATGAAACTATAGGACTTCATAGAACACGAACATTAGTACATGGGTATTGAGGAAGAATTTGAGCATTTATAAAATATATACAAGGGACTACAATAATGATGAGTACTACAGGGAATCTGAGGAGAACGTTTTTTTGAACAAATGAAAGAAAAAAACTTACTCTTCATCGGCCAAGCAAAGTCTGTGGTCTGTGGTTTGAAGCAAGAACCGGTTGTCAACAGAGAACTTGATGTACTATCATTAAGTGTTTTTTTGTGTGTGGTGGTAGAAAATGAGATAATCTACTATGAAATTTGATTTTATTCAGAGGGTTGTAGCCGAACAATCTCAGTAGCTGGATATTGAGAAAGAATTCGAGCATTTATGAAATATATACAAGGACTACAAAAATGATCATTAATACGGGGAGTATGAAAATGAGAACATTTTCTTGAACAAATGAAAGAAAAAAACTTAATCCGCATCGGCCAAGCATAGTCTGTGGTCTGTGGTTCGAAGCAAGAACCGGTAGTCAACAGAGAACTTGATTACTATGAATTAGTGTTTTTTTGTGTGTGGTGGTAGAAAATGAGATGATCCACTATGAAATTTGCTTTTGTTCAAAGCCAAACAGAATAATTCTATTGGGCCACGCCCACCAGGGATAGGTAAACAGCAAGAGTCTTCTTCAGAAGTTGTTCCAAACAGTTTTTTCTCGTAGCTATAATATTGATCTTCACTTTTTTAGCGAATACATTTAATTGAAACTCTTTTGGTAAGGATATGAGTTGGCAAAATGTGGAAGCATGAAACTATAAGACTTCATAGATCACAAACAATCTCAGTAGATAGATATTGAGAAAGAATTCGAGCATTTATGAAATATATACAAGGACTACAAAAATGAAAATTACTACAGGGAGTATGAATATGAGAAGAACGTTTTCTTGAACAAATGAAAGAAAAAACTTACTCCACATCGGCCAAGCAAAGTCTGTGGTCTGTGGTTTGAAGCAAACACCGGTATAGTCAACAAAGAACTTGATGTACTATCACTTAGTGTTTTTTTGTGTGTGGTGGTAGAAAATGAGATAATCTACTATGAAATTTGATTTTGTTCAAAGCCAAACAGAATAATTCTATTGGGCCACGCTCACTAGGGATAGGAAAACAGCAAGAGTCTTCTTCAGAAGTTGTTTCGAACAGTTTTTTATCGTACCTATAATATTGATCTTAACTTTCTTAGCGAATATATTCAATTGAAACTCGTTTGGTAAGGATATGAGTTGGCAAAATGTGGAAGCATGAAACTATAAGACTTCATAGATCACAAACAATCTCAGTAGATAGATATTGAGAAAGAATTCGAGCATTTATGAAATATATACAAGGACTACAAAAATGGAAATTACTACAGAGAGTATGAATATGAAAAGAACGTTTTCTTGAACAAATGAAAGAAAAAACTTACTCCACATCGGCCAGGCAAAGTCTGTGCATGGTCTGTGGTTTGAAGCAAGAACCGGTATAGTCAACAAATAACTTGATGTACTATCACTAAGGGTTTTTTTGTGTGTGGTGGAAAAAAATGAGATAATCTACTATGAAATTTGATTTTGTTCAAAGCCAAACAGAATAATTCTATTGGGCCACGCCCACTAGGGATAGGAAAACAGCAAGAGTCTTCTTCAGAAGTTGTTTCGAACAGTTTTTTATCGTACCTATAATATTGATCTTAACTTTTTTAGCGAATATATTCAATTGAAACTCGTTTGGTAAGGATATGAGTTGGCAAAATGTGGAAGCATGAAACTATAAGACTTCATAGATCACAAACAATCTCAGTAGATAGATATTGAGAAAGAATTCGAGCATTTATGAAATATATACAAGGACTACAAAAATGGAAATTACTACAGGGAGTATGAATATGAAAAGAACGTTTTCTTGAACAAATGAAAGAAAAAACTTACTCCACATCGGCCAGGCAAAGTCTGTGGTCTGTGGTTTGAAGCAAGAACCGGTATAGTCAACAAATAACTTGATGTACTATCACTAAGGGTTTTTTTGTGTGTGGTGGAAAAAAATGAGATAATCTACTATGAAATTTGATTTTGTTCAAAGCCAAACAGAATAATTCTATTGAGCCACGCCCACTAGGGATAGGAAAACAGCAAGAGTCTTTTTCAGAAGTTGTTTCGAACAGTTTTTTATCGTACCTATAATATTGATCTTAACTTTTTTAGCGAATATATTCAATTGAAACTCGTTTGGTAAGGATATGAGTTGGCAAAATGTGGAAGCATGAAACTTTAGGACTTCATAGAACACAAACATTCTCAGTAGATGGGTATTGAGGAAGAATTTGAGCATTTATGAAATATATACAAGGGCTACAAAAATGATCATTCCTAATTTAGAGGAGTACGAAGCTTAGAGGAACAAATGAAAGAAAAAACTTACTCTTCATCGGCCAAACAAAGTCTGTAGCCGCGATTGCCGGGGGACCGTCCACGCACAAACCGTAATGTTCGGTGAACTCGGGCACAGTTTCGAATGTTTCCAAGTGGAAGCGGAGAACCGGTAGCCACTGGGAACTCGCAGACCGGCCGCCGTCGAGGCACTGGCCGGCCGAAGACAACGCCGTATCCTTCGAGAGCGACAGGTGGGGCTGGTGGGGGCCCGTCGAAGGCAAAAAGTCACTGCCGCGGCCGCGGGAAACCGGTCCTCTTCTGCTTTGTGTGCTCTCTGTCTGAAGGTCCGTCTTTTTATATTTTTTCCGTCTTCGGATTCGGTGGCGGAGAAGGCGATGGGGATCGTGCACGGAGAGAATCAAAATTGAAAAGAAAGTTATGAAGACATATTAAAAAAAAGTAACAAGAGATTTGTACAGGAATTTGAGTATGAGTTTTGAGAACGGAAGCGGATTTATAGTTTCCGAAACGTTAACGATAAGTATTTTCATATACATATTGGTTCTTATTATTTTTTTTAGACAAAATTTGAGTTATACGAGGAGTTGCTGACTAATTGGACTTGTTATATCCATAAAGAACTGTTTTTCAATAGACGCAGCAACTTTTCGGGGTAGATTGAAAATCTGCCCTTCTACACTTCTATAGATTCCAATTTATTCTTATTTTTTTCGATTGTGGTAGGTTACAAACCCAGAAAACTACGAAACAAAAATTTGATAAATTCCTGAGACCGCAGGTCAACGGATTTTATTTTTGATCATTATACACGAAAAAGCATAACTTTGAAAATTATGGAAATGCACGCATGTTTGGGCGAGAGAGCTGGGTGAAGGAGGAATATATATTAAAAATTATTTCCAGAAAAAATCTAAACTCAGAAAACTTCAATACCGAACACCTGAACAATATGGTACCTGAAAAGTGAGCCAAAGTCCAGGTTTACTTTGATAAGTTTAATCGGTTGAACAGGTTTAATGTAATTAATGGCTGTAGAACTGTAACAGTCTAGCCTTCACCTTTCTCATGTATTTTCCACATTGGGGAAATAATCCCAAATATTCAAACACACCTTCCATGAAAAGGTACCCAGTGGAAAATAGCCTGATTTAGGATACTTCAGGTCTGTAGTCGAAATTTCCGTCGATATTCAAACCACTGGATTGATAATAAAATGAAATATAAGAAACTAAACTTTCTCTGTTTTTATACTGGTTCATATTTGTTATAATCTGATATGAACCAATTTACAAAGCAACGTTTCGTTCATGGCTTCTCGTTCGTTTCATCGATTTCTGAAGCAACTGAAATAACAAATTCAGCTATGTATAACAAAATACCTGCGTTTGATTTAAGGATTTTCTCATTATAAGTTCTCCTGTTCGTTTATGATGATTGATGGTCATCAGTTTCACATATCTGAAATTGTGGCCCATAAATCCCATCCAAAAATTGGCAAATTTGTGACTTCTCAGCTAGGTTTTTGTAGGATCATTCTGAAGATAAACTCTCCAATTGGAGAATCATGTTAGAGAACTTCTCCACCTGACATTCCTCAAAAGTATGTATTTTCATGAGCAGATTTGAACAAAACAAATCTGATAATTTGAGTTTTGACTTCATCAAATGGAGCTAAACTGCTCTGAATTTATTTTAGATGCGAAACTTACTCATCGTGTCGTATATCAAACGTAATCTAACAACGGTGTATAAGTGTTTGCCAATATGTTTTATATTATAGGTAGTAGTTCTTGTGAGATCACTTTGTTCAGTCCTTGAAAAGATAATATTGACTTTCAAGGTTCCCTGTTTATAGGTACCCTACAAGTTTTCTCGAATTCCTGAAGAAATTTCAACGGTACGTCAAGCAGCAAACCATTTTTAGCCGCATGATTATGTTTGACGAATGAACTAAATTTTTAGGAACTGTTCATTTGTGATTTTTTTATGTCTCTCTTCTTCTTCTCCGAATTAAAAAATAAAGAAATTAAAACTTTTATGAAAGAAGTAAAATAAAAAAAATACTAACACTCTGTGTTGATATGTACGTGTATATCATTCAAAGACGTTTGATTCATGAAAAAAGAGTATATCTGAAACAGCTACTCCCCTGCTATATGCCACGAAGGGCACTGGGTTTTTCAGAAGTCACTTTTTCTTGTTCAACTATTGAATTTTTTCTCGAGATAAAAGAAATGTAATGCAAAACTTCTATGAGAGAAGTAATATCAAAAAACTTTGTCGATTGGTAGGTACTCGCATATCATCCACAGGCGTTTGATTGATTCACAAAAGAGAGGTAACAGTCTATCAATGTAACTACTCCCCTGTCTATATAACACGACGGATATTGAATCTCATAGAAGTTTATGTTATTGAATTTCTATACAAAGTACTGGAACTGTAATCAAACAGAAAGCATTAATATAAATTCATAAACAATAAAGAAGAACATGTTTTTTTCTGAGCGAAACTTGCGCTTGTCTGGGCTTTTGAATGAAAGGTTTTCCTGATGAATGACATTTTATCACAAGCTACCGTTTTTTTCTTCATTGTGCAGAGCTTTTCAATAAATGCTATCTACCTATCTAATTGAGCAAGAAATATAATGGGATATGCATAAAATTTCTATTTGTGCAAAATATTTTTGGTCGAAGCTTCATTTTCGTTAATAAGTTTTTTTTTCATTCAGTTATTATACTAACCCAGAATATCATATAAAAATCAAAGATTCAGAAAGGGAAATTCGAATTCACAAAACGCAAACACAATATTGAATTTACCGGCATCGATATTTTTACTGTGTTAGTGGTGCTAGTTAGAAAAATATTTCAAATCTGTGTTCGTCTGGTGATTTCTAGTGAAGCTTGATTCTTGGTGAGGCTGAAACTAATTTTGTCCAAGCACAATCAGACATTTCACTGATAATTGATACAGCAGCATATTTTGCATCAAATGTCGATTTCACGTACGCAGAGAACAAATGAGTGAAAGCTGCGAGGTAAACATCATGTTATATGATGTATTTGAGTCCATAAAATAGATTGGTATTCATAAATGAACATAGCAGATATGTTTATTATAAATCTATATTCAAATGTTTTTAGACTATGTTATTTAAGTTTAAAACCGGTTTTTCCACTGCTAAATACCTGATGCAAAACTTAATTCCAACTTATCCACAATGAGCTGTATATGAATATATATCACACTTCCGTTTGAATAATATTCACAACAAAATTAACACGATTTTGGAGATATAATGATAGTATCCCCTCATCATCTTACACCATTGTTTCTGTACTTTTGCATCGTTTGGAATACAAAAAATCGCTTTATCTGGTGTATTTCTGTCAGTGTTTTTGCACCATGGTACCATACTATACTTAAACAGTGTTTTTTCGGTTCCTCCATGATTTTTATAGCAATTGAAACTGGAACATGGGAAACGTCACTCGACATCATCTAAAGCTCGCGCTAAACGGTCGCCTTTTGAATTTATTCAATGTTTTGAATTTCATTTTGAAAGAAATTTTGATCACTTTTTGTTTTTTCTACGTCATGAAGATGTAAAAAATTGATTTATGACAACAAAAATATTCACACATATTTCCTATTATTTATACGTACAGAGATAGGTACCTGTTAATTTTTTGATATTTTTTTCATACAAGTAGTTTTATATGCCTCTTTTTTCATTCTGAGAAGAAAAAGACAAAAAACAACAACTCAAAGCATCAGAGCAAACCACACACTTGACCTATAAAATTTAATATCGCCTTTTCGACAGGCAAACGAATGTCAACTCTTTGAAAGCAGCCTCCATCTCAAAGTACAAATGGACCCAATTTGGGCGAGAGGCTCGCCCAGGTAGATTCGATTTTGATAATGGGTCATGATAAAAGTTTAAGTATTGTGGCAACGTTATAAAGAGTGAGAATGAAAAGTGCTCGCAACCTGCTACGCCAAAGGGGATGGGTCCACCACTACAGAGCGATGCTTGGGCTATTTGGATAGTTACGGGCCATTTTCACTTTTTAATTGAGACTGAAGAAATGAAAAATGGGCTTTAATAACTTTTTATGATCGATTACGTTGAAACCCCTCTTCAATTCACCACTTTGGTCATTAATTGATGTTTTCTCAAGCGACTCTCTGGTCTAGGATTAGTAGTATGTATATTATATTCTTGTAAAAGAAAAGAAACGTATCTTTACAGTGATAGTACCCGATAAAATATACAAGTATGAATGAAAATCGACTTTGTCGTTGACCTTTCCTTCAATAATGTGGAAAATCGAGTTTCAACTTCAGTTGTTCTATGGTATCACGATATTTCTTGGAATTAACCTTCAATCTCTCTCTTGTGAATTGTAAAGATGGAGTCAGAGAAAGTTTTCATTCGCTGAAATCCGCAATCATCTTCAGGATATCAACTGGAAATTTTCAACATCTTTGAATCATTTCTCACCAGCTTCATTTCTAATGATTTGAATTATTTCTGTCCTGTTTGAAAGACATTATTTTGTGGTGGACCAACCGAATCCTTGGAGTTTTTTTGGGTTTTTAACCTACCACAATCGGAAAAAATATGAAAAAAATTAGCAGTAGACTTCTGAATTGAGAGACACAAGAATACGTACACAACCTGTAACAAACAAACATTATAACCTTATGTTCCTCGATCGTCTGGAGAGATAAAACGGATCAGCGGTCAAAAATATATCGGTGAAACGTGTCGACCTGTGGTAGTGCGAAAGAGTGATCAGAAGAAGTATATCGAGAACAAACAGATAAATGGTTCTAAATTATCAAAGCACATTCTTAATGCCGATGGATATCTTATAGTAGAATAGAATGGAATAGAATTTAGAGTGGTTTCAACGAAAGAACCTTAATGGGGCTCGGAGAAACTATTTACGAATTGAGAATTAAATTATTTTAAAATTAACAAAAAAAAGACCTTGTTTAGTCACTTTCCTGAGAAACAACTCCTTTTGGTGCAAACTGAGACATATATTGTATCTAAGAAAGGGTGTAATTTCTCAAACTATAGGTTTGTACTGAAAAAAAAATTATTTTGACCTCTAAAACACCCTTAGAAGCACAGTAACCTGCATAATTTGTTTTCAACTATAAATACACTGACACCCAAAACTCTAAAACGAAACATTCCTCGTTGATAACCGAGAAGCACTGTATACAGCGCGGTCCATTTAACTGTGCAACAAATGGAGAAACTTTCTATTACTTGCACAATGTAAATTTGAGTTCCGCCAGAAGTGAGATAAACTCATAGATTGTAGTATCACTACTTTTGTTCGGGTTTGAAGGCCGTCGTTTTTTGGAATTTCTTCCTGACGTTTCGCTGGCTCGAGTGGCTAGCTTCTTCAGAGGTTCATTCATCTTGGAATTCACTCCGATGACTGGAGATTGTTTCTTCGCAAGTTGTATTTATGCCGATTCAGGTAGTTTGCGGTGCTAATTATTCCATTCGGATTCGGGGAATTGTCATTAATATTGATTACCTTGTTTACTTCATGTGGGTTCGGAGAATAATCATCATTAATATCTGAAGAACTACCTGCAGTTATTATCGATTTTCTTAAAATGGGATTCCATATTCGGTTGAGGTTGACAGCTTCTTCTTTTCTGTTGAAATTATCCGTGTGTTTGTGGATTTCTATTGCCTCCCGTAGTCGGCTATGGTATCCCTGGTTGGGTGCAATCAGTTTTGCATTTTCAAACAGAATCCTGTGGTTTCCCTCACTAAGTGCGTGTTCCGCCACAGCCGACTTGTCAATTTGCCCTAGTCTGCAGTTTCTCTCATGTTCCTTTAGCCTAGTTTCCATGGACCTTTTGGTGGTACCGATGTATACCTTCCCACAGGTGCACGGTATGCGATAAACCCTTGCTGCAGACAGTGGATCTCTTTTGTCTTTAGCCGATCTGAGGCTCTGTTGAATCTTCTTTGTGGGTTTAAATACAGTTTTTATGTTGTATTCACTCAGGAGTTTTCCAATTCTGTCTGTGACCCTCGGGATGTATGGCAAATATGCATGTGCAACTATCTGAACGTCCTCCTTGTTTCGAACAGTGGAATTCTTCAGTTTCATGGCCCTGTTGATCTCGGGTACACTGTATCCATTCGACCTCAAGGTCACTTGAAGATGTTCCAGTTCTTCCCCCAGATGTTCTGGTTCGCATATTCTTCGAGCACGTTCCGTTAGAGTAGAAATGACTGAATGGAATAATTAGCACCGCAAACTACCTGAATCGGCATAAATACAACTTGCGAAGAAACAATCTCCAGTCATCGGAGTGAATTCCAAGATGAATGAACCTCTGAAGAAGCTAGCCACTCGAGCCAGCGAAACGTCAGGAAGAAATTCCAAAAAACGACGGCCTTCAAACCCGAACAAAAGTAGTGATACTGAAAACCTCGGCCGCGAAAGCCTCAACTATTTTGTCATAGATTGTATTTAGAATGGCTTCAAATTAATCAGCATACAGGGGAGGTCATAACATGTCACATTCGTCCGAGAATGAAGAACTTTTGTTAGAGAGATACAATAAATCGTTATTTGGAAAAGTTGTTTAGGATCAAAAGTTGTACTCAAATACGAAGTCATGGCATTTTATCATTCTCATTATTTTTGGAAACTTTTCAATTTCTACTGCATGATATATGATTCTGATTTAATACTTATTCAAAGTACCCACAACCAAATCATTTCGGCATGGTTAATCTCAAGTGGAGGCGTTTTGAAATTTCACATTTTCAGGTATGTACCTTTTGGTGGTGCTCAAATTTTTATTGCGCAAAAAAATGCATTTGTGGACCACACTGTATACAGGGTGTAACACAAGTACGTTGAAATATTCAAGTAACGTATTCCTGAGACAATTTACAAAAAAGTCTACGTTTTTAAAATTTCAATAATCTGTATCTCGAAAACGAATCATCTTTCCAAAAACATTTTATAGGAATGTTTATTTTGACGAGATCCACCATATTCTTAGTTTTTGTAATGTTCTCAGCAACTACACTTAGCGTCTTAGGAGCTAAGTAATAGGCATCTATATAGAGAATTGTGAATATATATTAAACGATCACTTCCAGCGTTATTGAGGAAGTGTATTTTTTTTTTCTTGGAAAAGGTCTGGGAGTCAGGTTTTTTCATGAAAAGTACCAAGGGTTACTAGCAAAAAAGTTGGGGCAATTTGAAATGAATACTGACAGCGTATAGGCAGCGCCGTCTAGATGTTATGAAAATTAATAAGAAATTATAATTTTCCACGTCGAAATAACTCTGGGTAGCTACCAAATTCCGTAAGAATAACACATTTTTTGCAAAAGTTATTTTTGAAAAGTGAACAAAAAAATTCAATTTCAAGGCCCTGTATCTTTGAAAGGAAACATTTCCGGATACTAATTTTTATAGACTTCTTTCTCGAAATTGTCTCAGGAACACCTCACTTGAAACATTTTAACGTACTCATGTTACACCCTGTATAAGGCGACTTATTCTGATTGAGAATGTACGCCGCATCAGGTGGAAAGGGCCCGCGTCCCTTCCTTCAAGGACATTCTTCTGCGGCATAGCAACTGCATCTACGGTCAAATATCTCTGACGGGTCTTATAGCGTGAAAGAAATGAAATTGTACGTGGCAGTGGCGTTTGTCGAGGAGTCGTTGCGATAACTGGAAAAACGACTCGATAATATTTTTTAATTGGAGCCAGTCACCACGAGACATCAGATTTCCTTTGAAAATTTCGTGTCTGTAAATTTGGACCAATGCAATGGACAACTTCAATTAGAAAAATATTTTATGACCCAACTGATATCAGAATATTCTTCATATCTTTAATTTTTTTTTCAGATTTTTATCTACACCCGTACTCTAATAATACACTTATACGCCCACAACCCGTTTTATAATGAAATCCATCACGATACAGATTTTTCATTTCGATACAGATTTTCAACCAATAGAAACCCATTATTTTTCAATCAAGCATAATGTGCATGCTCTGCATTTGACGTTTGTCAAATCAAAATCGGTATAGGTATTTAATTTTTGAAGAATATAGCCAAACTTCGATAATCATAAAATGTCTGATATCAGCGATATAGGAGAATCACCTTCGACACGTTCACCAGCAGAATGCATGATTTATTTATTTATTTTTCCATCAAATTTTTTGAGCTCTCGTAGGCGAGCGGTCTGAGGCGCTGAAATTATAATAGTTTAATAGTTAGTAAGACTAGTTTGAAGGAGACATGGGTTCGATTCCGGCCTCGATTAATATTTTTTTTATTTTTGATCTCTTTATTTCTCGAAGTAATACCATTAATTACAATTTTGTAGAATTTTTCAAAGAAATTCGTTTAATTAGTATTATTGTGTGCAATACAAATATAAATATAATATTTGTAGTTCTTCACTATTTAGCGGGTGTAGATAAAACAGCGTATGTAACTCTCATGTAATGGTTATTACATGATCGTTGCATAATATACTATTATTATTTATTAATTTTTCAGTTATATAACTGTTGAATATTGGAACCAGTTGTAAATCACTGTATTACTTCGTGTATATATCCCTGTCATAAACTACTGTAGTTTCTTGAAATCAATAAATGATTAATGATTATTATTACTATTGATACTTCATGTGGATAACGTTATAAATTTCCGGCATATTGGCCGATTAGATTTTTGCTTCTAATTGTGACAAATTTGACAGAATTTCGCACGAAAAATACGAAATTCACATGCATTCTGCTAATTGGAATTATTTTTCAGAAATTTCATAAAACTTTAATCATGCATATCAGTTGTGTCTGACCATTTCTACAACACTCTTCGTATCAGTTCATTTCATGTTAGAGTCAATCGAAATCCACCAAGTATTTTCAAGAATGGTATATACCTTGTTCCATACAACTATCATTAATAGTTTCAACAATAAAAATTGTTCCATACCAATTCTGAAATTGTTTCTGTAATAATTTTCTGTTATATTATCAAGAGTGCACATTTTAGAAATTTCGTTTAGTTGATAAATAAAGTGCATAAATATTCTTTTCTAATTCTGATATATAGAGGCACTTTTCAGAAAATCTCAAATAGTCTTACTTTTTATAATCAGTTATAAAATGGACAACTTTTTGTTACTTAGTTATTAAAAGTCGTAGAATTAAATCACACATGGAATCTTACATATATTCATTGAAGTGAAAAATTGTTAGGACATTTTTTGGTGTTGAAGTGTCAAAATAGTTACGTTACAACTCTCGCAATATATCAAAACCTCAACATCCATTATCCCAATTAGGAGTAACTTCCCTTATAAATATCTTGATGTGGGAAAATTAATTTCTTTCTACTCCAAACATTCATTGCATCCTGAACAAATTGAAAATGCAAGAGAAAAACCTCTTGCTATTGTATTAACCTTATAACTCGTTTGTTCTCCACTGAATGGTGACACATTAGCGTTGGAAATTTTGAATCATTTTTTTTTGAAAAAGACAAGCAATGTTATACTCGTCGCATTTCCATTTTCTATAAGCGTTTATTACAGACTTCTTTCTTTTCTTTTCGGATAAAATGTGCAATGTTATAGCGTTTTCTGCATCATTAATTGAACTTGAACTCTCTATAATCACTTCCTAAAAAAATAAATATGATACAAGAAACAAAAATAGAATGTTCAAGAAATGAAACGAATAAAAATATTGATAAAAAACATTAAACATATCCAATGAAAAAATAGTTTGATATACTATCAGATGAAATCAAAAATACACAATCAACATACTAATCAATAAAAGTTGGTTATTTGAACAAGATGTATATATATATATAAAACAAATGTTAATTTATAAAAAAAAAAAAAGAAAATGAGTCAGTTGTTCAATATCTCGTTCAATATATATATTTTCAGGTCATTCTTGAATTTGGTCAAGGAATCAGTTGATCTAATCCTATGAGGCAAACTATTGTAAATGATTATTCCATGAGAATGTAATGATTTTCTTCCAAATTCAGTTCTAATTTTTGCAGTTTTCAGATTACTGGATTGCCTGGTATCATAATTATAAAGCTCTATTTTTGTGAAAATTATCGGTTATAATTGCACGAGTGCATAAAAATTACCGATAATTTTACAAGAAAGCGTGATATCTAATTGCAAGAGTTTATTTTTATATTTTGGCGAAAGTGCCCGAGTCCGAAGGAGGAGGGCTCTTTTAGCAAAATATGAAAATAACCGAATGCAGTTTTTTACTAACAACATGCTTGAATGGAAAATTATCAGGTTTATTTTGATGCACGAGTGTAATTCTGTAGAATATTTCCGGAGTTAAAACAATGACGTTTAAAATTCAGTATTTATGCCTGTCAAGATGACAAATGTACATTTTAACAATCGTTACTATAGATACACGGACCGAGCGGGTATTTTTCGATACCTACCGGGTATTTACCAGCTCGAAAATGTCCCGCCGGGAATTTATCGCTATAATTGATCGAAAATGTCCCGCTTCATATGGGATTTTCAATATACGATAGGAATAATCAAAATAATAGTATTTCTTAATAATATTTTTTATTGAAATTGTTATAGTCTTCTCACAAGTTTTACACTTCGTGAGCTTTTTTTAAGTTTTGTCAAACAACTGTATATTATTTATGTACATTGTAATTTATAATCAATCATTCTTGTATACTCTATTATTACATTCTATCAGAATTAGAAAAAAACCTTGTCTTGTGTCTCGTTAAACATCGAAAATGAGTGATAACGAAAAAAATATGCTACATCACCAGAAATCAACGTACAACCATGGTGGGAGTAGAAAAAGTTCAATGGGCAACTCGAGAATAAGACCAAAAACGTCCACTCGCGAATTACTGCCCTCGGCTAACGCTTCGCCCTCACAATTTTCCGCTCGTGCGTAATAGTCTATTTATCCACCTCGTTACATAAGATACTATTCCGTTACTGACCTGAGGAATCACCGTTATTTAGGTATTGTCTCTTATGAGAAGTAACACTTTTTCAACCTTGGTAATAATGAAAGAGAAATTTCAACTAGATAAATAATGAAAAAGTGTTAATTGTGCAGTCGCTTCGATTTAGATGTCAACAAATCTCTACTTGCATTGATTGCCGCCTTCCTAAGTTCAGGTGGGTACACATGCTTCCATATCAAAATTATTATCACTTCAATTTTCATTCAGTTTCTGTATTCATTTAGGGTTCCATCTGGAATTTTAAAAAATCGTCTGTTTTCTGCCAACCAAGTATGAGAAACGGAATTTTAAACTGGGGAGCAAGCTCTTCTGTACAAAGAGTATTTTTATTACAAAAATACGCAATTAGAATAATTGCAAAACTAAGTAGAAGAGAATCATGCAGAGAGACCTTCAAAAACCTCAATATTTTTACTGTCCTGAGCACATACATTATCGAAGCGTGTTGTTTTATTTTCAAAAATAAGGCCACTTATAATGCGATAAGAACACAGCATGAACATGATACCAGACGAAAACACCTGATTTTACCCCACCTACATAGCACCGCTCGGTATCAAAATTACTTCGAATATATTGGATGCAAATGTTTTAATTCTCTGGCAGATGAAATAAAGAATGCAGCTTCTTTGCAAATTTTTAAAAACCTGCTGAAAAAACACCTACTGCTCAAAAACTGCTACACCTTAGAAGAATTTTTTAACTAGGAAACGTTAATTTTAAATGTATATGTAGTCAATATGCTTTTATGTATGTGCAATTCAATGTATCAATCAGTGTATTTAGGTGTATATTTATATCTTAGTGGTTATATTTCTGGTATATACTTTCACCTTGTGACATCTTTCACAATTTTCCTGTACTTTTTACAAGTTAATTGTTGAAATGAATAAATAAATAAATAAATAAAAGTCGAATTTTGTTTTTGTTTGTTTGACAACTGGACTCCTAGGTTACTTGATATTTCAGTGTTAGTAGTGAAATAGTATATTGTGCAACAAGTGCAGAAAAGTGCTAATTTCTCACGAGTTTGAAAAAGATGCGGCGCTGCAATTCAAACGAGTGAGAAATTGCATTTCTGCTCGTGTTACACACTATGCTTTTTCTACAAAAACACTTTTTGCTGAAAATAATACTAAACTATAAAACGGAATTAAATGTCAGTGACTCATTCTTGGCTTCATGGTGCCTAAGAGAAGCAAGAATATATTGACCGACTGTAGAGATTTTTTTATTTTGGGTAGTTCTTCAAAAAATTGCAAATTTATATTTTCAGATATACTTTTAGTTTTGTATTTTTTCTTCCAATCCATAAACTGTTTCCCACATAGCAAAATTATATACCAAGTATGTGCTAAACATATTCCTAAACGCATAAGAATATTGAGATTATATCCCTAGCATATACACAGAATATGGTTACTATATGCTGAGAATATGCTAGGTATATTTTTTCGGCCACAAGTAGTATATGCTACGTATATGACTGAAATATATACGCTGAATATATTCAAATATCCTCAGAATATACCTATATCACCAATATAGCATATGCTATATATCTGCTCAATATACCCTATATGTGCAAACTGGATATGTCCAAGATGAATATATATTTTATCCTTAAAGGTTCTACTAGTTAGTTTCTTGGCATTTTCTGAAGCATGAATGACATCCTTGATTATCTTCAAACAAAAGACATCAATACTTTTAAAACATTTATGAAAAACTAAAAAATTTTTATTCACATGTTATTATTTTTTATCCCATTTCAGTGTCCTGGGAACGCTGCTGATTTTGGGACCTAAAAATATAATGGATTAGAACAA
The DNA here is from genome assembly GCA_032362365.1 of Zygogramma bicolorata. NCBI lineage: Eukaryota > Metazoa > Arthropoda > Insecta > Coleoptera > Chrysomelidae > Zygogramma > Zygogramma bicolorata. The sequence continues at coordinate 105,259 of JAVJAQ010001989.1, forward strand.
TATACCGGGTGTCCCGGTATACATATATGTTACAATGGAATATTTCCTTTATTTGAAGAAATAAAAACTCAAAATTCTGAATAATCAATATAGATAATTATACATATTGCTTTGAGCAATGTCAATATCGGAAATTACTTCTGGTTTATGAGATATTCCATTGGAACATGTAGGTATACTGGGACAGTGGTAGGGTCAAAAATTCAAAACTCACCTCATCTCAGTTTTCTTTAATTCATTTTTAACCCGTTCTTTAGCTTTAGCTAACCATCTCTTTATTTCTTGGATAATTTCATCTTCACAGGCATTTTGTGTTCTCTCATCACATTGAACAGCATCTAAAATAGATATACAAGATATTATTCTATGAATAAAAAAAGCCGTGAAGAAAGCTTACCCTAACCTAACTTTTTTTTCGAAAACTTCTCCACACTTCACTATCGGTATCGAATATGCACAATCCACAATAGAGAACACTGAACACACACTGATAAAATGTCTTCTTCAAAAATAAACAATTTAACTGGTGAACTGATTGTAGATAACAGTCAATTTCAACAAGAAGCTTGGAAAATGGAAGCTTAGCTTGCGACTTGCTACGCACGCACGCATGCAGTGCTGCCAGGAAGATTTTAACGAAGTACCAACAGTTGGGATTTCAACCTAGCCAGTTTGTACTAAATGTCAAGTTGAAAATATATTAGAATGTAATATAGATTCTAAAAAGTAAGGTTACGGGGTTGATTTAAGCGGTTAGTTCACAAAAATGTAAATGTTGAATTGTTATGTACGTATTTTTCAAAACAAATATTCTTTGGAGTATTTACGGGAATGTGTCCCAAGATTCCTAGAATATGCTACAATATTCCTAGACAGATATGATGAAAAGAACATTCATAGCAGTAAAGTACTTATGCTGGGAATATACTAGGGATATTATTTGGAGAATATGAGTTGAAACATATCCTCAGCATGTGCTCGAGTTATGAATATGCTTTTGATTGCTATGTGGGTTGTATGCAGTTTCATATTTTTCTCTTGAAGTTGGAGGCAGTAAATTCAATGATAATGAATGAATGATTGAATATATTTATTTATTTATACTCTTACAAACACACAGAAGGTACTTATAGGTAAGAGTGGTCACTGGTCTGAAAAAAAAGTACACTAAGACTAAGAACATATACAAAACTGATAACTTATAAATATATAAAGTTGACGTCCAAAATTCATAAATTAGTGTCAATCCCCAGAATGACACTCCTTATTTCCTGAACACTAACATTTAATAGGTCTATATCACATTTCTGAATGACTAGATTAGTTTTATATAGCATATTATTAATAGGCGAGCAGTTAGGGTCAAATATTTAAAAAATGAACAATTTGTTCAGGTCAGCCTCAACTTACCTACACTGTAGGTTGACGGACTAACACCTATCAGAAAACAACTACTCCCCTGGCTAATGCCACGAAGGGCATTGGATTACATCCAACAGGTGTTAGTGTGGGATTCTTCACAGAAGAAATTCCACATATGCTCTTGGCGATACACCACCAGAATTGATTTTCAATTATTGGGACGGGACACACTTGCAGACCGGTTTCGGGCTATTTGGCCTCTCGTCAGTGCAAGGCAGTGCCATCATCAACATAAGTCGATGACTTCCCATAATTAAAAATCATACTCGAGTAGAGTATCTTCCCTAGACCATATATGAACCATATGACCATATATGAACCATATGACCATATATGAAACAATAGAACAGAGGGTTATTTCTTATTCTAACGTTGATTTTAGGAACTAAAAATTTGATTTTATCGATGAAAGAACATTTTTTATATTTCAAATTGTTGATAATGTTATAAATAAATAATATACAACTCAAATTTCGCCTATTTGTCAAACTTACCATATCAAATTCAAGCAACATACTATTATACGAGATCATGTGAGGATAGCTATAATAGACTTTCGAATATAGGTACCTTGGGAATCTTTTTTGTACTTTCTCTATCATATCATCATGTGCAGATGTTTGTGGAGCCCAGATAACGGAATATATTTTCGATTTCAGAACTGTCGCTATCCAATTTAGTTAAATCTCATTTAAAAAATGGTGGACAAGAATATTTTACAAAAATTTTATGCTTGAAGTTCGTTGACATTCGAATGATTCGATAGATGTTGCCTAGAAACGGATAATGTGTATGTGGGTATTTCAATTTTGGCACAGAGAAATGTCATTTTGCGGCATACTTATGTCAAATTTCAATTATTGTGAGAAATAATCATGTTTGCGATCGTAAAATTATGCATTGAAGCATGTTCTGGAGTGTGGTTGTAAAAAAAATTGTTGTACACCTGTACTCTAATAATACACTTATATGCCCACCACCCGTTTTATAATGAAATCCATTACGATACAGATTCTCATTACGATACAGATTTTCAACCAATAGAAACCCATAATTTTTCAATCAAGCATGATGTGCAAGCTTTGCATTTTGACGTTTGTCAAGTCAAAATCAGTAGGTACTGAATTTTTGAAGAATTCAGTCAATTTTCGATAATCGAATGAAAATGTCTTATAGCAGTGATATAGAAGAATTACCAGCGACTCCTCCACAGATGTCTTAGACAAGAAAAAATAGAATCGAAAGGATTATATTTTTCATTTGACAAATGCAACACATATTTTGTTATTTTCTTTCAAGTCGAATGTGCTTTCATGGTCGAGTGGTCAGCGGCGCGGCCAGTGATCACAAACGTCCCGGGTTCAATTCCAGACCTGGGCAAAGACTTTTTTTCATTTTTTTTCTTCTCATTGTTGTATTTTCCGTGGTTATACCATTAATTATAATTCTGTAGAATTTTTCAAAGAAATACGATTGATTACCTACTATTATTGTGTTCAATATAAATACCTAATATCATAATATTTTTAGTTCTTCATTATTTATTGGGTGTAGATAAAATGGCGTATGCAACTCTCATGTAATGGTTATTAATACACTCGCATAAACCATACGAAACTCACCTTCGGCTCGTTTCGTATCCCGGTTTATGCTCATATATTAATAACCATCATTACACGATCGTTGCATAATATACTATTTTACAAGTAAAGGATAACTCCAATCTTCATCTCTTGTGCCCTAAAAAAAGTTGAAAGAGGGAATTTTTTACGGTAGGACGCTATATTATAATCACTTGTTTTTCCTTGGACCCAATAAATAAAGAAATAAAAAACAACACTCTCGAATAAATATTTTATTTACAATATACATCCAACAACAGGGACCATCTAAATCACTCAAATACAACGAAAATATTTGTACTGAAATCACAAAAATATCACTTTCAGTAATAAACTAATATTGCAGAGCTGCCAACTTCGAAAAGCACCAAAGCAAGAAAAAATCAAACCTGAGTACGCATAATTCAATAAAACTAAAGACGTTTCGTAACAAAATTCGAATATAATTGTCAACACTAAAGATTTTCCATAACAATTTGATACATTTTTCCAAACCTCTCAGTTGAGCAGCTCGTTCAGAGAGGGCACCTACTTCGACCGATTCTTCTTCTTCTTCAACTTCTCCATTTTCCCCAACACGTCGGTGGTGCTGGCCAGCCTCCTCAGATTCTTCTTCAGCTTCACTTTGGGAGAGCTGCTCTTCGCGAAATTGTGTGCTCTCACCCCGCTTTGCTTGCTGGTGCCGGGTTCTGACAGAGCTTTGCTCGAGCCATAAGTCGGGGCGGAAGACACCCTAGCTTTGTGGGTGAAAATGTGAGGCTTGCTGGACGTGTTGTCCCAAGAAACCACCAAACTGTCGTCGTAATCTTTATTTTCGTACTTGGCTATAACCCTTTTCCCCTCGCTATTCTTAACGAAGCATATCTCTCTCAAACGCACTGCCTCTGACTCTACCGGTTTCTTTTCCTTGGCGATCTGCAACTTTGAGGTTATGTTTTGCGGCACCATCGGGCTGACGGCCTTCTTGACCTTGATGAAGGACTTGGCCTTCTCCGACGAGCTGTTTTTGATCTTGAGAGTGAGATCTTTGCGAGATTTCGCCTTGAAAGACTTGTTCAATCTCGTACCGGATTTCGAGCAGCTGGGTTGGGTGAGATTTTCTTTCCTCTCTAGTGGTTTGGGGGTGGGTCTGAGTTTCGGTTTCTTTAGGGTCGGTTTGATGATTGCAGGACGGTTCTTGACGACGCGCGGTGGTTTCCCCTAAAGCAAGAAAATTCTTACCAAAGTTAGTTTTGCATGAAGCGAGCATTTGTTTTTGCAATATAGGTTCTTGATGCTTTGGGTCTGAGTGGGAAACTAAGCATATGTCCGATTTTTTTGCGACTGAAGAATTTATATTCCCAAGAAACATTTACATGCTTATGGGAGAAAAAAATGAACACATGCCGCCATATTTTTTCTGCAAACTTATTGCAGACTTTTTTTCCATTATGATTAACAGATTGCTGTCCTATGTTTGCTTTAATTTCCATCAAAATCAAATCTTGTTGATCATTATTTATTTTGTACATTCAATTAGAATGTTTGAACTCATTTTTGACTGAGCGCAACAATTCACAAAATTTTAAAGTGAATGTTAATGATTTCATTTTGTTAAGTTTTCAATGGTTTCAATACGGGTTTTAGAGCTGACCTCCAAATCGAAATCAAATATACTTACAAGGAGGAAATAGAGAAATGAAAGACCTGTCAAATTATGTATCACTCCACCCCTCATGCAATTGAAAAAAATAAGGAGGGTAGCTGCTGACCGCAAAGGGGTGAGGATTGATTTACATATAAAAATTAGTCCTTCTAGATATAAAAATTGATGTTTTTCGAAATTTTCGATCACACTTTCGTTGCTGACTTATAGGGGGAGTCAAGTTCTTGTTGGGACGTCCTGTATAGGTATGAACACATAGGAAGAATATATCTATCAATTTACATAGTTCTTTCTACTCCACTTGAGGAAAGAAGGGACAAAATATAACTATGAGCGCTTGAACAATTGAAATATTCCAAACTTTCAGACATATGCATAGTTTGAAAACGGCTCTAACAACCCGCTGCTCACAAGTGACTGACCTTTCTATTACGAAAACATCTTCTTAGTTAAGGTAGGCTAGTTTCTATCAAACCAAGTTTCAAGTGGTCGTTCATTTTCGTTATTTATAGAGGGTTCATGCAACATCTTTTTCAAACTCATCATGAGAGAATCGAACCCAGCTATTATGTGTTATTGCAGTTATTTTTTATATTTTCGCAGTAATTATGAAAGATGTGTATAACTTCCAAATGAGGAACACAACAATTCAGCTAGTCAAAAAGCTGAAATGGAAAAAGCAACAATGTCGGTGATGTAAGAACTCAGCTGCAATGACTGTGTCAAAAAAAATATTGGTCAGAGTTGACGATCTATTAAAACTAGTATCAAAGAACATTATGCGCCACTTCCCCTATATCTTGCGTGCATATCCCAACGAAGAACACAGGATAAGTGAAAATAAGTAGAACCATACATTCGTACAGGGTGTTGAGTTCCTATGAGCGTATGTTCGAAACTCTTTTGTTTCAGACATACGGGGTGTTGAAATTCATTGTGAAAAACCAATAATATATTCTTTGAATTCACAAATACAATGTGCCAAATGATGTGAAATGAATATATGCATTGAAAATAACAAAAAAGGAGATGCCAGAGGTAACTAAAGAAGATTTTGATTTTTCGATGATGATTTTGTAATTTTTTCAACATTCGAAAATTCGAACCTGAAGCTAGTTTTGTATCACGAAAACACATTTTCTAGCAAATCTCAAGTTGCATAAACCCTCGGTAATTAAATTTTAAGCTTCATAGTGTTCGAAAGTCCAAGTGGCTGTTGTGAATGATGTTAAATGCCAATATCAAACAAAACACGAAAATAAATGCTTCAAGAAGTCGCAAGCTGTATAGGCAGATTCAAATTCAACCATTGGGATCCCTTCAGCGATAACAGATCATGTTTAGAAATTCAAAAGCGTCATTATTTTTGTGGTTAGTGTGAAGTTTTGAGGATCTTTCTTGTTTTTTTTTTCTCCAAATCAATCAAAAATTATAATATCAAAATATCACGAAATTTGCTTTGCTGTATACAATTTACATATGGTTTATTCACTCAAAAAGAAGTCTACTTTGTTGTGGGTTTTTGGTATCTCTGCGAACCAATATCCGGCGTAGGAAAGTAGTTGTTTTAGGATAGACTCTTTGTGAGTGAATCAACGATATATCAACGGAGCATGTTACTTAACTTCCTTAATATTTTGTTTGTCTTTTCACACTGATTAAGATTTTTTTTTGACTTCTGGGGATTTTCCTTTGCACATATCACCGTTTATAGAATCCCAATGGTGGGAATCGAATTACCCTGTACACATCGTCCACAAATATTACTTGTAGAAGTCATTGAATTCTCAGTGATGAGGGCTCGAAGATGTAGAATGGTAACTATCGAACCAATAAAAAAAAAGAGAAAAAGTTAAAAAATTTAATTATAAAGGCAGTAAAAGCTATTACATATCGACAATAAAATTTACCGTTAACAATTAAAACTGGCAATTCGTTCATAATAAAACTACAAAAAATCACAGATCCAAGGAAGGAGTATATCTCAGGCAAAACGTGAATTTCGTCAGACTTTGCGATTTCTCAGACTCTCGACTGTTCACCGGAATAAAACAATAATTAAATTCACATCGATACTGGTAGCGATGAATCTGATACTTTCATTGGTCCCTACAAAATTTCAGTACATGATTGGGTAAAATATAAGCCATTAATAAATCTCGATAATAAAGTAGTATATACAAATAAAAGAAAAAAAGGCTATTTCGAAATTGAAATTTGGTCAATTCCATTCACCTCAACCATTATCATTCATCAACAAGAACATTTTTTTTATGGAAGACTTGATACACAAAATCGTATCTCTGTAATGTTTCTATTGGATTTTTGTCTACCGAATTCATATAACGACAACTTCAATGTCCAAATCCAGATAACAAATTCAATAAATGCAGTCGATTGAAAAATTGGGTACTTCCATGTTACCAATTCCTTTTCTGGACTTGTCAAATTCGACTTTTTACAAATGAAACTTCAGAATATCAGTTTAATCCGAAAATTTTGTGATTCAAGAGAGGTCTGATTCCCAATGTTACACAGTTTTTGTATGCAAGAACATGAAATGGAAATCATGGTAGAGTAAAATTTCCGAAAAATAGAAAAAATCCAAAGTGATATTCAGAGGTAAGTAGAGCAGCTATAAGAGATTTGGACCGGAAGTGATAAAACAGATGCTTTAAACGTTTTTGAGATCCTTTCAACGTTTTTGAGATGCTTTTTATGAAACGTTATACGCTTTTGACGAAACAGACGTTTCTTACGATTTGTCAGACGTTTTTAACGAAACGTCCGGAGTTTTTAAAGAAATGTTAGACGTTTTTAACGAAACGTCAGGCGTTTTTAACGAAACGTCAGGAGTTTTTAAAGAAATGTCAAACGTTTTTAACGAAACGTCAGACGTTCTTAAAAGAAATTTCAGACGTTTTTAACGAAACGTCAGGCGTTTTTAACGTAAGGTTGAAAGCGTCTTATGCTTTATCTAATGCGACTTAAAACATTAAAAGCGTCCATTTTGTCACTTCCATTCCAAATTTTCTAGAGCTGTTCTACTGAGGTTCAGTGGGGTGTTAAAGAATAAGCGAAGAAGCAACTTTTTCCTGAAGACCCAAAAATGTTCGAAATAAATAACGAAAAAATTTGTAAATTTTGGCTCAAAAACGAAAATCATCTGCAAATTAAAAGTTAAAGTATGTCTATCTTTCATTAAAGTAAAACCCGATACGGTAATGAATTAAACGGTTTCAATGCATGATCCCTGGATTTGGGCATCGATAGATGTTAAGAGGTCTTTCATATGCGATAAAGTTTGTTGAAATTGAGGATCCACACGATATGGCAGACTTATGTACAATCTACAAATCGGCGACTTCAATGATATGTATGATCATACCATTTAGTTTTATCGACTTTTTTCTATACAAACTACACTTCATAAAATATTTCGAAAAAGATTACCAAAAATAAATGAAACAAAACCTATGCAATCGCCTATTAGACATTTACCGGAAAAAGTTGTTCCATATAATGTCCAATTTTTTATTATTAACCGAAAAAGTATGAACATCTACTTTACGCACATTTCTCACAAGTTTCTTTGTGAAATTATGTTTCCTGCAACTTTCAATTTGAAGTTTTCCCCTAAACATTTATCCCATTTGTAAGAAAAAAACGTAATATTTTGAATTTTTCTACTAATTCTGTACAAACGAGACTTTCCGTACACTTTCACGTAAATAATAGTAGGAAACATTATACCGGGTGAGTGAAATTCTAGTAGATACACGGGGATATGGAAAGCGATAATAGTTACAAGGAAGGTTAAATGGGGGCAACATTGCTTATTATGAATGACCTGAGTAAATGAAACTAGACCTTGCCCTTTTAGAGCATATATGAAAAAACATACTTGATTCGATTTTGTTTTTTTATTCATTATCTGGTTAAAAATACTTAGATTATTACAACTTTCAGTGGGACATAAAAATATGCTTTAGAGATTACTTTACAGGGTATGGCCTTCCTTGTGCCTCCTCAAACTTCATACTTTCAAATGAGGATCTGTATTTTTTCCTTCACTTCGTAAAATTCTCAGGTCATATTTGATGACGAAATTAAATTCTGTTCCAAGTTTTAAATTGCTTCGAAAACATCTAGTATCGCCAGTAGAGATTGAATATTTGCAAAAATCAATGCCTTTCTCATTCTGATAACACGTTATCATGTTAAAGAAGAAAGTGTGATGAATCTATATCAATATAATGAAAAAGGCACCAAAACTCATCTTATGAACTTTCAAAATATTTAATCTTTCCTGGATGATGACTTATATTATTATGTTCTCGAAAAAAAAAGCGAAACGAAAATTTTGTCCGGTATTTTATGTTATTTTTGGGTATGGCTCAAAGAATTCATCACCCTGTAGAAGAATTTCCTTCGAACATTTTTCTACTGCGCATAAAAATTGCGATGATAAACCGCAAACAGTTTTTTGGAATTCATTCAAATAAAGGTGATGTTAATTGAAAACCGAAATGAAATTATTTTTTTTCCCTGTATATCTCTGAAAGTGAGAGGGCTTCTTCCGATTTATCAACATCGTAATGGTCTTCATACTACGCAACTTTACCCTCATCTAACCTTCTCTGCAACTTAAATTTTTTTGAGATTCTGACTCCAATTTGGTATTTATTGGCACTCTTTATGGACTGAGATCGTTTGTACTAATCAAATATCTAAACATGATATATTTCAGTCTTGTTTATTCGAAAATTCAATACCTAATTTCAATATGGCACAGTGCTATCAAATCTATTTTGAAACGTCTCAAGTCCTTGCAAAAGAAGACAATCAGGTATTCTCGAGTTACCTTTTTTGGAAACAACCATTCTTCAATCATTGCTAATTTATTAATTATTATAATTTATTTCATATATATTCCGGATGACCCGGAACCAATTTACTCCCCCTATATCTACGTTGTAATTTTGTAGTAATATTTAAAATTCGGTACTTCAATATGAAGCCATGAATGTATATTTTTAGCGAGTATCAAACCATATATGATCTACATATTTTTTTGGAAATTGCGATTCGGTAAAGAATTATCTTTCCAATGATATATCACAATCATACTTCAATTCACAATCTGCTGGTATAATTGTGATTTTATAAAGAATTACTTTTTGTATTTCCCTCGTAACGGAACATTTTCATGAAAGTATGCCCTAGAATATTGAACAATATCACTTGAGTAACAATATTGTATATTGACTATATACGATGGTGACAAAGATTCATGGCCAAACTTTTCACACAATATTTTTTATGCAAATTAGCTATTTTCAAAATTGAATTTTTCCTCATATTTCAACATCAAGTCTATCATTTCTTAAATGCTAGCATGGGATTTTTTAAAGTTGGCTATAAACTCCAATACAATCCATGTTTTGTTTTTCAATACGTATTAATTTTCTCACGATATTTAAAAATTCCTAAGTAAGCATTTTAGAAATGATAGATTTGATGTTGAAAAATGTAAAAAAATAAAATTAAAAAAAACCTTATACTCGTGAGAAATTTTGTGTGAAAAGTTAAATCATGAATAATTGTTACTTACATGATATTATTCAATTTTTGAAATCATACATTCATGAAGATGTTTCGTATAGTGTATAGAATTGCCTTTCCAACGATGTCACAATGACATTCTCAATTCACCATGGGCCGATATAGTTGATATCCAATGAATACTACTTTATCTATTCACCTCGTAACGAAACAAGTATGCTTTCAAAAATTGAATAATATCATGAAAGTAACAATGATTTATGGCCTAACTGTTCAAACAATATTTCTCACGAGGATAAGGTATTTTTAAAATTTTATTTTTGAACATTTTTCAACATCAAATCTATCATTTCTAAAATGCTTACCTAGGAATTATTGAATTTCGTGAGAACATTAATACAAATTGAAATACAAAACATAGATTGTATTAGAGTTTATAACCAACTTTAAAAATCCATGCTAGCATTTGAGTAATGATGGAATGACTTGATGTTGAAATATGAAGAAGAATTTAATTTTAAAAATACCTAATTTGCATAAAAAATATTGTGTGAAGAGATTGGCCATGAATCACTGTCACCATTGTATATAGTCGATATACAATATTGTTACTCACGTGATATTGTTCAATTTTCCATAGCATACTTCCATGAAAATGTTCCGTTACGAGGGGATCACAAAAAGTAATATTTATAAGATATCAACTATATCGACAGATGGTGAATTGAGAATATCATTGTGACATCGTTGGAAAGGCAATTCTATACACTATACGAAACATCTTCATGAATGTATGATTTCAAAAATTGAATAATATCATGTAACAATGATTCATGGCCTAACTTTTCACACAAAATATCTCACGAGGTTTAGGTATTTTTGAAATTTTATTTTTTTACATTTTTCAATATCAAATCTATCATTTCTAAAATGCTTACTTACGAATTTTTAAATTTCGCGAGAAAATTAATACCTATTGAAATACAAAATATGGATTGTACTGGAGTTTATAACCAACTTTAAAAAATCCCATGCTAGCATTTAAGAAATGATAGACTCGATGTTGAAATATAAAGAAAAATTTGATTTTAAAAATAGATAATCTGCATAAAAACATTGCGTGAAAAGTTTCGTCATGAATTGTTGCTACTCAAATTTTCAATATTGCATACCACACTCCCATGAAAATGTTCCGTTACGAGGGAAATACAAAAAGTATTTTTCATAAAATAAATATACCAGCAGATTGTGAATTGGAAGTTTGATTATGATATATCAATGGAAAGGTTAACCTATACCGAATCGTTACTTCCAAAAAAAATTAAACTTTCATTTTGAAAAATGAAAATTGGATGCGCTTCCGGTCGAACCGGAATTATCATATATGTTTCGATACTTGCCGAATTGTGTGATATAACTACAAAATAAAAACGAATATATAGGTGGTGACTCGGTATATCGTCGTTTGAATGTATAAATTTTTTGTTATTGTTCCTCTATAAAAATTAAATGTTTCTCGGACCAATAAACGTCAAATAAAATCACTCACCCGGCATAGAAAAACAACTTTCCCCGACAAACGTCTACTAAACGCAAATTTCGACCGTTCAAATTCGTTAATAATAATAATAATGAAAGACCTGCAGAGACATCGAGCGCCGCGATCACGTTGGCGTCTTTTACCCAATCATTAACAAACGACGCACGTTTTGATGGTGACCGGTATGCGGTCGGAGGGTTCGCCCGGCGGGCAATCGTTATCATTCGATTCACCTTCATTTTCACCACTGGAGCCTACCTGTGAGAACAGACACGACGCAGACCTGGCACGCATTTTGGGACGGTTTTCGCTACCGAATTCCGTCGACATCGTTCGTAGCCATTCCTTCAGGCCGGACAAGGTGTGGAATTCGGAGTTCGGCAGCCTCGAGTACGGGTTGTGGCCGGTCAGGTCCAAGATGGACGCGCACAGCGATTTTCCCACCTTGAACAGAAGAGCCGCGAGGTTAGTTTTTCGACGAATTCAAAGGAGCATTTATTATCATAATTTTTTTTACAACGTAAAGATCTGATTTCATTACTCATTTCTTGTAGTCTATTCCTATTCTACTTTGTTGTATGACATCAGTTTAATTTTCCCTACTATGAGCATTTATATGTTTCTTGAGAAAATAAATCGTTATTATCATTATTATTATTGAATACGTTCCTGGATGATGTCAATTCAGTTCAATTTTATTATCCCAAGAAACATTACATGTTTATGAATAGGGACTAAAAGACACAAATACATAGTCAATAAATGAAATTTTCACAAGTATAAAGGAAAAAAAAAGATCCATACATTTAACGAAATTAAATATGTGTACGCAGTCAAAATGAAATGGCTTTCAAAACTGATGAATACCAATGAAGGTAAAAAAACCATAACTGTTGACTACATGCAAAATTATACATTAGCTAACTAAAAATTGTTTGTATTTTTCCTTAAATTTCATTGTTGAGCGAAATGCTTCAATTGTTTCTGGAACTGAGTGATATATTATGATGCCATCATGGTAAATTGACTTTTTTCCAAAATTTGATTGTGTTTTATTTGTTGCTAGTAATTTTGTTTGTCTTGTGGATATCAGTAATTTGTGAAAATAATATCTGACCTTTTTACTATTATTTTCAATAGAATGGATGAAACAGCTAATTTTGAGTTTATGGCGAGAATCTAAGTCCAATAAATTGTGCGGTTTGTATAAATTTATTGTTGATTCTAGATAAGGTAATTTATAAATACATTTAATTGTTTTGTAAAGTTTTCAAAGGTTTGATAATAGATTTACTTGCTGTCCTCCAAATGGAGATGAGATGATGCAATTGTGAATAGATTAGGCTGAACTATATATTTTTCAATAATGCGAGAGATATGTAGTTTCTGATTTTGTAGAAAATTCCAATGAGAGGAGATATTTTCATTCTAATTCTTTCAATATGTTTTCGCCATGACAATCTCTCATCGATATATAAACCTAAAAATTTTGTTGTTTCTGTGTATTTTATCAATTTATTATTGAATACTATGGGATTAGTAGGAATGTTGATTGATCGTTTGGAAATATACATATACGAAGATTTATCAAAATTTAGAGTTAATTTATCTCGATGAAGCCAAATGAGAATTTTATCCAGATCACTTTTCATATCATCTTTAATTTTATCATAACTATCTGAGAAGTATATGATATAATACCAGGTATCGAAAAAGGATTAGCAAATATGTATAAAATTTAAATTTATCTCAAATATTTTTTTTCTCGAATCTTTGTTATCGTCATATTATAACTGAAAAGTAGTTTTATCATTCAATTAATAACAATAATAAGAAAAGTTTATTCTTAAATTATAAATTACTATGTAAATGATAAATAATATGGAGTTGCTTGACTAAACTTCAAAAAAGCTACTGAAGTGTAAAACTTGCTGTGAAAAAATAACAATTTCAATAAAAAATATTATTAAGTAATACTATTATTTTGATAATTTTCACAAAAATATATATTTAATAAATTAGGAATAATATGTCGATCTTGTTCAAATAACCAATTTTCTATTTTAAATTTATACGAGTATATTGATTTTGTATTTTTGATTCCATCTGATAGTATATCATCTCTTTTTTCATTATATATATATATATATATCTCAATATTTTTAATTGTTTTATTTTCTGAAGGAATTCTATTTTTGTTTCTCGTATCATATAAATGAATGTTAGAATTTATACTTTTAAAAAAAAAATCAATATTCTGTAAACAAATAATTATACAATATAAAATTATTTATATTTTTCATGAAAGAAATCAGACGAACACATTTAATTTCTGATTATATATTATTTTCAAAAATTGTCTTTGGATGACTTCGAGATTGAACAGAAATCTTTTTAACACCACCCCACTCAAGAATAACATAATTCAGTTAAGACTGAATCAGAGAGAAATGAAGCGTTTCAAGATGTTTGACAAAAAGGTTTTTTTTTCAAATGGTAGAATTTGGGTAAGAGGCATCTCAGTCTTTTCATTATATGAGAAATTTGAAAATCCCATCTCAGATGCCTATCAATCATGATACCTAAATATTCAATATATTATTCAGTTTCATGAATTTGAAACTCACTGTTTTGAGTGGACCCATATTTGGTAATGAAAGATTGTAACAAGTGAATGACAGATAAAATGTTTTTTCAAAATTTATTGTTAGTAGGTTTTTATCAAACCATTTTTTTATTTTCTCCAAATCTATTTTATCTACATTTTTCAGTTCATTCCAACTATTTGCAGTACAAGAAATAACAGTGTCATCAGCAAAACTATTTATTTGACCAATATAAGGTAGATAGTATAAATCATTTATATAAATATTGAATACTAACGGGCCTATCACGCTACCTAGAGGTACTCCATAACAAAATGTGGCAGACTCACTTATTGTTTCAACAATTTTTGCTACACTTGATATCAATTCAATCAGTCCGTTCATGTTTATTGCCGCTTTTATAAATTGGTTTGATTATTCCTGTTTTGAATGAAGTAGGGCATTTTCCAGATTGTAAAATATTATTTACTAAATACGCTATAGGTTCTGGAATTGAATCTATAAGTGACTGTAAAATTATGTATTTGAGTCCATAACATAGATTAGTGTTCATAATGAATACCCACAGCAGAGATGTAAATTATAAATCTATATTCCGAAGTATGTTAACAAGGTTAGGTTATAGTGTGTAAAACCGAATTTTCCACTGCCAAATAGCTAATACTTCCTTCAGACTAATTTACACTGAGCTGTATATGAATATAGCAAACTTACGTTAAAATCATTTTTACAACAATAAAACGCGATTCTAGAGATACATTATCCCTTCTCATTATCTTACACCACCGTTTTTGTACCTTCGCAATACAAAAGAGCACTTTTACGAATTAACGTGAAAAAAATACTCACCTCTTCGAATACCTGCGGGGTGTACTTGGGAGGTACGTGGATGGTATGCATTTTTCCGTGGGGTTCTCTTATCGTAGGAGGTAGGATGTTGACGAGCCTTCCGCTATTGTAGTTGCATTCGAGAGTGTAACTTTTGATGATGCCCGTCAGAGAGAGAACGGCGACACGTCCCGATCCGGCGCGACTCATGCCGTCTCTCTTGTCCCTGGAACGTCACAAAAAAATATGTGTCAGCCATCCATTAGAGATGACATTATAACTACAAAACGAAATTTAATGGTTTTCCGGTCGAAAGTATATTGGTGAAACATCTAGACCTCTGGAAGCGCGAATGAGGGAACACAATATTTACATCAGAAACAGACAATTTGGTGGTTCTTAATCATTAGAAAACATTCTAACTGTCGAAGGAGATCACGTAGTAAAATAAAATGACACTCAAATGATAGCAACGGATAGAAATGACAGGAAACAGAATCTGCTTTCATTTTGCTGTCTGAGGGAAGCTGCATCCCTACGAGTCGATATAAATTACACCTGGCTATCCCTCTTGAGTGTCAAAATATTAGGTAATATCTCCGATCTTTGACAGATTTTCAAAAAGAAGCACTGAAGAAAAGTAATTGTGAATCAGTTTCGACAACAGAAGCAGATTTCGTTTTCCAAACTTTGATGATGAAATCTGTTCATCATTATTTAAAAAAGTTATGAGTTGAGAGAGTGGTGAAGTTAGTATTTTACTGATTTTCTATCAAAAGACATATTGCCAAACTTCCTTTTTTGGATATATCCATATATAACGATTTATTGAAATGTCCAATGTATCTTGATGAAACCAGGTAAGAATCTCATCCAAACCACATTGCATTTCATATTCAATATGTTCATGAATATCTGAGACCGTGGTGTCATTAGCAAGTTATTCTTGCCTTCAACGCCAAACCTGATGTTAAATGAAAAATAAAACCGGCCCAAAATTGGAACCCTAAGGCACCCCCGAATTACCTCTAATTCTTACGTCGATTTTTTTTTAATATGCAGATTCACACTAAAGAGAAGCCCTGTAATGTTCGAAGAACACCGCGCGATCAAGGGAAAGGAGATACGAATTGACAATAACTTTGAATTCTTGAAGTTTGTACGCCTCAGGAAAATCCTCTCTTGGCAAGGAGTTCCAAAGCTCAGCTGTTCTATTGAAAGAAGATCCCTGAGCAAGAGGGGTTCGACAGGTTTCCTAATTCACAACAGAGGGGTGAGAATTATGTACTCGTCGAGTCATCCGAGTAGATATTGCCAAGGGTGGAACAATTGATAACAATTCGGAAGAGCGTCGACCGTGAAATTATCTATAGAAGAGAGACAACTCTACGACCCTTCTTCGATGTTTCAATGAAGTGAGCGAGTTTGTGAGCGAAGAATCACCAACAAGACGAATTGCCTCTCTCTGAATAGAATCGAGAAGCCTCAATGAATGTTTTTGTGGCGAACTCCACACATGGTATGGTATGGTATATTTATTTGACTACATTACAATACATGTTTGTTTGTAGCATGTCATGAGAACTGTATTCCATGACAGGTCGTATCTGAGCCCTGTAGATCATTAGAAGCTGACGAGAAATGAAGTATTTCTTCGCACGAAATAGAAATCCAAGTTTCTGGGAAGCACTTTCAGCGATCGATCTCACATGGTTGTCCCATGAGAGATTATCACTGATCGTAATTCCTAGCATCGAGATACTTGATTTTGTAGGAATAGTTACTCCCGAAATCTGAATATTAGATGATGATAGATCGGCTTTTCTTGAGAAGAGACATGCCTGGGTTTTCGTAGCATTAAATTCCACCAAGTTCATGTTACCCCATTCTATTATTTTTACCAAGTTGTCGTTAATTTTATTGACGTGAATGTTTCTTTGAATTTTTTTTTATCGAGCTGGTATGGGGACTCTGGAAGAGAAACTGGTACGAAGAGTACTGTCGTCCGCAAAACTATGTATTGAACAAGATGTTTTCTCGAGCAAATCATTGATATGAAGCAGAAACAAAGTGGGCGCCAGAACTGAACCCTGTGGAACACCTGCATTTATTGGGAGAATATCAGATGATACTCCATCAACAACCACATACAGAGACGTATCAAACAAGAAACTGTTCAACAAAGCACACAACTGAGGAGGCAAACCATAAGACGGCAGTTTAGAAAGAAGACCACGATGCCAAACTCGATCAAACGCTTTTGAAATATCGAGTGCAACATTCGATTTTTCGATTTAATGCTGCCAAATATGAGAAACATAAGCCAATAAGTCACTGGTTGATCTTCGTTGTGATAGAATTAAAATTTTTAGGAAGACAATCATGTTATCGACAAGTAAAAGTGTTCTTCATTATAAAAATCCCCCCCAAAAAAAAATATTGGGTCTTTTGCCATTACGATCAGTTTCGCGTTGTTATTCAATAAAAAAAAATACCCTTCTCATCCCCCGTCTTACTTCAGATACATGTTCCTTTGGGTGAAGTTGCAAGAGTTGAAGTGGAAGTTGTGGTTGTTGTTATCGACAAGTAAAAGTGTTCTTCATTATAAAAATCACCCCCAAAAAAATTATGGGGTCTTTTGCCATTATGATCAGTTTCGCGTTGTTATTCAATAAAAAAATACCCTCCTCATCCCCCGTCTTACTTCAGATACATGTTCCTTTCGGTGAAGTTGCAAGAGTTGAAGTGGAAGTTGTGGTTGTTGATGCTCATCAGCTTGGGCAGCAGCATGCACTCGACGTTCCTCTCCATGTCTTCGAAATGGTTGCCGTACAAAAAGATGCCCTTTTTGGACGCGTGCCCGTGCAGGTCCATGTACATGAAGAGGCCGGACTCGTTGAAGTTGATGTCGCCGTGAGCGCCGATGATCTTTTCGAATTTCACCTCCTCCTTGCTCTCGGTGTGTTTCAATTTCGCTCCGCAAGTCCTACAGAAATTGTGCCCTGGAGAAACCGGAAACGATTAGCGTCGGTAGGGAAAAGCGCCATATTTTATATATATATATATATATATATATATATATATATATATATATATATATATATATATACAGTGTGTCCCTAGACCAGTGGGACAGTTGAATATCTCTTGAACCAATAGGAATTTTCAAAATATTATAAGTTCACATTATATCTCATCATGAGAGCTAACTTCAGGAATTACTATTTTTTATACGAGGGGCGCAAGAAAGGCTCACAAAATAGAACATCAATTTTTTCAAATGGAACACCCCATATATTTCAATATATCTGAACTCTCATTCCTTTAGACTAATTATTGGTTTTTTATTTTTAAAAATCCGACGAGGCGTTGCCAAGTTATACCAGTGGTTCATGAAAGGCAGACATTTTTTCAGACTAACCCATTATTCATTCTACGGAAGAATTTCTGGAATCATTCAAGACTGTTAGTAGTCGGTAGCATATTCTATCATATGGAATACTCATCTTTCTCGAAAGTTATACAGGGTGGTCAGAAATATTACATGATTTTCACGAAATTCAAACTTTCTTCACATCAATTTTTCAAATAGTGCACCCTACAATATGAATTATTTTATATCCCATTGTTGATTTGATTGCTTATGGCCAATGGTTGTGAAAGAGACATATAAATTTCATCATCAGCAAATGCAAATAAAATAATGCAGTGAACTATTTATTCATTCAACTGTCCTAAACAAAGTCTCAACAAAAAAAAAAGTGTGTTGACAAATAATAAGGGACGATAATATTAATATAAATGTCTTCCGTTTGCTGCAAGGCACATTTCGAAATTTTTCATTACATGATTTCTTGTGACGTTCTTCAACATTTGCGGTGTTATACGTAGTTTGTTGATTTTTTTTTGCATTTTCTGATGATGGAATTCACATGTCTCTTTCACAACCATTGACCATAAGCAATCAAATCACTAATGGGCTGTAAAATAATTCATATTGTAGGGTGCACTATTTGAAAAATTGATGTGAAGAAAGTTTGAATTTCGTGAAAATCATATAATATTCCTGACCACCCTGTATAACTCTCGAAGAAGATGAGTATTCCATATAATAGAATATGCTACTGACTACAAACAGTCTTGAATGATTCCAGAAATTCGTCGTAGGATGAATAATGGGTTTATCTAAAAAAATGTCTGCATTTCATGAAACACTGGTATAACTTCGCAACGCCTTGTCGGATTTTCAAAAATAAAAAAACAATAATTAGCCTAAAGGAATGAGAGTTCAGATATATTAAAATATATGGGGTGTTCCATTTGAAAAAATTGATGTTCGATTTTGTGAGCCTTTCTTGCGCCCCTCGTATAAAAAATAGTAATTCCTGAAGTTAGCTCTCATGATGCGATATAATGTGAACTTATAATATTCTGAAAATTCCTATTGGTTCAAGAGATATTCAACTGTCCTACTGGTCTAGGGACACACTGTATATATATATATATATATATATATATATATATATATATATATATGTATATACTAGCTGACCCGTGCCCACTTCGATGGGGGTTAATCATTTTTGTGATGCCATTATATTGTGTAGTTCTTAGTACTCAGTTTTATTGGGTTCATAACAGCTCTGAGTTCTAGGCGCACTCGAAAGAGCTTTTGAAAGAAGTTGAAAATGTTGAATCCTTTTTTATCCGATAGACAATGAATTTCAATAGAATATGAAACATGTCTTCCATAAAATCTGTTGAGGAATATTTTTGCAAACTTTGAAGTAAATTGAAGAACGTTGTCCCATACAAACTATGATCCCGTTTTTCACCCCCTTAGGCTTGGATTTTGGAAAAACTTCTACATCATATGAAGGATACACCCTCTAAGTTTCAGACCTCTACGATCAGTGGTATAGGCCGTGCGTCGATTAACCCCTAAAATAACTTTCTACCTCGTTAGGCGATTTATTTCAATAAAATACGAAACACGACTTCCATCTTTTCTGTTGACGAATTTTTATGCTAAATTTGAAATAGATTGGGCCTATGAATCACGTTGTCCCATATAGAATTTGAACCCGTATTTCACTCTCTTAGAAGTGGCATTTCTGGAAAATATTTCTTATCGGATACCTACGTCACACAAAGAAGACACTCTCCAAATTTGAGAACGATACAAATCAGTGGTTTAGGCTGTGCCTTGATTAACCCCTAAAATAATTTTCTACTCCTTTTAAACTCCGTTAGACGATGAATTTCAAAAAAATATGAAACATGTCTTCCATCAATTCTGTGAAAGAAATTTGAAGTAGATTAGACCAAGGCATCAAGTTGTTCACCAGTAAAGGCGCGGCAAATTTTAAGAATCTAAGATTGGTAAAACTAAGCATATATCAGGATTAAACATTAATAATAAAAATAAATTTAAATAAAAAGTAAAAATTTAGGGTTGTATGTATTTTTTAATGCCACATTATAAAAAAATAAAAACAAAAAATTTCATCGAAAAATTTAAAAAAAATTTAAGAGTGAACAACCCTTATCACTTAGGGGTATGGAAAATAGATAGTAGCCGATTCTCAGACCTACTGAATACGCGCATAAAATTTGGTAAAAAAAAACTTGCCACCCCAAAATCCCCGAACTCGTTCGTGAAAAAAATTTAAAATCGCTCAGAATCGTCAATTTTTGTAAGAGTGTAGGCTTTCACGGCCGGTGTTAATACATCTCTGGTTTTTCGGGCTTGAGGGACGTGTAGTGGAATTTTTACCTCCGGAGCTTTCGGCTACATCTGCGGCAGCCATCTTCAGCGGCGTGGTCTCAGTTGGACTCCTCTATGTGAGTTTACTACGACTGATTGCAAATCTGGAATTGACTCGTTATTATTTCTCGGTCCGCCAGCGTTCTGTTGGTCGACCGATTCCCTGGTTCTATGTGGCTTCGTCATGGCTGTTCTTAGAACTGGATACCAAATTTTGTTCAAATTTAGTCCTTCTTCCTTTCTGTTGAAGTTATCCTTGTGCTTATGTATCTCAATCGCTTCCCGGTATAAGCGAGTGGAGTAATGAGTCGTCGTTGACAGAATTGAAATTTTGTCGAATTGTATGTTGTGGTCGTTCAGAAGGGCGTGCTCAGCTACAGCTGATTTGTCCCAACCGACAATTTCTACTATGCTCACTGATTCGAGTCTTAAAACTGCGTTTGGTGGTCCCTATATATACTTTTCCACACGAGCATGGAATTCTGTATACCCCAGCATTGGATAACGGATCTCTTGGATCTTTAGCTGACCTCAGTTGTTCCTTTATTTTCTTCGTTGGTCTGTATATTGTCTTAATATTGTGCTTTTTCAATATATTTCCAATGCGATCCGTGGTACCTCTTAGATAGGGCAAAAAGGCGGTTCCTGAGAGTGGAGTCGTTTGTGGGTGTGAATTTGTGGTTGGCTTGGGTCGTATTGCTCTGTCTATTATTAATAATTATTTTGTAAAAGGTATTTTTCCAGACGAACTGAAACATGCATTAGTAAGACCTATCTATAAAAACGGGGACCCTCAAGAACCTGAAAATTACAGACCAATAGCTTTATTGAGTATTTTCTCAAAAATCTTTGAAAAAATTTTGAAAAATAGAATAGTTGATTTCATCAATAAAACATATCAATTCGATATGAATCAATTTGGTTTTCAGGAAAAGAGTGGAACACAAGCAGCAGTTTTAGAAGTTATCGACTTTATGCAAGAAAAACTTGATAAAGGTAATTATGTGGTAGCTGTTTTCGTGGACCTCAAAAAGGCCTTCGATACGGTTGACCACTCAATACTTATCAAGAACTTAGAATCTATTGGTATTAGAGGTATTGTAAATGACCTTTTGAAATCATATCTTGAGAAAAGAACTATAAGGACCTACACTAATAACGTGGACTCTGATAGATTGAATATTAACAAAGGAGTTCCCCAGGGGTCGGTTTTAGGTCCCATTTTATACTTATTATACATACAAAATCTGTCCCAAATCAATTTATCTTGTCATTATACCATATACGCGGATGATACAGTGCTTTTATTTGCAAATAAAAACCCTTTAATTCTAGAAAAAACGATAAACGAGGACTTACTAAAATTTGAAAAATGGCTTTATTCCAATCTCCTCTGTGTTAATTCTAAGAAAACTGAATATATGATTTTTCAACAAAAAAATAAACAAAATATCAACTTGAATATAAAAATAAAAGATGAGCAATTAAAACAAACATCTTTGAAGAAATATCTTGGCATTTGGATTGATGATAAATTGAAGTGGGATATACATATTGAAAATCTAATAAAAAAAATATCTCCCATCATTGGTGCCCTAAGAAGATGTCCCAAATTGGATCCCAAAATAGCAAATATATTTTTATACTCACATATTCTAAGTAGAATCAAATATTTAATTAATATATGGGGATCTTGTTCTAAAAATAATTTTAATAAAATATCTGCTCTATACAGGAAAGCTCTGAAAGTACTATATCGTCTACCATTTGATACTCCAACACATCAACTTTATTCAATTACAAACACATTTTCTTTGGATGAGCATTATGAAATGGATACTCTGAAAGTATCATATCTTATTATTAATAATATGATGAAATCTAATTTTATATTAATCAAGAATTCAGAAATTCATAATCACCTTACAAGACAACATAACTTGTTCCACCTTTATTCCGCAAACTCTGTAATTGGACAGAAAAGGTTCACTCATGGAGCACTTTCAAAATTCAATGAAATACCCGATAATATAAAAGATTGTAGAAATATAAATGAATTTAAAATCAAAATTAAATAATATTTTCTCCAAATGAGAAAATAAAATTTGATGGATTCTCTCTTTGTTTCAATATTTTGTTTTATTTTTCTTTTTATTGTTTCTTTGTAATTCTGAAAAAAATATTATTCAAAGAAATATGTAATTAATATAAAGTTCATGATCAGTCTCATACCAGTTCGAAACTGTTTGACTGTTCATGATATTCCTTTATAGAAAATTAGTAAAAATTTTAACATAC
Source organism: Zygogramma bicolorata (assembly GCA_032362365.1). Lineage (NCBI taxonomy): Eukaryota > Metazoa > Arthropoda > Insecta > Coleoptera > Chrysomelidae > Zygogramma > Zygogramma bicolorata. Next base: position 128,552 of record JAVJAQ010001989.1, read on the forward strand.
CCCCTTAAGATTTTATAATTGCTATTGAACAAAGAATTGTAACATTACTACCTAAGAATATTATTTAAAGAAAGGGTATATATACATTTTGTACCTATGTAGCATTGAATTGAATTACGAATAATAAACTGATTGATTGATTAAAATTATCTCTCCGTTTTGGTAACCATTAGCTCGCAAAGCGTGTCTAATGTGGTTGAGCTCTTCATCCAGTGATTCAGGTTCGCAGATCCGTTTCGCCCTATCTACTAGAGTTTTGATGATTCCTTGTTTCTGTCGCGGATGGTGGTTTGAATCCTTATGTAGATATCTGTCTGTGTGCGTTGCTTTCCGATAAACTTTGTGACCTAGCTTCCCGTTCATTTTTCTATTAACCAATACATCCAGGAAAGCGAAAGCTCCGGAAGTAAAAATTCCACTACACGGCCCTCAAGCTCGAAAAACCAGATATGTCGTCAATTTTTATTTGAAAGGGGAACACCAAGATGCATATATTCCTGGTGCGATCTCCGGTTCGATATCGTTTCGTCAATAACTCTGCACACGATCAATCATATCCACGGAATTTACTGCGATTTCCAGTAATTGGTGCAATAATCGAATTCTGTCATCTTTTGACATTTGCATTCCAATTTATTCGAATTTTGCTAGAAGTTTTCCATAATTTTACTGTTCCTTTCAACCAGCTATTTGTCGTTTCCAGTTCAATTCTCTGCTGTAGTTTTCTTAGTTCTTTGTCGCTTATCTGCCGTTGCTTTCAATCAATAGTTGTTATCCGTTTGGTATTTAATTTAGGTGTCGTTTTAAATAGTGTTTCATAATGGATATCAAACGCTGTTGTATTATTTGTGGACGAAATAATCAATCATCTATTCATCTCTGTCAAGTTCCGATGGTTAGTACAATACACATGTACTCAAGTTCAACTGGTCAATATAACGCGAGATTATTCCGACGCTGATTAAAACAAAGTTCATCTTGCTTAGTTTTTACTTTGGTAGAAGTTATATTTGTGTTATTTTCTGATTGTCTTTTCAGAATTTCTCAGTTCAACATATTTATTTCAAGTTCCAGCATAAGAGACAGTGGTTGTTACATGCGCTTTATATTGACCAGTTGAACTTGAGTACATGTGTTTTAGTGTTTTGGATTAACCATCGGAACTTGATATAGATGAATAGATGATTGATTATTTCGTCCACAAATAATACAACAGCCTTTGATATCCACTATGAAACACTATTTGAAACAACACTTGAATTAAATACCAAACAAACGGAAAACAACTAATAATTGAAAGCAACGGCAGATAAACGACAAATAACTAGGAAAACTACGGTAGAGAATTGATCAGGAAACGACAAATGGCTGGTTGAAAGGAACAGTAAAATTATGGAAAACGTCCAGCAAAATCCCAATTAACTAGAATGCAAATGTCAAAATATGACAGAATTCGATTTCTGCACCATCCACTGGAAATCGCAGTTGGAAATTGTCTCTAAAAAAAGTTTCAACATGTATCCCAGTTGGCGGAACATCTTGTCCTGTGTAATTTGAAGATTAGTTTTTTTATATGCAGATTCACACGAAAGAGAGGCCCTGTAATGTAAAAAGAAAACCGCGTGAATCAAGGAACAGGAGATACGAATTAACATAAAATCAACATTTTTGAAGTTTCTGAGCCTCAGGAAAAACCTCTCTTGGCAAGGAGTTCAAAAGTTCAGCTGTACTATTAAGAAAAGATCCAAAATGACCAGAATAAAACTACGAAAATAAGAATATATACGCTACAAGAGAACAACACTACTCTTACACTTGGTACACCAAGACGTCGACGAACTGTCTCCTTCTTCCAACGTGATTTGAGACACTTTACTGCTGATGGCTTCGTCTTTGATCAATCTGCCCCCCATTTCGGTGATGCTTTGCTCTTTGCAGCTGTTGCATTTCGGAATGATGTCTTCTTTTTCGAAACCAAAGTGATAGAATCTGTCGAAAGAAGTTAACAGGTTTAGTTCTGTCAATCCATCTAAGTGGCTAAATTAGCCCAGCCCCTAGATGAAACGGTCTGTAAGGGAGTACAGACCGTGAAAGGTGTGAAATTTGAAATTGCTAAAACAGACTGGCTCATATAACTTATACAGAGTGTTAGAAAGCAAAGTATGCACCTAGCTTTTCTTTTTTGTTTTGAAAAATTTTGCTCGAAATTATGAACGAAGAGAAAAGCTGCATACTTTTCATTGGACCACTTTGTTTTAGAAAATATATGAACTATTAGACTCTTTGCAATTAGGAATCACAGCATTAATACAACAAATGTTTTTGTATTGGACTATACTTTATAGCATTTACTCGTTTATCGCTGCGCATCTAGGACATATCTCACTCATAAATCTTTGTTATACAGGTTGTATACGACATATGTTCAATCGATTGTTAGGACAAGCAATAGACAATTATTCCATGACAAAATTCCCAGCACTTGACACAAGATGCTCCTAACCCTTACATACTTTTATTTAGCCGAATCCACTCGATCTGAGAAATCAAAGAGAGAGTTTCCATTTTTTGACAGTAGGTGGTGATGCTATTGTGAATTCACAAAGCACAAATAGAGCAAGAGCTCGCGATCGCCAGACCTTCGTTATTTTATGAAAACTGAAACTTTCTTAGCGCATGTCCCCGACACAGGTGAGAACGATCAGTGGCCATGAAGTTTGGATGATAGTTACTTGGGCAGGTGCCAGGTAGCAAAGGTGTATAAAATAGTACCTCAATTTCGTCAAAGCTTAAAGCTCAGTTTTTCCATATTTTCTTCGGAATGATGTTAGAAATCACATCTTTCATTGCCAGACACTTACTAAGGTTACAACCCCCTGCCAGACACCTCTAAACTTTATTGAATTTTGATTATACATACGTTTGACAGTATTATTAGCGTTTTTGTTACGCCATCTACAGTATAATGTCGATATTTCCGTTTACTTGACAGTGCACGACAAAGTTTCCTACTCTGAAGGGAAAAAAAGGTGCAGAGTTCCGTCTGTCTGTTTGACAGAAATGTTGAAAGAAAGATAATGAAGCTTCAAAATAGAGTTGACGATGAAAGTTTGGATATCAAAATAATCTTCAAAACATGAATGATCTACGACATTGACAGAAAATTCTACTTCTGTGTCTTCTGACTTGATTTCCATCTTTTGATATGAAATATAAGTAATCAAGAAACTGTGCGATTGAAGCTATGACATCCGTAAGAAAACACGTCTTAAAAAATAAATTTTGCTGTCTGTTTTCTGTCCAAGTACCAAGATCCAAACACTATAGTCGCTGATGGTTCTTACCTATTTTGGGGTCATGCTCAGAGAAATTTTCAGCTTTTATAGAATAACAAAGGTCTGACCGTAGCGGGTTTTTGGGTTATGAGAAATCGAAGAGTTTCCATATTTTGACGATAGATGGTGTTACGTATGCGATTTCCCAAAGCTGCATTTCTAATCAGGTGGAAGCTTACGAGAGATTTTCGGCACACGACTTGCCCCTATGTGAACCGCTCAGTTACAATAGTGCTATAAATTTTTTCACGGATTTCAACACTCTATCGCTTGAAATCTCACCTTATCAGCGCCCTGGCGGCGTATATCGAAGGGTGTTCCGTCAGACTGGGATTCAAGTACACCCTGTTGAGATTCACGCCCCTGTTGTCGGTCCTGTAGTGACCTCTGGCGACGCCGTCCGGATTCAAGAAAGGTATCATTTTGAATACGTACATTTTACGTAAGTTTTGTGCCACCAAATCGTCTCTCGTCAGCAACAAACTCAGCAGGCCGTTGAAAACAAAAGACGACGGCGTTTCGCCCGGGTGGACTCTGGCAGATATGAATATCACCTACAAAACAATGGCTGATTTAAAAAAATGTTACTTGTTCACGGAATTTATGTGGAATTTTTTCAGTTAGATGTTCGAAACAAAACTAATTCCTACGGGTGAAGCTAGAGACTATATCTACTTTCAACAAAAGTATAGTTGAGATTTGAAAATTAGTAGAAAATGTAAGAGTTGCTTTAAATCAGTAGAGATGATTATAGCAAAAAGTATATTGGTCAAAGTCGGGAGGATATTAAAACTCGATTCAGAGAGCGTACATTATTGATTTCTCAAAAAAATTTCATTTTTCATAAGAATTAGTGCATTTTCTGTAACCCAAAATACAATATATAATTAAACTTCATATATTTTTAACAGTGTACGAGAGATGTACATAAACGTAATTTTTTTCAAGGGTAAAGTAACCTTTTTCAAGATATATAAAATGTTTAATGAGAAACGTTGTTTGTGAAAAAAATATAAAATTATTGCCGTGATAAGACAAATTCGTTAACGAAACTTCAAATTTGCGGTATATATATATATATATATATATATATATATATATATATATATATATATACATATGTATATATATATATATATATATATATATATATATATATATATATATATATATATATATATATATATATATATATATAGATAGAGGAGATGGGTAGTCTTTGCTGACTAGTTAAGAACAAAACTAGGACAGATGTAGTTGATCCAGTCCATGTTGCCAACACTTTTTTCACATCTTTTCCATACATTAACGATATTACGCATAAAATTTCAAGAATTTTCAAACCATTTGATAATATTAAAATTGCAAATAAAACCATTTTAACAATAAATTCACTTTTTACTAAAGTCAAAGACAAAATTCCTTAGTATATGGTGTACTGTATTCCATGTTCTGGCTGTAACAATGAGTATATTGATCAAACAAACAGACTACTCAAAGACAGAATTTGTTCACATAAGAGTGACTACAGACTGCACCCAGAAGGTGTGCCCTTAGTGAACAAGTGCATAAAGAGGGTCATAATGTGGATTTTGGCTCAACCAAAATTCTCACAAAAGAACCAAACAAACATAAAAGACTCTTTCTGGAAATGGCCTTCATCTCGCAGTCGGTCTCATGTTTGAACAAAAGATCTGATATTAATCACCTCAGTGAGATAAACTCATATCTACTACAGTTGGATCAAGGCAATCCAAATTTCAGGGACCAAAGCTCCCATATTTCTATTCAATTATAATTACAATGTTCACATTAATTACTCTCTCTATGATAATATTTTTCAAAACTTTAATAATTTTCACATAGTACACTCAAATTTAACAAGGCCTTCAGCAACCCTGGCAACAATATCTATTCTCTACTCAATTGCAAATTTCAAAAATTCGCGGGCTCTCTGAGGATGCGTCGACCTACCGACATTTCCGCATATTTTACGTAGCTCCGGACATCATTGCATTGCAGGATGGAACTTTTAACCTAACAAATTTCTATCATTCCATGCCGGCGTTCGACATGTAAATGGACGTCTATACACCGCGGGCATATCTGACAGACGACAGTAAATGACAGTTGTCAATCCAGCCTGCTGGACATACAAATCTGAGGCGTTTTCTAGCGCTCTTGTATTTAAAACGTATTCGTCGCTCCATCTCTCTCTTACTACTTGGCTAGCCGCAAGTGAGAGAGAAGAAGACAGGCGAATACGTTTTAAATACATGAGCGCCAGAAAACACCTTAGATTTACCTATGCTGAGTGTGTGTTTATGTCATATTTTAAAATCTTTTTTCTCAATAAAGGCTCAATTTTGTGCGATTGTGAAATGTGGAAGTAATAGCGGCAGACATGATGTTTCATTGCATCGATTCCCTTCTATTTTCGACAATAGAAAAAAGATCAATCCTCTTGCTGAAAAGAGATGTGAATTGTGGATTCAGGCAACTAGAAGAGCAGATTTAACTTCTTATAAGTTGAAATGGGCAACGGTGTGTTCAAAACATTTTGTAAGAGATATTTTCAAAGAATCTAGGAAACATAATTTTATTTTATTTTTTCATTTCAGACAAGCCAAGTGCACTCAAAGATGTTGACAATATAGACTGGGTACCGAATCAATTACTTGGCTACAAAACAAATATCAATGCAGTTCAAAGCATTCAGAGATTGTATCGTAGGGAGCAGCGTGATAAAAATGACATCGCAAATATTCCAGTTGATACGGTTGAAGTTGATGATGATTCTTTGTGTGAATGATCCAGCTGTTCAAAACTTGAATATTATTGATGAGCAAAATCAAACTCTGAATGATATAAATTAACCAGTTGAAGAAGTGGAACATGCACAAAACTCTGGTGAACACCTATGTCCCGATATTGATTTCGAGTTGCAGAATTGTTATCGTGAAATCCATCATCTCCGGGAAACTTTGCAGACTTAATCATTCCCATTGGGAAGTTTAAAGCAAAACTCATCTAAATGCCTTTTTTATACAGGATTACCATATGAAAGGATGGTTGTGGTTTATAATTTTGTAGAGCCTTATATAACATATCCTAAATCTGTTCTTTCAAAATTATTATTTATTAAAGTACATTATCAGTATTTTTTTCACAAGCTTCATTCCAATCCTTCTAATCCATTTAGATATAAACATATTATATGAATCCAAACTTTTATAGTCTTGAAGTCTTCTGTGCATGCACTCTCATATACAAAATAGTTTATAATGCCGTACAACATGTCACTTTTGAAAAGTATTTCACAGCATTGCTACAATCCCCAAAATGAGAGGAGTATAGTATCTGATTCTCTAAAGGCTATTACTATTTAAGGTTATTAAAGGTGATATTTGTTTTCAATAAATAAGGATCACATCCCTTACTTTCCTTCAGTTTTTCTAAATATCTCTTCTGGATATCCATAGACAAGGGGTTGAAATAATCACTTTTATCAGCCATTTCACATACAATTTCCTTGCAAGCAGCAAGAATGATGAATATAGATTGCAAAATTTATACATTTATATATGTCAGGTACACTAAGGGTATACCCATAATTAGGGTAAATCCGTAATTTCTTCATAATTACGATAATAATCTCATTAAATTACCATTGTTGCTTATGGAAGTAGGGTTTGTTTGTCCAGCAGGCTGACTGACAGTTGTCTTGTGACGTCACATGCCCGCGGTGTTTTCATAAAATTTTGATATAATTTTAAATTGTTGTAATGTTGACTGACTTGAAGATGGCAATAAACATTGTCGAAATATTGGAATTCGTGTTATAAGAGTATATTTCCTGCATGCTGCTTACCCAACTATTTTCCTAGTTTTATATATATATATATATATATATATATATATATATATATATATATATATATATATATATATATATATCCTTCCTTGATACCTACTTTCTTTCCCACGAACTTGAACGGCCTCGGCTTCTTCTCCGGAAACAGGTTCTTCAGCCTCTCCTCCCTGTCGCCCGTCACGCCATGATACGAAGTCAACGTGATCAGATCGACGTTCCTGCCCTCTAGCGACCGGCACACCGTCTCTCTGACGTAGTAAACGTCGTCGTCCGAAACGGGTTTCGATTCGGCGTACTTCGCGTCGATGTTCGTCAACATTCGTTCGAGATCGACGTACGAGAAGGGGTACGTGAACGCGAAGTACGTCACGTTGTCGCAGTTTTCGGGCGTGCGGAATTTGAAGGTTAAAGTGAAAATGTCGTCGGTGATCTGCAATGAAAGTTATAGGCTGGTGATTGAAATCGGGTTTTTTGGACTTTTCGATGTGAAATTCACGCCCATGAACGATTTGGTACTCTTGTAATCAAAAACAAAAAAATACGGTATATCGTTAAACGAATTAGACAATTGGGAATTCAACATAAGGAGTACTCCCTCTGGTGTCAAATTTTGAAACTATTTATGAGTACATTGAAATCCTTGTTTACGTTTAAATTCCTATGATTCTGGTCGTTGTTTTTGTATATTTTTGTGATTATTATTATATGATACGTAATAAAAATCTTGTACATGTATATGGTGGATATTCAGGATATTCTGTTTCTGTTGACTGTTACTAGTTTTCAGATGTAAAATGAGTGCTTCAAGTTCAAACCATTATTGTTGTGTACCTCAATGTGACTCTTGGGCAAAACGGCAAAGTAGTACTGGAATAAGTTTTCATATTTTTCCGCGGAAAAATGAAAGAAAACGTTATGGTGCAGACTAGTCTAGGATTAAGAGAGTCTATAGACAGACAGCGGGCCTGGATATATCTCCTGAAAATAGGAAAACCGGTGTCTAACTTCATGAAAGTTTGTTCTCGTCATGACTATTTGCCATTCACGTAATCCATGTATTCTAGCATACTCAACCATATTCCAGGCATTATTTCTTACAAAGAAATAATCTGAAACATATATTATCAATTGAGGCCTTTTTCATCACTTTTGACTCACATCAAATCCAATATGAAAAAGTAGTAGGTTATTAGCTAGTGATCCAAGAGAATGACAAATTAAGTGTTCCTGGATGTGAAAGAAAAGAATTGTGATTATTGTGAATCATTCCAGCCCACAAAATAAATGTTTTTTGCAAGGTGATTAATACATACAAGATTCCTTCAAAATGAGTATTAACAAATGATGCTGTTGTACGACCTGGAGAAATCACTTCACTTGAGTCTTGAAATGAAAAATAGTGCATGAAAAAACTGAAAATTATAACAAAATGAAAATATTCAAAGATAAACCGTAAAAACCCAAAGACAACAATGATAACAATGTACTCGAGAGTGGTTCGAATTTTTGCCACTTTGACGCTGGCATCTAATCTTGAATTGCCAATAAAGGTAATTTTAAAGAAAATTCGGGTCACTCCATCTTCAGAATTATACAAAATGATGACTTTAAACTGCCTGATTAAATTAGAAAAAGTCAAACTAATCTACGAACTAACAAAAAATCTAAAAAACTAACATTCCATTCCTGAAAAACTCGTATATACACGGTTATAATACCAGAAGTTTCAATAATTTTCATCTGAACAATGTTCTTTCCAATGAAGGAAAAGCTCAATTGGAATATCCAACAAATTGCCAGAGGAAATAAAATCCCTAGGTCTCTTGATATTTTCTTGAGAAAATTTAAACGATTTCTGTTTGTATGTCGACAGTCGACGTTCACCGAATGATGTGATAGTAAATTGTTAATGGATTACTTAGTTATATTATTTATTGTATAATATTGAGATTGTGACTTCCTTATACCAGAAGTATCTTTTGTCTGGAAACTGTACGTTCAAATAAAGAAATAAAAAATATTTGCAGATGATACAACACTGATTTATTGCGAGAAATTGGCATCAGGGGTACAACTGATAATTGGTTTCGCAACTATTTATAGCTGGAAGAGAGCAATTTGTGTAAATGGGGAAATCTGAATCTAGACTAAGGAAGGTTTCATGTGGCTTAAGGATCAATCCTTGGGCCTATTATTTTCCTCGTCTACATGAATTCAATATCAGAGCTGAATGGAAAATAAAATATAAAAAACCTCAATGACATAATTATGTGGGTGAATAGGTATAAATCAACTTTGAATCACCAAAAGGAGAGTACCTAATGGTATGCCACCTCTTTTTCCCGGCAATATTTAAGAAGAATATTTCCATCGTATGTTGAAAATCCCATATGAAGCGGGACATTTTCGAACAATTACAGCGATAAATTTCCGGCGGGACATTTTCGGGCTGGTAAATACCGGGTAGGTATCGAAAAATAACGATTGTTAAAATGTACATTTGTCATCTTGACAGGCATAAATACTGAATTTTAAATGTCATTGTTTTAACTCCAGAAATATTCTACCGAATTACACTCGTGCATCAAAATAAACCTGATAATTTTCCATTCAAGCATGTTGTCAGTAAAAAAACTGCATTCGGTTATTTTCATATTTTGCTAAAAGAGCCCTCCTCCTTCGGAATCGGTCTCTTTCGACAAAATATGAAAATAAACTCATGCAGTTTTTAGACAACATGCTTTCATGGAAAATTATCGGTAATTTTGAAGCACTTGTGTAATTACTCCCGAAAAATATCTCCATAGATTGGTATTTTGTTCAACGTCTTGAACTATTATATGATGACTTAATTTATTCAATTATTATTATTATATTTGATTTCAGTATGGGGAAATGCTAATGCTTTCTCCATACATCCCCTTAAATCTCTGCAAAATAAAACGATCAAATACATATTCAACCTTTCCGATATCCTACTTCAGATTTATATGTGAAAAATGTTCTTTTGAAACTAGGCATTCCAAAAGACTCAGTACTATCAGCAGAATCAAAACAAACTACGAGAAAAAAAAAACTATTTTATACAATAGAGTTGATAACAACAAACTTTTAAAGAAAGTAGCTGAACTTTTTTTGGCAAACGTTTCAAAAGAAGTATTTGATCCAATAAGACTTCTTCTTCCAACTGACATTGGATTAATTCATTATTTTTAATGCATGGATTGATTGTTATAGTAGCTTAGTTTCAAGATTCACTCTTTGTAAACATTAATGTTTCTTAGGGTCAAATAAAATTGATTGACTGATATTAATAAACAGAGGACTTTTGCTGTTTGCTGATCATTCAATGTTATTTATTTGATGAAAGTTTTGTATGTTTTGCACTGTCACATTTCCATATATAAACCAAATCAGAAATGATATACAGAGTATATAAGATCTACTCTTACCATCATTGTATCTTTTTTTTTTCTTAAACACAATTTTGAACTTATCAAAATATTAATGATGTAAGACACTGATGAAAAATTCGAAAACAAAATGAAGAAATATAAATGAACAGATATACATAGAATCTGAAGACAACGCAGAAATAAGGGTCCAAAACCGGCTTTAAACGCGTTCGATGATGATTCTGGAAGGTAAAAAAGAGCACAATTCAAAGAGAATATGAATCTAGATTTTATATTCTTGTTTGTTTTCAATTAATTTGATATTATACGAAAATCTCTATGAGATGTTCATTACTATTCAATGTATATCTCATCTATATTGATTCGAAAAAAGGCAAAACACCTTCCATCTTCAAAAGTATATAAGCCGAAACAAAGACTTCTCACTCTCAAGAAAAAAATCTCATCCACTCACGTTGAAAGAAGGTTTGTCCTGTATCCTTTCCCACTTCGGCTTGCTCGGTAGTATCCTATATACGGGAGCCATACCTTGACTGTACATTTTTCCCTGCCGATTCAGGTCTACCATATTGAACCTAACTAGGAGCGATGGAGCAGGAGCTGAAAAAAAATGCTCGTCACGTGAAACATCGCATTACAATCAATTTCCTTACCTTTGACGCCGAAATAGAACCAAGTCCTATTCCCGTTTTCGAATTCTGTACCGCAACAATCGGGTTTGGTCCAAATGTTGAATTCGGCATCGTACGTTTCTTGAACTATAGATTTATTCGATTGTTTAATAAGCACTACAATAATATTTCCAGTGGGCACCTGATTATGATAAGCATGCGTTCATTCAAAAGGTGTTAGCTTTTGTTATATTAACGGAGGTTGTTACAAATAAACACTAACAAATCTTCGGAAATAGATACCACACACAACTGGCCATCACGTGGAAAAGAATGCCAATGTTTTCATATTCAAGCCCGTGACGAAATGCAAAGTTACAAGCAATAAGGATGGATTATTAATAAAAACCTTCAAGAACTGATATTTATGACTTATCATTTAAGACAGATAGAACATAGGAATAATACATAAACTGTTGCATTTTGTAATGGGCTTCACAGATCAAACTACATAGCAGCACTAAGACAGTCATAGTAGTTTTTATCTTTGTGGTATGATGCTCAGTTGTTACACGTTGATTTCAGCATCATACCTTTTTCAAACCACACATTTATTCTAATTATAGAATACAGTGTGGTCCACTAAGTCTGCAACAAATGGGAAACTTTTTTATTATCGATTTCTCAGAAAATTTTATTCTTGACAAAAGTTGGTGCATGTTCCAAAACTATACCAAGTGTACCTGAAATGGCTTATGACAATCACCATACAGGATAGGCCAAAAAAATACAAATTTCGTTCAATAGTAAAGTACCCTTACTTCAGAAAATATAGAAATATATTGAGGAGAAAAGTTGCTTAGAATTAAAAGTTATGTTCAGATACGAAGTCATGGCCAGCTATTCGAATTTTTTTTTCTTTTGGAAAATTTTGAATTACCCCCGTATGATACATATTTTTACTATTTTGATTCGATATGTATTTGAAGTAGCTACAATCAAATCGGTTTGGAGTATTTCTTATCAAATTAAAGTGAATTTGTATAATTTACATGGATTTGTACTTTTTTAGGTGACCGTCAACTTCTTGTTTGTTGCAACGATATTTAACAGAACTCTAAAATAACACAAATACTTTTTTTAACGAGGCAAATATTTTACTAACTACATAAAAGTATTTGTGTTATTTTAGAGTTCTGTTAAATATCGTTGCAACAAACAAGAAGTTGACGGTCACCTAAAAAAGTACAAATCCATGTAAATTATACAAATTCACTTTAATTTGATAAGAAATACTCCAAACCGATTTGATTGTAGCTACTTCAAATACATATTGAATCAAAATAGTAAAAATATGTATCATACGGGGGTAATTCAAAATTTTCCAAAAGAAAAAAAAATTCGAATAACAGGCCATGATTCGTATCTGAACATAACTTTTAATTCTAAGCAACTTTTCTCCTCAACATATTTCTCTTGAACGAAATTTATATTTTTTGGCCTATCCTGTATGGTGATTGTCATAAAGCCATTTCAGGTGCACTTGGTATAGTTTTGGAACATGCACCAACTTTTGGCAAGAATAAAATTTTCTGAGAAATCGATAATAAAAAAGTTTCCCATTTGTTGCAGACTTAGTGGACCACACTGTATAATTATAATAGAGATAATGTAATCCAACAAGATGCAGCACAACCTCATCACTCCAGACAAGAAAATATTTGGATTTTGATTGGCCGTCGAGGTGCTACGAAATGGCCAGCACGCTTGCCAGATTTGACACCTTTAGACAATTTCATGGGGCTATTTGAAACAAAAGGTGTACAAAACTGAAAACCTGCTTCAATATTGGATATATGGCAGAGATTAGCAATTGTATGTAGAGATATCGACGTTACTGTGTTTGAAAATGTTTGGCTTGAAATATTAGACAGGCTGTTCTTATGTCAAGAAGTTTAAGGCAACCATTTCGAGTATCTTCTGAACTGAACCCTGCTTATTTACCTAAATTATGAAGTTGAACGTCGATGTATTCAGGAAATTATTAAATGTTCCGTCATTTTGTAGCAGGTGAAGATATTGAATTTATATTCTAGGGTTGTGAAGTATTTGTCAGGAGCTTCAAAAGGATGTCACAAGACTCTCTTTCCATCAAATTTTTCTTCCCAGATGGCGTTCAGACAACATCATTTTGAAATTTTCTCATCAATTTCATTCCAAAATGTATCACTTTCGCTATCCCAAGTTTACACGTTCAAAATATAAAAGAGGGGGTGATATTGAAGGAAAGCACTATATTGTTAGGGATGTTGAGTTTCCAAAGTTGTATGAGAACTCGTTTTTGATATTGAATGCACTGCTTTCATTTCATTTTCTAATAAACGATGAGATCGGAACCTTTTGTATAAAAGAGATCAATTACCCTAACACCAAGCTGATATTTTTGATTGAACAGTATCAATTTTCTTCTCCTGAAGAAGACAACCTTGTTAGCGAAACGCGCGTCGAGAACAAAAATATCAGTTTGGTGTTAGGATGATTCATCTCTAGGAAAAGTTTCAATGTTCTAGCCTAATGGAATCATTGCGAAAAAATTATCAAGCAAGGTGAAATAAGATGAAGGTGACCAGGAAATCTTGAAAAAATATTTTCCAGTCATATTGTATGCAACAAGAATATAAATCTTGAAGAAAAAGATAAGCAATGCCTAGTTTCGAATATCGGTTCTACAGATGAAAATAGGAAAGTAAAAGTAAAAAAATATTCCCAAAAGAGGGCTTTTCAATAAACATTTACTTCCTATGTTCACTCATCAGCATTCATTATTTTTCCATTCGGCATTCATAGATCATAGAGAGTAAGGATTTGAATCTTTTCAAGCCAATTACGAAATGTGATAAATGACAAGTTTTTGTTTGTTTCAACTTCAGTTGCTTTGAAATACAAATGAAATGCAATGTATGCCACATGTAATTGAAAGTGTTGTACAGCGGAACGTGACGAAAAAACAGTAGTAAAGGGATTTGAATATCAGATTCAGTCCAACCTGTCTTGGGTAACACTTGACACAATTTCACTCACCTGATTCATTTTGCGGTACGTATTCGACTTTAGCCAGATTTGCAGAATCGAAATCATTATAAAAGGTGAATTGAGCACAAACAATACCTTCCATAACTTATACACCCACGAACTAGGTCCTCAGGTGTTCATAATTTCCTTTGATAATGTAGATAGCCCAACCCAATGGCCAATTCTTCTGTAGTGACCTACGATTTTTTAGGGATGAGAAATGTATGATAAGATGAAATGCATACCTTCACGAAAGTATGTGATTTTCAAAAATGCATTGAAACGAATGCACTTGTAAACAAAATTTGACACTTGTCTCAATTTCAATTCTGTCACTGTCCATATCTGTCACTGTCCACTGTCATTTCCGATCAGCTGAGCTGATTTTTCGCTGCCTTTTGGAAAAAATCCAATGTTGCCAAAATAAAAAAGTCAGTTCCGGTGCGTCTGTCATCAGACAAATATCAACTATTACCACATCCTTCTTTCTTTCTTTGCCTCCCTCTTCTGGCCCTGTTCCGTTTCGCCTGTACTGGTTTTCAGAGTGGTTGTCTCCCTCTCTCTGTACCTCATATGTGACCTTGGGCCATCCGAAAGAGAGAGATAGACGACCGCGGGTCTGGTTAATCTCCAGAAGGGAAACGGAAAACCGGTGCCCATAACTTCATGAAAGTGTTCTCGGCAACTATTACCAAGGAAGACATTTGCCATTCATGAAATTCTATTTGTCTATGTATGTTTCTATTTGCAGCTTTCTTTTTGGGAGTTTCAAGCCCCGGTGAAGATAAATGTTTAGCTTTACAATTGGTTGAAAAATGACATGGTCAAGATTCCTCCAATAGTGAGTATTAACAAATGAGCTGCGTACGACCGGGGCTAGAAATCACTTCACTTGAGTCTTGAAATGAAAAATAGTGCATGAAAAAACTGAAAACTTAAACAAAATGAAAATATTCAAACATAAACCATAAAAACCCAAAGACAACAATGATAACAATTACTCGAGATGCTTCGCCCTTCCTGCCCGCAGCAATTGTTTCTTTGAGGGCACTTGTCACTTGTAGTGGCAGTGGCAGGTGGCAGTTCAAATGCAAATAATCGTGTGAATAAGAAAGTATGAATGTACAAATTATAAAAAGAAAAGAGGGGTTTTCAATCGAACTTATTCCCCAGAATAGCTTGATATACTAGAATATGGACTCTCTTGAACTTGACAATACGGTACTAAATTCCATAACTTTCGACGAATATGATTTTCCGCTAAATTCAATCAATTCCAAAAGCAAAGTGGAGAATGGCCATTCAAAACACCTAGGTAATGAAAGTAATAATTGGTTTTCCAATAATGATTCAAACGCCTGTGGTTTGACTGCCCCTGCTTAAAAATATAAGATAAAAAATATTTTCAATTATTCAGACTACTTACATTGAAATTAAATAAAAAGTACAAATTATTGCAGCTGTAGCTCATATTATTTTTCAGAAAAATCCAGTGGTATCAGTTCCATATCTTCATTCGAAAACCTCGACACTGATTTATGTTTCAAAAACAAGCGACCAGTTGAAACTAGTCCAGTGAGTCAAGAAAAACGAATAAAAATTGATGGACCATCTGCAAAAGAAAATATTCAAAACAATGAATCCAATAATGATAGGCTTCAAAATACCCTGGACGGTGTGAATGTCTCAACAATATTGGATAGAAATAACCACACAAATGAAGTGGAGTATGACGCTTTTGCAAATTATTTCCAGAATGCCTGTTCACCAAAAAATGGGGTCAATGAACCGAATGAGAAAACCAGTTCTGTTCTGGAAGATGAAACACAAAAATTTATGTGTTCTACCCAGTTCTTCAGTACCCAAGTCATTGAGCAAATTGACTCTACAACAAATCCAAGATCGACAAAGTCTGAGGCAAAAACTACTGATGAAACATCAAAATTACCATTGCTGCTATCTTTCAGAGAAAGACTGCAATCAAAGGAGTCCATCAAAGAAACTAGCATAGACAAAGAAATAGGTGAAAGATCAGTGCTTTTTGAAAATGATAAAATAACCACTCAGTATCGCCAAGAAGTAGACAACCTTTTTGAACAAATAGAACATTCCATATACGCTATGGGTGAGGAAACCACTAATAAGGTTGTTTCTGATGAAATCCTAGACATTATCTTCAGTGATGACATAAAAGAACACCAAATCAAGCTTCCTGATTGTAACAAAGCGAAAGTTCCTAGTGCTGAAGACTCAGTTTTGAATGCATCCAACTTTAATCTTAGCTTTGACACTGTCATAAGAAAAGCCCTGATCAACAATGCCTCCAAAGCACAACCTAGAAGGGTTGTTGATTCCGTTTTGAATTTGACGCTTTCAGAAAAAGCTGAGTTTCATAATTTGGGGCCATTTTACGGTCTCCCTGTTAAAGTGAAAGATCTGGTGAGGCAGTACAAAGGAATAAAGGACTTGTATGGTGAGTTGCAAATGAGCTGCAAGATACTGATTTTTTAAAATGAATAGGATTGAGAGTGAAACTCATGTTTTATATTTCAATCACCAAGAAGCAAGGAATTATATTTATAAATTTAAGAAAATACTTTTTTTTTCTCCGAATTCAGAGAAGAAAAAATCCAAAAAATTTTTACTTGAATTTCACAAAATTACCCAAGTTTCTAAATATTTATAGTTACATAAAATCCGCACAACATGAAAAACTTTTTTATTTCTTGACTCTCTGTAGTCAAATATATTTTTTTATCAGATCAAGTGAAGGGGTTTATGAAAATATGAATTTTATCCAATGGAGGACTCTAAGTTTTCAAAATATCGATATTTATTACTGAAAAATATATACAGATATATATGTATATATATATATATGTATATATGTTTATATATATATATATATATATATATATATATATATATATATATATATTCAAGTTTTCAAAATATCGATATTTATTACTGAAAAATATATACAGATATATATGTATATGTATATATATATATATATATATATGTATATATGTATATATATATATATATATATATATATATATATATATATATATATATATATATATATATATGTTGTTGTTGAGTTCGGGTTGAACCGCGTCTGGAGTTTTGTTCTCGACGTTTCGGCTCCGAACATCAACTTGCTGTCCGAAAATCAGACCCATCTTCAGCTCTGTCCAAACATCATCAAGAGACAGGACACAATATAGACTTTGCGAACACTAAGACCATCGCCACAGCAAAAACACTACAAGCTCGTATAATTCGCGAGGCCATCGAAATCGAGAAGCGACCTTCCTGCTTAAATAAACGTGACGACGACCAGAGACTTCCAACTGCATGGAAACCCCTAATTTCCAGATGCCCAGTCCCCACCAAGACATCCGACGGTCCTTTAGTAGCACCCGCTGCTATAAATCCTACCCAACATCCCTCGATACCTCAGTTCGATCTAAGGAGTAGGCAGATTGGGACCTTAGAAAGAACTCGTGACGAGACCTGGGGAGTAGGCAGATTGAGGCCCCGGCGTCAGAGTCACAAACCCTTGCCCCCTGTGACAACACCTGAGGAGTAGGCAGATTGAGACCTCAGCGTGAAGTCACATTCACCTCTTGAAAATGGCTCCAAAATCGGAGCCGAAACGTCGAGAACAAAACTCCAGACGCGGTTCAACCCGAACTCAACAACAACACACAACTGACCGCGGAAACCTATCCGAACATATATATATATATACATATATATTTGCGACTTGATTCTCTTGTTTTAAAATTTTTTTCTTGAAATAGGAAACCCTAATAAACCAAACATTTCTGATATATTAATGTCAATAAGAAGAAATATATTTTATAAATAATAACAGAGTCAACATAATACATTGATTAAATTCAGTATAATAATAATAATTGTTACAGCAACTTTTATTGGAATAATCTATGAAATATTATTTTATACAATAGTTTCTACAGAAGTGTTTTTTTACTATGTACTACAATCCGATACTGTTCTTCCAATAAAAATGATGAATACTTACCTTGATTAATATAAACAAATCATATGAGAAAAATTGATTACAGAAACTTTCTAGGTTAACCTGCTAAACTGATTCAATTACTCATATTTCATTACAGAAAAGCAGGTTAATTTATGGAGAATTATTCAAACCTTTTCGTTCACTTAGCAAATGTCCCAACTTCATATGACTCCATTGGGAGTCCATCTAAGGATTCCAACAGATTGAGTTTCAGACCTTTCTTTTCCAAATGCAACACAGCAGAGTCATGATTGTACTCATCTACTGCAGTCAGAAGATGATTTGCAACTGTAAAATTTGACTTTTCATTCAAAAAACTTCTCTTATGTTCCTTCTTTCTCGTAGTGAAAGTTCTTCCTGTTTGACCAATATACGGGACTTTCATTTGTATCGTACAATTATGTTTGTTGAATTATTTACCTCACCCATTTCAGACTGGCAAGACGAATGCTTGAAATTACCGGCCATACAAAACAAAAAGAACTTAATATACGCCTTACCCACGAGTGGTGGTAAAACTCTCGTGGCAGAAGTCCTCATGTTCCGTGAAATAATGTGTTACAAACGTAACGCTCTTTTCATCCTACCATACGTTTCGATCGTCCAAGAAAAGGTATTTTCAGTAAGAACAGAAAATGGATCTAGTTGGCTCAAGCATTCCTTTGTTTTTCGTTCAGGTGTGGGCTTTATCCCCATTCGGGGTGGCTCTGGATTTCCTCGTGGAAGAATACGCTTCGAGTAAAGGAGTATACCCTCCGAGGAAAAGAAGAAGGAAAAATTGTATTTATGTCGCTACAATAGAAAAGGCGTTGGGAATCGTGAATAGTCTGATTGAAACAGGTCGATTGGGCGAGCTGGGACTCATAGTTGTTGATGAACTTCATCTTATTGGGGAAGAAGGTAGAGGTGCCACCTTAGAGGCCACTTTGGCCAAAATTATGTTTTTGAAAGGTAAGCATATTGCATATAATTGTTATAGTAATTGGATATACAGTAGAGTCCACAGAGTTTGCAACAAATGGGATTTTTTTATGGGTTCTACAAACGAAATTAAAATACCTCCAAAAGTTGGTGCATGTTTTTTTAACCGACTTACATCCATTTTAGATGTCAAACAGTTTAGAGGTCAGGACAAATAATATTAAGTTTGTTCAAGAATAAAGAACCCACACATTTCGCAAAATATAGGATGATTTCATGAAGAAAAGTTCTTAAGAGATGGAAGTTTTCTAAAATAGTTTTTGGCCTAAAACTTAAATAAATAGAGATTTTTTTCAATAATCCCCTTATGATCAATCAAAACTCTGATTACTGTATCAAAGTAGCTATAACCAAATCTGAGTATTATTAGTGAATCATTTGCCTCATTGAAAAGGTTAATTGCGAAATTGTAGAGTTATGTTGACAACCATATTGCGGCAGAGAGAGTTGATAGTTACCCAACTCAAGAACGGCTGAACCGATTTGGCTGAATATTTCCCTAATATATAAAATGTCCCATAAAAGCAATGCAATTATCGAAAACTTACAGCGGTAATTGCATTGTATCAAGTCACCATAACAACACATTTGAAACCGTATCGCTAGACGTCAGTAAACAACACAAATAAATGTCAGATAGACTTCAAAAATAGAAAAACATTTCGCGTTTAGATGAGTACTCCATACAATCTATAGAGGAAAGTATAAATGAACAAAAAATAACATTTCCTTGAGAATTCCTTTATTCGTGAAATATTCCAATGAATTACATTCGTGCATAAAAATGACCAGATAATTTGCATTCAAGCTCGATATCTTATACAAATTGCATTTGGTTATTTTCATATTTTGTAAAAGAACCCTCGTCCTTCGGACTCGGGCACTTTCGCCAAAATATGAAAATAAACTCTTGCAATTTTTAGATATTACGCTTTCTCGCAAAATTATCGGTAATTTTTATGCACTCGTGCAATTATAACCAAAAATTGGTGGAGAGGTAGCTTAGAATCAGGCATTCGCGATAGAAAATAAGATCGTAGCGCTAGCGCGGAGAAACGAGGAACTGTCCATGGTTAGATTGTCATGTTAACATTCGCATGTGTATATAAGTATGGAGCTTCATTGTTCTCGTTTTACTTCTGTTCGTGAAATTTTCCTCATTGATTTCTGTGTGAGAAGTTACTCAATCGACAATTGAATACTTGAAGAACATTTCATTGAACAAATTCGAAGTTTTTTCATTATCAAAATATTGCAAAATTCAAAAGACTCGAGGTTTTTTCCAGATGAGACATGGATTTATGAGTTTCTGCTATCAAGTCGGGCTTACTGAACGAATATTGCATAATTTAATGATTAATGCACACCTGAAATAATTGAAAATTACATCTCTCACCTGGAAAAATTTACTTCGATCACTCAAATATAAAATGTATTCGATGTATTTAAGCAATATTAAAGTATCAGAAGTGGCATTTTTCAGCTGGTTGATGTGATTTTTCCCTAATTAATTATGCATTACACACTAAATTATACATTATCACCTATACCGTAGAGATTGTATCAAAGATTAACTGGTTTATATCCAGAAATGGGGAACAACAAAAAGTTAATATACGCTCACAACAAATGAAAAGCAGCAAACCTTCCAATTATTTCACTGGAATATTTCCAAACATCTTGGGAATCTCCACAATCGCTAGTAGAGCTCAAACACACAAGAATCATAAAAATCCAAAATGACTGAGGAATCCACACAACAGCCCCATATAAACACATGCAAACACGATCTAACCATTGAGTGTTCTCGCAAAAGTCGATAGGGGGCGTTTCGCTTATTTTCTATCTATTCTATCGCGAATAGGATACGTTTTATCCCGTTTTACCATGTTTTCGGAAAATCGGGCGGCAAATTTATATGGGACAATGTGATTCCTTGGTCGATCGAATCTACTTCAAGTTCAGCATCAAAAATTCCTTTCAGAATTGACGGGAGATGTGTTTGGTGTTCAATTTTAATTAATTCCCTAATGGGGTTGAAAAGGGATATAAAGTTATTTTGGGGGTGGATAAACGCACAGCCTAAACCACTGATCGTAGAGATCTGAAACTTGGAGGGGGTGTTTTTTATGATCAAGGCATCCGATAAGAAAGGGTTTTTCGAAATTCTAATCCTAAGTGGGTGAAAAACGGGGTCAAAGTTTGTATGGGACATCGTACTTCAAACTACTTCTAATTTTGCAGAAATATTCTTCAACAGAATCGATGAATCACGTGTTTCATATTTTATAGAAATTCATTGTCTTGTGGTGAAAATGGGCATATAACATATCCGACTTCTTTTTACTAAGCACAGTTTTGTACTAAGAACTACACAATAATCAATGTCAAATGAAGTGGGCACAGGTCCGCTAGTTACACTATATTCTTCAAAATGGGGGCACTTTATTTTCGAACAAGTTTAATAATTTTCGTCCTGCCCTGTATATTTTTTTATCAGAAGCCAATCTAAATGCATCTGAATTGGTTATTGAGCATGCACCAAATTTTGGCGGTATCTAAATTTTGGTTGTACTACTAATTGAAAAGCTCCCATCTGTTGCACACCATATGGACTTCACTATATTTATACTAGCATAAAAAATACAGTGTTATCAGTTCCATATTAGTTACTGTTTATTAACAAAAATGGCATGCAATTCATTGAAAAGAATCGTTAATAGATATCCAGAGAATTTTACAGAAAAATCATTGACGAAAATTGAACACCCCATAGTGAAGACATACATCCTACACATTCTGTGAGAAATATAAACTTCATTTCCTTCGATTGTCCGGAAATATAAAAACAGGTCTAATGTTAGAACAACATTCTAAACAACAAATACTTCACGTTCGATACTGGCACATACTGAAACAACTAACATAACAGAAAACCCAAAAAATTCTATATATCTTATTACTTTTTGGTGCGGTCAAAATTATATCGGTGAAACATCAAGACATCTGGAGGTGCGAAATAGTGAACACAATATGTTCATCAAGAACAGATTGGGGGTTTTAATTTGTCGGAATACGTTCTCACCGCCGATGGAGATCACTCAGTAAAATGGAATGACACTAAAATGATAGCAAGAGAGAGGAATAGCAGGATGCTGTCTGAAGTCTGAGGATATAGTTGCATCCCAACAAGTTCATGTGATATATGAATCGCAAAAGGCTACCATTCTTGAATGAAAAAATGGTCACTTTCCAGCCTGTAACTGGATTAGATATCAATTTTAATCCAGTAATTTTTAATTGTGTGTCTTTTTGCTTATCTAGGCTGAAGATATAACTGATTTAAAATAGTCTTTCACCCTTTGTTCCGTAGTTTCCTGGGTTTGTAACTTAACACAATCTGAAAAAATAATTAATATTGGAATCCATACAAGTGTAGAAGGGCAGATTTTTAATCCACCCCATTAAGTTGCTGCGTCTATTGAAAAACAGTTCTTTCTGGATAGAACAAGTCCAATTAGTTAGCAACTTTACCATATTCTAGATACAATGACGATGACATCAAATCAAATAATAATCATCAATAATAATAATCATCATAATCGTTATCATTCATAATAACCATCATCAATAATAAAATAATGATCATTGCTAATAGTGAAGTGTTTTCAGCAAATATTCAGATAATAGGAATGAGTGCTACAATAGGAAATCTGCCAGACATCTGTCAATTTCTTCAAGCGGATGTGTATACCAAAAATTTCAGGCCAGTCGAGCTTACCGAGTATATAAAGGTGGACAAGGAGATAGCTAAAATCAATTGGAATTACTCCAAAGAGGATGACTTGTTGATTGATGCTCGAAAAATTGATTACAAGGTAATACTTTTCTAAAGATATATCCTGGTAGATTTTACTGGCCCTTTTCGGGTGGTTTGAAGGTTTTTGGTTTTTTGAACTGAAGTTTAGTCTGAAACGACATTTTCAAAGGTATTCTTCTAAACGATGCAAAACGTTCATGATTTTGTAGACATTTTTACGAGGTTTCTGAAAAGTAAGTCATGTTCAGAGTAGCAAATGGTGTTAAACCCCAAAACATATGGTCAAAAATTTAACATGTTTGGAAGGTGAAGGAATCGTATGTTTTTCTGATACACGTAATTACATTGGTCAAGGGAGAGGTTTTTTATACGATTTTCAACACTGTAACTTACACCCTCTAGGAGCAGAGAGACCAACCCTTACTCCCTCTACGAGGGGTGGGACCAACCCTTACCATTTCAAATGGAACAAGGACTCAAGTGATCCTCCTTCAAAAGGACATTTATTTTTATTTAAAGTGACGTCTCATTCGATAGTTTCCGAGATAAGTATCTAAATATGTGATGGTTAAAAATATTTGACTAACAAAATACTAATGATGAAATGTAAAAAACATATGTAATTATTTATATAGATGTTTTGAAATGACCACCACCGACTTCCTTGCGATGATCAAGGTGTGATTGAAATTTTCCATGAACTGTCTGGTGTTATCAGACGCCATTCTTGTAAAATTCATTAACTTAGTTCATTTTGAACATATGTGTAAATAATAACGTACGTTCAGTATTACATTTTATCATTAGTATTTTGTTAGTCAAATAATTTGATTAGAAAAAACATTACACAATTAGAAACTTATCTCGGAGACTATTTGACCGAATATCACGAATGGGATGTCATTTGAAGGAGATTTAAATAACCTTTCAAAAAATATTGATCAAATAAAATAAAAAATAAAAATAAAAAATAGGATTTTAAAACAAGTTGAAGAACACGATTATTTGGGCCTGATGATCGATGAAAATTTGAATTTTGATTGCCATGCGGATAAAATTAAGAAAACACTTATTCCTTTGATTGGAGCAATAAAAAGAATTTATTTTCTAGATAATCAAATTCGAAATCTTATTGTATCGCATATTAGATATTCAATAACAGTATGGTCATCTTGTAGTAAAAACCAAAATGAGATCATTTATCGTTTGATGAATAAAGCAATAAAAGTTATTTAAAAAAACCGTGGGAGACACATCTTTACAAAGATACAAATATATTAAAACTATCACATTAAATAAACTAATGGAATTTGAAAGAGCAAAGTTTCCATACAATCTAACAAAGAATTTGCAAAAAGGTAATAGTCATTTAAAAAAAATCAAAATTACGTAACTATAATATCAGAAATGCCAATAATTTCCACTTGAATAACATTCATTTGAATAAAGGCAAAAACAATCCTATATCTAGTTGTATAGAAACTTATAATAATCTTTCTGGCGATATTAAAAATTCAAAAAATCTATGAATATTTACTTGAAAAAACTCAAACCAAAATTGATATCATAATGATGTTCATCGATCAATAAAATTTATTGATACATATTTAATGTGTAACGTTGTTGAGATTGTTAATTTTCGTTTATTTTGAAATATTTGAATTTATTTGTATACAATGTATTATCTTTTTTATACTAGAACTTGTTCTGTTTTGGAGGTTTTTTGTCAATAAATAAATAAATTATAGTCTTTTTCACAATCATGTTTCGTAATCCTATTTCAGTATTCGAAATCGATTTTGAAAATGGATCCCGACATGCTCGGAGGTCTCGTTACAGATGTGATCCCGAAAAGTTCTTGTTTGGTATTTTGCGCGACAAAGAAGAATTGCGAGAACGTCGCCAGTTTGTTGTGCAAACTTTGCAAGGCGTAAGTCGATTCGTTTTTCGAGGGAGTTGTTATGAATATATGCGATATGGCTTTTTTTTCAGTTCCTTGAAAGATTACAAGAAATCCGAAAAGGAACAATTGATTCACGCGCTGAAAGATGAATGCGGCGAATTGTGCAATATTCTTGAGCTTTCTGTGCAATATGGCATCGCTTATCATCACTCAGGTAACTTTTTTTTAATAATTATCGCAGCGCAAAATATGTTTTTTCTGGTAAAGGTAGAAATTTAATTTTTTATAGAATATTTTCTTATACCAAAGTTACATTTCCTTTATATCAAAAGTACAATTATTAAATGTGCATTGCATGAATGATATGCTCCTTGAACTATTCGGTACAACATTTGAATTTTCTTGTGTTGAAATTGTGTTTTTTTCAATATAAAATCGTCGTTTTTTCCGTCACAGAAAAAAATTGTGTATTATACACGGGAAAAATATTAGATTTTAGCTCTCGGTTTTTTGTCTCCCTCAACACAACCTAGAGCTAAATTCTAATACTTCTTTCCTTTTTATAATGAATAACTATTTGTAATAAGTTCTCATGCTTATTAGGTATTTATTTACTTTATTCTTTATATTAATATGTTGAATTGTGATTTTCAAAATTAAACCGTTTTCGATATTCTATTTGAGGAAGTTGACGTTATACTTGTACAGGTATATTTCAAGATGAGAATGTCAAACTTATTTCTGCACGACACCAAAGCGTGTAAATTTGAAAGAACCTTTCTGTTAAACCGGCGCCTTTTTTTATGGTATTGTGATACTTCTATCGGTTATAATTGCACGAGTGCATAAAAATTGCAGATAATTTTGCAAGAAAGCGTGATATCTAAAAATTGCATTAGTTTATTTTCATATTTTGGCGAAAGTGCCCGAGTCCGAAGGACGAGGGCTCTTTTACAAAATATGAAAATAACCGAATGCAGTTTGTATAAGATATCACGCTCGAATGCAAAATTGGTCATTTTTATGCACGAATTTATTTCATTGGAATATTTCACGAATAAAGGAATTCTCAAGGAAATGTTATTTTTTGTTCATTTATACTTTCCTCTGTAGACTGTCTGGAGTACTCACCAAAACGCGAAATGTTTTTCTATTTTTGAAGTCTATCTGACATTTATTTGTGTTGTTTACTGACTTCTAGCGATACTGTTTCAAATGTGTTGTTATGGTGACTTGATACAATGCAATCACCGCTGAAAGTTTTCGATAATTGCATTGCTCTTATGGGACATTTTATATATGAGGGAAATATTCGATAATATATCCTACCCAACAATAATAACCTTGATAATGATCAAATTGACAAGACACAAATGTCATTCAAATTCTCAGAATTTCTGGAGAAGTGATGCGCCCTCTGCTTTCAATATATGTCAAAGTGGCGCAATTTAAATGAAGTCTCGTTCAAAGTGAAGCTACGATATCAATATGTGATCGAAATTGTAACTGAAGTGTTTATCGTTTCCAATTCATAATCTGACCTTGATAAGGTATTGTTGCAAATTAGTTTTCGTCAAAATGGCGCTGCGATCTTCATTTGAAAAGAAAGCTCTATTATAATAATAATAATACTATTTTAAGGCTTCCAGCTTTGATATGCCTAAAAATCAAACATGGAAATGGGTGACAATGAGGCCCTCATTTGTTGTTCCGTGCTACTTGAAACAAGTCAAATTTGACTTTAAAAAAAACGAAAGATGTTTCAAGTTTTCTAGTTCTACACATTCGAGAGACAACACTACCTCGAGCTGAAATCTAATATTTTTTCCATGTATAATACACAAATTTTTTCTGTGACGGGAAAAGGGACGATTTAATATTGAAGATTTAACTCATGTATAAAATATCCCATAAGCCGCCGTGATTTTGTCATTATGACAGCGAAAAAACTTTGCCCCAAGTTTTTCAGCGACAAAACGGAACCTAACTCTTGAAAGCATGGCAACCAGAATTGTAATCGAATCTTTGACGGCGTCTTTGTCAATTTTTCACTTACGTTGTCAAAAGAGTACATCTGATCTGTGGAAATGAAATATAAGAATTGTGTTTTTAACAATTGTACTTTTCCGTTGAATTGAATAAACTAAAATGTATTCATTAAATTGTTGTACCGAATTACACTCGAGCTTTTCTTTGTCGAAGAAAACTTGAAATTTATGATTCGAGTTTAGTTGCCTTCCGGCAAATTAACTCAAAAAACTGCCAGAAAAAATTACTCGTCATAAGGACCCGTAATTTTTTCAGAGGCAGTTTTTTCGTTGAGTTGCCAGGCAACAAAATTCTCATCGAAATGTCAATTTTACTTCGACAAGCACAATTTTAACACAATTTCATAAAAAGTGACATTTTGTTACCTGTCATCAGAGATAAAATGTCAAACTTTTTTCCCGTCACAGCTCTTTACTCTCACTTCTGATTTTGTTCAGAAATTCTTTTCAATTAAAAAAATTGGCCTTTAGCCAGAAATGAAAAACACTTCATCTCCAATTTTTTTATGCAAAGTTCATTCAGTCAACTTAGTTGGCGCACTTCAACAATATTCATGTTTCCGTTGTTTCAATCACGTT
Organism: Zygogramma bicolorata; assembly: GCA_032362365.1. Lineage (NCBI taxonomy): Eukaryota > Metazoa > Arthropoda > Insecta > Coleoptera > Chrysomelidae > Zygogramma > Zygogramma bicolorata. Next base: position 156,245 of record JAVJAQ010001989.1, read on the forward strand.
TTCAGGTCTAACAAACGACGAAAGAAGAATCATCGAGGAAGGTTTTCGAGCGGGCATAATATACGTGATTTGTTGCACTTCTACTTTGGCGGCCGGAGTGAACTTACCGGCTAGAAGGGTTATTTTACGATCTCCGTACATAGGGAGAGACTTCATCAACCTGTCGAGGTACAAGCAGATGGTTGGTAGAGCAGGGAGAGCCGGTCTAGGTTGTTACATGGTGAAAACCAATTTTTTGGGGGGTTATTCGAGTTTCGTAACTATCCACAAACGAAAGAAATATCGTCCAGCGGGCGAATTATTGTTTAGACCTTTTTTGTCGCCTTTCGACCACCGGAACTTGTGAACAATGAGAAAATAGCATAATATGTAGAATCTTCTTCGATGTCAAGTTGAATTTTTTTTTCTTCTAATTTTGACATTTTACAAAAAGTATAGAATCATACACTCGTGGAATCTCAAATATTGAAAAGAAGAATAATAAATATAGGACATTTGTTTGGTGTTAAAGTATCAATATATTTGGGTTCAGTTCTGGCGCCTACTTTGTTTCTGCTTAAGGGTGCGCTTGTGGTTGAAATTCTTGATAATTTTCGAGATCACTCGATCCATGGAACACGTTGTTGCCATAAAGATCACTTTTGGTTAGAACGGAGAATAGAACGCGAGATTATTCTGAGGCTGATGAAAACAAACTTCATCTTCACTGACCTACCTCCAAGAATAATCTCACGTTCTAGTATGTTCAATAACCATTTGAAAATTTCGTAGTGATCATAAAAAAAACACAAGAGAAGTTTGCTGGCAACAACATTCTATAGTGTGCACGCGTTCTGAATATTCTATAAACGCAGTGATATGAGTTATAGATATTTTCAGTTCAACCCAGAAGAATATAAAAAATAATGATTTCACTCACCAGAAAAAATGTCATTTTCTCACTTCGCATATTCAAAAAATTTGATAACAATTCTCACTCCTATTCGCTCACACGCATTAACGTGAATAATATTCGGCTGAATTGTGATACTACTTCTAAACCGAGCTTTTGAAATGAGATCACAATATTATATTGCTCAAATGAAAATATCAACAAACTAATTTTTTCCGCACGTAGACCAGCACGGAGACTCTGATAAATAGAAACGTATATTAGAATCGAAATGTGACGTCAAATTCGACATCTCGGTCCTATACTTACATTGCCGAGATGTCGAATTTGACGTCACATTTCGATTCTAATATACGTTTCTATTTATCAGAGTCCCCGTGCAGAATTCGCAACAACATAACCACTTGGCAACACAGGACGTGCACATGACTGTCATCTCAACTGCGAGAGTGGCGATACCTGGCGAATTTTTCGAGTTATTACTACGATCTACGTCATCAATTCTTGATCAAGTAGGCCAGATCCGTAGTCTGATTTGCTGACAATCTTTTATGTGAAGTGAAAACACCAGTACAGAGCCACCTTAGCCAGTCCATGAGTTGTAATGTCTATGGTCGAGCTATACAAAATTGTGAAAGACGTCAAACTGACAATAAGTGCTGTGATGAACAAACTTGGTTACTGGAGTAGACAAATTTACTCTTTGAACATTATGAAATGATATTTGCTATCGAAATTTAGAAAAAAATGCATGCAACACGTTAGAAAATTTCAATTTCATTTATAACTTACGCTACTTTCCGAGATCTTACGCTCGTCGATTGTGGAAAGTTAAGGAACCGAATAATTTAAAAAAAAATTCATTCTCCCACATGATATATCGTTAAAATATTGATAAATATGCATGTTGAAATTCAACAGTTTATAATTCAATCATTTCGATACAGATGAAGCAGGTGATAGTATCCTCATTGCCCAACCTCAAGATTTACCCAAAGTGAAGGAATTTCTCATGTCGCCGATGAATAGAGCTCTTTCTGGTATGCACCTGTTCGAGTGTAAAGGATTAAGGTAATACGAGTATACAGTGTGTCTTTCTTCGAGTCCAACCCCCCCTTACCCCTGTATGTTTTTTGTTTGATGTATTTGAAAAAAGTTATTTCAATAGGGAATATGTATTATTTTTTGTTATGTCGTGAATTATTGATCAACATCTTCATGATATAGAGAAATATATGAATAGTACGATGGCACTGAAGGGCCAATGTAATATTTAAATATCTGTCTGTTTCCAAATAATTATCCGGAAATTTTCAATTACTATCTGGAAATTTCCAGTTACTATCCGGAAATTTCCAGTTACTATCCGGAAATTTCCAGTTACTATCCGGAAATTTCCAGTTACTATCCGGAAATTTCCAGTTACTATCCGGAAATTTCCAGTTACTATCTGGAAATTTACACACCCACTTCTAAAAATTGTTTGTCCAAAATTAATTTACAAAAGAGGACTCCAGCCCTGCTGAAATGACTATTTTCAATTATCTGAAAAAATTCATTGAAGAAAGCGACGAAAATACTAGGGATGCGTTCTTGAGATTCAAGGCTCAGATTTAGCAATTAAAAATATTTCAGTTTCGTTCGTAGTCGACAGGGTATTCAAGATCACCCATCGCACATACCTGTTCAGATGTTAGAGTTACCGTCTAGTTATGAAAACTTTGTTACTTTCCGAAGTGAATTGAATTCTCTTTTACATTCAAATATGGGTAATGGACATTGTTCATCAGAGCTTTGTTAGGTTTTGAAGTGGCGTTTTTTGTGATTTTCTCATGGGCAAGATGTGCCATTGAGATTATTAATTTTAATTTTTTTCACAAAAATTTTTGAAACTGAGTTTCTCTTTTTAATAGTTCATGTAACATTTCCCTCAATCATAATGGATTTTTCATTCGTATATGTTCTTTTGATAGGAAGATTTTTGTTTATAATTATTGAGTTCATTTGAAATTAAATGCAATGTTGATCAACATGTTTTTTTTAAATCATACCCAGTTTCCCTATAATTAATTCTAGAAACGTTCATTGTTACATTTTAATGTGATAATGACCCCTGGGGGTCCACCTGGACCACTTTGGGAACCTATGGACCCCTGGGGGTCTACATGGACAACTTTGGGAACCTATGGACCCCTGGGGGTCTACATGGACCGCTTTGGGAACCTATGGACCCCTGGGGGTTCACCTGGACCACTTCGGGAACCTATGTTATAAACCTAGGGTAAGAAGTGAGCTATTATATAGCAAGCCCCTTTTATATAATGTGTGAGCGATATAATAGAGATGTATTAATATTCCTGATGAAACTAAATAAAACAATAATTGAGTGAAAATTCAAGTGAGAGTTGCTGGGAAAACACTGAAAATCTTGAAACACAATAATGAACAATTTTAGATAAAGTAATTCAGTTATAACTCTCCTTTCTTCAAAAATTTCCAAAAAATGAGTTACCTAATATCAAATAAGATGATTTATGATTCAGAATTATTTTTTTTACAATATTAATGTCATTGACAAAATAATTCCGAATTATGTTGAACCACATTGATATAATAAAAAAATTCTGCGAAGATTTTAATTCGTCATTTTGAATTTAATATTTGAATGTATCGTTCAGTTTTCCTAATCTAGCAATATTAAGTATATTGAAAAAAAAATGCTATCAGTCTTTTCCCAAAATTCTAAAATTTTCAGGCACTTGTTACTGAGCTGCATAAGTCTGGGTATCGCCAATACGAGAATTCAGTTGCAAAAAGTGGTGCGACACACGCTGCTTTTCGTACAGGCGGACAAACTGGAAGTGGACGTTAAAGTTTCGACTGACAAAGTCATCAAAAATCTATTCAAGCTCGGCGCTCTCAAGGAGTCTTGCGGAGTCCGAAAGGCAGAGTCTTCGAGTGCCGTTTGCGATGTATCCGTGAAAATGGATGTGAGTACGTGATCTGAAAGAGTCTAGAAGGTATTCTCTAAATTTAAGAGTATTTGAAACCATTGCTATGTGAAAAGGGGCATGAAAATTTAGGGCAAAAGCCGAGATGCCACTGGACATAATGATTTCAATCTAGTTATGGCCAAATCAGATATATTATACCACCGCCAAATTTAAGGAAAATCGACTGAAGTATCAATAAAATATTCAGGAAAAAACAATTTCTTTTCACAGATATTGACACCCTGTATCTTGAAAACGAACCTACGTTTACTCGAACTTTTTGTCTTAGAATTACTCCAAGTATTACAACTTCCAGTTTGGCCACGTAATTTAATAACACCCTGTATATTCTTTAGAGAAAGTTTCATTGAAATGAATGCATTTTTTGATCCTTCGCTCAAAATGTGAACAAGACGAAATACTCCAGTGAAATTATATTAAATTCGGACTATGAGTCCAATTGGCACTTGGGCATCGTTGAAGCTGCACATGATTTCTTACATCCTTGATTTTTCAGTTTTTTCAATCTATTAGTGACAGAGATATACAAAATAAGTTATGTATGAAGAATCTACATTGGTAAAATTCGACGAGCTATCGAAACTCTTCTCAAAGATCATAACAAATTCCGATACATTATAGAAGAAGAATATTCATTTGAAATAGGTAACCCTAATATACAACATAGAAAAACAATGTATTTTTCATTAATTTATTCAAGAATCCAATTAGGAGGATTTTTAGATATTCTTTCTCTTTTCAAATACAAACTTTCAGTATTTATTCTTTCGATAAAAAATAACGTAAAAAATTCGAATTTGAAATTAACCATAAAAGCCCACGACTATTCAACAAGAAAAGCAAATGACTTTTCTCTGGCTAAATTCAGAACAAATTATTGTAAAAAATATATTTTGTATGAAGGCGTCATTTGTTATAACAACTTGCCGAAAACATTGAAAAATACAATAAATACCAATTCATTTAAGAAAAACTCAAAAAATACTCATTACTTATCTTGAACTTCATTCACCTTTTTTTATAAGTGATTTTCTTTTTGTTTTTGTTAATGAACCACTGAATTTAACTGCTTGAAATCAAGATGTTCCCTATTAGAAATACATATTATTTCTTGGGAGCAATAAACGTTATATAAGTATAAACATCCTCATCCGATACGTATAAAGAAATCTAGGAATGCTCAATATACTGTTACGAATTATCCTTGGGGTTCGTTGATTAAAACTCCAAACAACACGAAACTACTTTTACTACAACACTCTATCACAACACAATACAATACCATCACTTAAACTGCTCCGTTAACTTTTCAACGCTCTCTACTAAACACTCTGACAAACTCTCTCTAATACAAACTCTGCTTCGTGTATAAACTCTGCTCCACTTAGTTCTCAATAACTCTCGCCACTTAGCTCTGAATGAAAACTTTTTTTCGCCGCGATGTTCCGCTACTTATATACCTGCTTACACCTATGGAGAATCTTCCAGAGGAGCCTCGAAGATGTGTATCGAATTCTCCAAGCGAATTACAGGTTCCTGGAAGAGTGACGTTCACTACGACGCAACCCCTTATCTGCGTTTACGTTCTCGTTAGGGCCGGCGCTAGGACATTCGTAACAATCAAGATGAATAAAAACCCTGGTGTGTTGACTTATACCTAATAGATTTCAAGCAAATTTTCTCGCTATCTTGATTTTGATCAATTTTAACTGAAGAGATGCCTTCGAGAATTTGCCAGCAGAGGCACACCTTACGTGATTTTGATTTAATCTGTGTTGCCATGATATCCGTCTGCTCGACGGCCATTCGATTATTTATTAGATTTATAGGTTATGTTTATTTCATGGTCTCATGTTTTGCATGCAATTTCTTGCTTTCCCGCGAAATGCTAGAAATTATGTAGTCATCACATTTTGACTGATTATTAGGTATTCCTTTTGCTTTCAATTTGATGAAAAATAAATCAAAAACTCAGTGTTTGCGATGTGATTTCAAATCTTCCGAAACAATAGTTGTGAGTGAAACTGGGAAATATTGATATCTTATATTTCTACTTTCTGAGGAACCGAAGATAGGTAAGTACTTTTTTCTTCATAGTGTTAAAAAAATGCAATTTTAATGTGATTACGAACCGATGATATGAGGGATGAGTAATACCTACACGTTACACGAGCGTTTTATTTTGAGCTTTGTAAATCGGTTCATAATAAATCTAACTATCACTATAAAATCAAATAAATACAAGAACAGCAACGATAAACACTTAAAAAGAATATAAACAAGAAAAACGTGAAAAGAAACAAGAACTAGGTACAAGATTTTGTATATTAAAGGAACTTTCAAATGCATTCAAATTCAATTCGAACTGTCAAACATTTCAAAAAAATTAATAGCTTTTTATTAGACGAACTTGACCTTACGTATTTTGTATACTGATGATTCTATTGGTGAACGAAAGATCCCGCAAGAGTTTATCAATGAGACCGCCGGTATCGAAAATCACTCGTAAGCTGCCGCCTCAATGAAAATGTACCCTCAGAAAATCGCATTTGTATCACCACCTCAACACCACCTACCGTCAAAAAATGTAAGTTAACTCTTCGATTTCTCAGGTCGAGAGGAATTGGCTAAACAAAAGCATATCGGTCAACGCACCAGGGTTTTTATTCATCTTGGTAACAATACCCTGGATAAAGATGAATAATTTTTTTTTCGTGCGTTTCTCTGTATTGACGTGGAGTATTTAGTATCAAAAACAATTGCTTATTGACTCTGCTTCTTCTATGAATGCCAACTAAAGGCTCTCACATTCACACCGAATGTTCCAATCGTCAAATATGATGTAAGGAATGTGGTAATGTTTCAGAATACCGTTCTGGACACAACGTTAGGGGACGTTACAACGAAAACCCCCACCAAGAAACAAAAGAAAACCGTGGTGCTGACAAATGAGACGAAACTAGTAGTTAGTGACTTGGGTTGTGCAGCCATTAAAGGTACTTCTGAAGAAATAATAGTAATAATATAGGTTGGCAACTCTGAATCGTTTTTTTTTTCAGGCGGCTTAGAACTGTCTAGGGCTCACCTACTGTACGAAGACCTCTATCAGGCTCAGTCTTGTCTCGTGTTGCAAGGTCATTTGCACCTGCTTTATTTGGTGACTCCCTACGAAACCGCCGAGCAGATCAAGCCTAATATGCAGGTGTATTACGAAGTGGTACGATTTGAAAAATAGTTGAAATTGACCCGATTGTATGCTCTACTATCTGATTCGTAGTTTTCTGGGTTTCTAACCCACCACAATGTGTACTTTTATAACACCAGTTTTTCTTTTTTTTTTTTCCTAACTGGTCAGCAGAGACTTCCCCTCTAGTATTTATATATATATATATATATATATATATATATATATATATATATAATATATATATATATATATATATATATATATATATATATATATATATATATATATATATATATATATATATATATATATATATATATAAAGAATTCTGTCCATCCTGAGCCAACAATAGCAAACCGTACATGCAATCTTGAGCCAGTTCAACAAAGCTGAGCCGTATATGTGGCTCAGGTTTGTTTTCATAAGGTCAAGGGTTTATGTGATATGAAAATACCATAGATTCTTGTTCCAAACGAGGCCCATTTTATTCCAGTCCTTATCCACAACTCGTTGCACGTGATCAGTTTTTATGATACCCTCTACCCGCCACTTTTTCCCTCCATAAATTGGCTCAGCTTGATACGAAAAATATGAATTTTAGTTCAGCATTAAGTCTACTGTGGCGCTGCAGATCCAGCCACATATACAAAATGTCTATATGTGAAACTAACTTCGTACATTAAAACCTGAGCCATATAAATGCGGCAACATTGTAATTCTATGAATAGATATTTATTGCTTTGGAGTTTTGGTTGGTTCAGAATTTGTACTGAGATTTTCGATATATAAGTGAAATTTTCATGTCCCAGAGAACTATGAAAATCATTTCTTTGGTCAGAAATGATAAAGCTTGAACCAAATATTCTGAAATTGACCTAAACTCGTCGAATTTCAATTCATTGTGTTCAAATGGTTAGAAGTAGGTTAGGGGTATCTATCTCCGTGCGTCCCTTATCCTATCAGTCTTTCACACGTGCAACTTATGGTGGATACATGCAGCAATCGTAGCTCGGAAGTCGGTATTCGCAAGTCGTAAGAAATAAGTCGGAAGAAGTTCAGTGAATAACTTTCGACTGCGTCAAATCGACCACTGATGAAAACTTGTCTTACGATTCGAAAATTCTTTAGATTGCTGCATGAATGGTATGTATTTTGTTACGAATTAAGACTTACGATTTCCGATTACCGACTTCCGAGCTACGATTGCAGCATGAATCCACCATTATTTATTTATTTATTTATTTATTTTTCCCAAGAAACATATAAGTTTATGATAGGGAAAAAAAACAATACATCTTTCAATAAAACTAAACATCAATTTATTATCCTGGCCAGATATATCGAAAACATTTCTCAGAAATATATCAATATTAAAAAAAATCATGATAATAAATGATATTTCAATTCTATCTTGAATCTCAGTTTACCATAAGTTTTTAATAATTTTATTATTTTATTATTATGTTTATGTTATTAATTGTTTCGAATGTTTGGAATTCGATACTCTCAGATGAATGATACAGTTCATTGAGGATAATATTTCTGCTGACAGAATTGTATATTACCTCCGGTCTGACCGGAAAATATGGATATTTTATAAAGAAAGAGTTACTTCCTGTATTTTATTATTGAATTGATAGTTGGCAGTGAGAACTTTAAGATAAGTAGAATCAAGCTGAAAAATCACACTTGCCCTGCATTAGAGTTGAAGAATAATTCTCGTCACAAGTTTTGCCAACAAGTTGTCACCATCAGGAGATGAGTGAAATTGTTTCATGTCTTGATGATGCCAATTCAGTTTTCGGAACGTGTCAAGAATTGGCTTTTTATATAATTCATTGACCTCAATGAATTAAATTTTCGATCAAAATTATTAATTTCAAATATTCGAAGCAACTGAATAGCGAAATGTACAATAATTTAATTAGCACCATGAAGTACTTGGTTCAAATCCTCTTGAATATCAATTTTACGTTATAATATTTTTTGATGCTGTTGTATCAAAGAGCAGCAAAAATAATTATTCAGATTGCAAAATAATTATTTAGATTCAGCCCAAAATATTTCGATTCATTCATTATTGAAAATTCTATGCCAGTTAAAATCCCTAATAATTATGAAATGAAATTCACTTCTTCATTCTCGAATTATCGAAAAAACAAATATAAGAGCATACATTTTGAGATTTCAATTACTTCCTTTTGAATAAGTCTTCATCAGAGAATCTGATTATATAATTATAATAAAATCATTCTCGACGCTAATTGACTACAACTACACTATAAATACCAAATGTCGGGAAAATATTCATAAGTTTCTTTTTCGTCTTGATAATACTTCTCCTAAAAAAAGCGATACTGTACTGAAAACATCGAAGAAACTTTCTCAAAATTTGGGAGATTATCATTCAGTATCGAATTGGGTAATAGAGGTGGAATCAGAAATGTTAAAACAACAATTAAACGATAGCACAACTTCTAGGAAGAGTGATAACTCCAAATATGAAAAGCCTTCTTCTGAAAGAGAAAATCAATTTCATGAGGAGAATATCAAAATAGACTTTATGAATACACATATTGCACATATTGATGTTGAATCAGAACCATTCGATCTCCCTATTATCATTGAATCAGAAAATGACAATTATCATAGGGCAATAGTGAATCATCATGAAAGTGATAGTTTTTATCATTATTTCATTTCGAGTGAAAAAAATGTTTGTTCATTGGTGAGTAAACTTATCTACAACTTTGTCATACACTATACTTTTTCTATGGCTATAACAAGTAATAGCGAAATAATTTGAAAAAAACATAAATTTCAAATTCTTCACTCAAAATTTCCATTTAGGTACAATTGAATAGGTAGACTAGAGCTGTCAATACTTGAAATTTGATATTCCATGGGCGACTTGATTTGTTATGTAATAATAACAACAACTGTAACACAATGAAGAGATTGTTTTATCACGTAAGAAAATGAAATTGAAGATATACTGATAGTCTTAGAAATAATATATCCACAGTCATAAAGGGACACAGGACAAAGAAAATAATAATGATATATGCATTTCAATAATGGTTTCCGGACTACTTCATCAGATAACAATAGTGAATACTATGAGATCGCATGGAAAAAGAAAATACAGAAACCTCACCCAAATTACACCGAAGTATCATTCCCATAAAGAAAAAAATTAACGTGTTATCTCATTATCTCAGTATGTTTTCCAACTCAGAAAGCAGAAATGTGTTCGAGGCAAACAACAATAATAATATAATAGATCGTGATGAAGCCTGCGAGTTGCCTTCGCCTGTCTATCCTAGCAAAGAATTCAATACTCATTTACCCCATTAGATCTGATTCTGATCACCCAGGTTTCAGGAGACATCGAAAATGATGGGAGGAATGCGTTTTTCAATGACGCTAGTGACGAGAGTGTGAATGCTGAGGTTAATATGAATAGAGAATATGCATAAAATTAAAATTAGTCTCAAATATTTTTTTCTGGAATCTTCATTATCGTAATATCATAATCAAAGCTAGTTTTTTCATTCAATTAATCTTTCAACACATGAAATAACATATCAGAATCAATTAATTAGGGAGGGTAATTCAAACTTCCAAACCGGTCAGCATTGGTCGAAAAGAAATGTGGCCTCAGACGTTACAACAGTGGATTCAAATCTCGATTTCACTTACGAAGAGATCAACATTATATTAAATGAGGTATTTGAGTCCAAAACATAGATTGGTGTTCATGATAAATGCCAACAGCAGAGATGTAAATTATGAATCTATATTCCAAACTTTGTTAACTAGGTTAGGTTAGGATATAGTGTGTACAACCGAATTTTCCATTGCCAAATAGCTAATATACTTAGTTCTGACAATTCACACTGAGCTGTATATAAATATAGCACAGTAACGTTGAAATCATCTTCACAATAATAAAATACAACAGAAACATTCTGAGCAGTATTTTTCTCAAACATTGATAGTGAAAAATATCGGAATAATTATTTGATTTGTCCATTTGTGATATGAAATGTGAAAGTTATGTACCTGTGTTCATATGCATCAATATTTTATTTGTACAATTAGCATAGTATATTGGCAAGTTCCAAATGAGTGCTTGTAGGTATATTTCCTGTACACGTTCTTTAAAAACAACTCAACCCGCCTTTTCTCTAACAACAACTGTGGCAACAATGTAGGGCTCAGGATTGTTAACTCAAATGAAGAAAGTTGTATATTTGGTTCAGTTTGGATAGGTATTTCTTAACGGATCAGGATTGTACGGATAAAGTCTTTGTATATAAAAAAGTTCGTTTTTTCTTAAAAAAGCTGTCTTCCAGATGTATATCTCTATTAGAAATTACCTTTTAGCTTGTAAATGAAACTAATATCGAAAACCTGAATTTTCAATAATTATTTATGGATGGCTCAGTATATGGTGGTCAAAGTAGTGGCTCGGATTTGATAGAAAGATCTATATATATATATATATATATATATATATATATATATATATATATATATATATATATATATATATATATATATATATATATATATATATATATATATATATATATATATATATATATATATATATATATATATATATATATATATATATATATATCGTGTGTCACAGACTCATGGTACACCCCCGTTTTCTCCTTTGTTTTTCTAGCTATATTTTTGAGATTCGGAACATCGAATAAGCTCACTGAACAGCATTTCTCGACATATCTGAAAGAAAAAAACAACTTCCAATTTTTCCGGAAATGACATCAACTTTCGATTCTTGAATGGGACACCCTGTATATTATTACATGATCGGCTAGGGATGATCATGAGGAATCCAACGATACCAGGTTTGATGATGTTATCTCCAATGACTGCGGAGATATCGCCATTTATATTATCCATAAGCGCAACGAGTAGGAGAGAGAAACTTTACTGGCGGGTCAATCCAATTCTCTCTCCCACTCATTGAGCTTATGGATAATATAAATGGCGATATCTCCGCAGTCATTGGAGATAACATCATCAAACCTGGTATCGTTGGATTCCTCATGATCATTCCTAGCCGATCATGTAACAATATACAGGGTGTCCCATTCAAGAATCGAAAGTTGATGTCATTTCCGGAAAAATTGGAAGTTGTTTTTTTCTTTCAGATATGTCGAGAAATGCTGTTCAGTGAGCTTATTCGATGTTCCGAATCTCAAAAATATAGCTAGAAAAACAAAGGAGAAAACGGGGGTGTACCATGAGTCTGTGACACACGGTATATATATATATATATATCTATATTGTTTTCTCGGGTTTCGTGTTCTGTGGTTTTGATCCTCTGAAGGATAATTTTCACGATATATATATATATATATGAAAATACTTATCGTTAACGTTTCGGAAACGAAATCTGCTTCCGTTCTCAAAATGTATGAGCAAATTCCTGTTCAAATGCAAAATTTTCTTGTTGATAGTAATCTTTGTAATTGACATTTCTCAAATATTTCATTTGCATTTGAACAGGAATTTGCGTATAAATTTTGAGAACGGGAGCGGATTTAGTTTCCGAAACGTTAACGATAAAAATATTCATTAGTTCTTGTAATTTTTTGACAGACATATCTCTTCTCAAAGAAAGACGATCTAGGATCGTCTAGTATTTAAATGTCAGGAGTAACTATTCCTAGGAACTCAAGTATCTCGATGCTAGGAATTACGATCAGTGATAATGTCTCATGGGAAAACCATGTGGGATCGATCGCTAAAAGTGCTTCCCAGAAACTTGGATTTCTGTTTCGTGCGAAGAAATACTTCACTTTTCGTCAGCTTCTAATTATCTACAAGGCTCAGATACGACCTGTCTTGGAATATAGTTCTCATGTGTGGAGTTCGGCACCAAAACATTCATTGAGGCTTCTCGATTCTATTCAGAGAAAGGCAATCCGTCTTGTTGGTGATTCTTCGCTCACAGACTCGCTCACTTCATTGGAACATCGTAAAAGGGTCGGAGACTTGTCTCTCTTCTAAAGATACTTTAATGGTCGATGTTCTTCTGAATTGTTATCAATCGTTTCACCTTTGGCAATATCTACACGGATGACCCGACGAGTACAGAATTCCCACCCGTTTGTTGTGAATTTGGAAACCTGTCGAACCTCTCTTGCTCAGGGATCTTTCTTCAATATAACAGCTGAGCTTTGGAACTCCTTGCCGAAAGAGGTTTTTCCTGAGGCTTACAAACTTCAAAAATTCAAAGTGAATGTTAATTCATTTTTCCTGTCCCTTGATTCACGCGGTGGTCTTTGGACATTACAGGGCCCTTTCGTGTGAATCTGCATATAAAAAAAAACTTTTCGTGATAGATTTAAAATCTGCCTTCTACACTTTTATAGATTCCAATATTAATTCTTATTTTTTCGGATTATGATAGGTTAAAAACTCAGAAAACTACGGATCAGATATTAATCCACCACAAACTAATGACGTTCAAACAACGCTCTACCATTATTGAATTCATTTTAGTTTACGCACTTGAGCCCTAACGAGCTGAAAGTGGCCAAAACTCTGGGATTGAACGAATCGGTGGCCATGAAAATGTTATCCAATAATCCGATAAAGGTAAAAAAGTTCGAATTCTGATTTGTTGTTTTCGGTAACGGTGTTTTTTCTAGAATGTTCCGGAAAGGGTCATCAACAGGTTCTACGTTACGTTAATGATCTACGACTTATGGAGCGAGATGCCGGTGTTCAAAGTTTCCGAAAAATATCAGGTCAGTTTTCAGGAAATTCGTGATATTTCAGTGGTTCTTTCAATAAATGGAGTTAAATAGTCTTTTTGTACCGTCAAAAATCAGTTTTGAATCCCGAGAAGTCGAAATTGTCATATGTCTTTGAATTTTGTATCCGGCTCGAAGGACCAAAACTTGGTAAAACGTTAAATTTTAAACAAGTAACGTTTGAGAACCGTTCCTAGACAAACTTCTCGTACCCAACTCAACATTAATCAAGGATTCTATTATTTATAATGGTGGAAAATCATTCAATCACTTACCAGTAGATATAAGGTCTGCAAATCTTACCAACGTACAATTTAAGAAAGCAGTTAGGGTTAGACCCTCTTATAGTCTACAAGAGTATTTTAATGAATCATTAGAAAAATGTGTATTCCATTTAATTTTTATTTTATTTGTACTTTCATTCTATTTTTTGTAAATTACCAGTTTCTATCTATACACCATTAGTTTTGTTTATAGTAGGAGAGCCCACGATGCTAAATCGGGATTTACTCGAGCGTCATAGAGACCTATTGGGTTGCGAAGCTTAGATGATAAAAAAAATGTTATATAATGTATACCTTTTCATCGGTGGGGGGAGCGGCTATAGACTTTCAGAAATGTAAAAAAAACTGTTGCATGGTCATACGCGAGCGCGTCAGATATTGATATCGTCCTATGTAATATGTCCTACATATTTTAAAAAATGTACGTATGTTAATCTGATTGTTTACATGGTGGGGGTGGTCGTACATAATGGTTGAAAATGAAAAAAACATTTTTTTCTCGAGCGCATCAGATTTTCTGAGGGGATGTTAAGTGACCCTAAAAAAAAGCTCTTATATAATAATCTGACGGTTTGGATGTGACGCAGACTCGCGGCCGTTATTGAAATGTGAAAAAAAAATCGTCATTTTGAAATACACAAGCGCGTCAGATTAAGGTATATATGGTTCATCTTTACGCCCTAGACGTTGCAGTCTTATAATTTGACGATTATCTGGAGGGATTCGCCTATTCTGCCAATTTGATTTTTTTTTAATTTTTTTTTTAATTATTGAAATTAATTATTTGAAAATCTCAGGAAAAAGCATGCAAATAAAAAAAAGTGTATGTTTTTTTTAGTAGAATACTTGTATTCATAAGAAAATAATTATAAGCAATTAAATTTTTATAATTTTAAACAATATCATGCCACCAACGAGTCTGTGTGATCAACTGTCATGGTAACAGAGACCAGAGTGGGGACGGAGTGAGAGAGCAATAGATAGAGAAAGAGTGAGAGTGGAATAGAAACGTGGAGAGGGGAATATAGGCATCACGTAGCTGGACGCATTAAACTTTATCGATGAATTTTTATTATTTCGGCTTCTGGAAATCGTCAAATTATATATATTTTTTGCAATTCTTGAATTATTCTTTTCGAAATAAAAATAAAATTAGCCACGCTCGAGAATGTCGAGTTGTCACTCTCGAATTGTCAGATTAGTGGAATATACACGTTTCAGGATGTAACTAACTCACCCTACCTTAATCTGACGCTGTCGAGAATTTCAGATGATCAATTTTTTTTTACTAATCTGATCCTTTATTCTTGAAGGGCGGCCATATATATAAAGCTCATATATGGTAGAAGTACTTAATCGAGTATAAGATATCCCCCTGTATATTAATCTGCCGCGCTTTAGTAAATCCCAGAATCCCCGCTTGGGCTCCCCTATTATTATATTTATACTCACAAATCTTTGTCAATGAGATGCAAACCTTTTGACAATTTACTTTCATGACGCCATCGAACCCGTAGATAAATAGAGGAATCGTGCAAAACTTGATGACTTCCTCAGCGACTTTCGCTTCGAACGTGGTGAACTTCTGCGAGCAGTTAGAGGAGTTTTGGGCGTATTCTCATCTGTTGAAAGGGATGAGCCAGAGGCTTTCGCACTGTTGCGTGAGAGAGTTGTTGCCGTTGATGGAGCTGCCGGCAGTCAAACAGGTGAGAGGCAACGATTTTATTTCGTGACAAGTTTGGCATCTGATGGAAAACAACTCTCGAAATGATATTCTATGTATATTTGTAAAAAATCAAATTCATTCCTATCAGAAGATCCCATTCAATGAAAAAATGAAATAATTGAAATTCCTCTGCTGTCAAATTTTTAGGACTACATGTGGATGAAAATTTAACGTGGACCAAACATATAGGAATGTTGAGAAAACAAATATCTCCAATGATTGGTGTCCTTTTCAAATTGAGAAATTTCATACCTGTGAAATATCTGAAACTCATTTATTTTTCTCTAGTATATTCCAAACTCCAGTATTTAATTTCAGTTTGGGGAGCGGCAACAAAAACCCTAGTGAAACCTATGAAAACACTACAAAATAAATTGATTAAATGTATATATAAACTTGATTATCGGGAACCAACAAAAAATTTATATAAACCTAATAATCTTTTGGATATATCATCATTATATACACTCCAACTTTGTACCTGCATACATTTGGTTAGAAACAAACTAAAACATTCAAATCTTATCTTCAAAATTAATAGTGATCAACACAGTCATTCAACCAGATCTTCCAAAAATTTATCAACGATGAAATTCTAATCTAACATAGGACGACAGTCAATTTATCACACAGGAATCATGTTTTATAATAGATTACCAGATGCAATAAAGAAATATGGAAAACTCCGTTTCGAAGCCAACTTAAAAAAACATTTGATGAAATAGATAATTGGCAATTTTTTATTTTTTTATTGCCATATTTTTTTCATTTTCTACAATGGAACGGTCTGATTTTATTGGCTTTTTTCCTTTAAAGTTAATATTTTCACCTTCTATAAACTTGGTAGTTTATTCGGAAATAAAAGTTATCATCATATCCCATATTGTGGATTGTTTGGCATACTTACGAAATTCGATTTAGCACACAAAAGTTGGGATGTGAAAGTGGCGACATATGCCTCTATGGTAAAAGACTTCATGTCGTCTTCTTTTAAAATAGTCTAGATGGCGCTTGAAATGAAAATAGTTACAGAATTTGGAGCAAATTCCATGTCAGCAGACCAGTCAGCTGGCTGGGCTTCCCTTAAGGCCGCTAACCGATCGATAGCCAATATTATTTGTTAGGAAGGCAAGACAAATTCATTTTTGTGTTCTTTCCGTTTGTTTTCTTCATTCATGAATATGACATTGGATTTTGCTTACCTCCTTGGCTTGTTCAAAAGAAAAGGTATACTTTATCGATTTTTGACTATGCATTCCCAATTTCCAAACTAAAATGTCGATGAATTTCATGACTTATTTTCGAAGCAGGTAGAAAATGTTGTGAATGTGACATGTGCTTCAATGGTTTCATAGTGTAAAAAATAAGAAATATGCCCGTCTTCTCAAACTTGGAAGGAGATAACTTCTGAACTAAAGAGAATCGCTGAGTTTTGCCTTATCATTTATACTGTACACATCGGAATAAAGTTTTTGTAGAAATATTTCAAAAACATGACAATACATGATAAAACTCTACCTAGAATCGAAATGGTAATCGTCGAATTTCAAAATCGAATTTGTACATATTTTCTAAATGAGTAGGCCCAATCATTGCTTACTGCTCATAAATGGAAAGTCGTATCTGCGGCTTGAGACTATTTGTGAGTTCAAAAAGCGGGAATATAGCACGTGTTACTATCTCGCAAGATTTAAATCAACAACTATAAGCACCACTAAATGAAAAAAAAATCTGAAAATAATGAAACAACGGCGATGAGCCCAAGCAGAATATAATTAAATTAATACCAAACAATTTTTCTGTCAATTGACAATTAATTTGAAAAAAAAAAACTATATAATTTGTAAACAATCCTAAACAATATCGCATCAGTTGCAACACCAGGGTTTTTACCACACGAAATTCATTTTTAGAGTGATGTAACTGTCTGTGAAATCAATTTTCTGAGACTTTTAAAAGATTATCAAAAATTACAAATTACTAAACCACTCTTTTCTTCAGTTGATGAACAATCAGCTTTGGGAAAGCCAATTCGAACATTTCGTAAATATACCAAATAAATTGGTTTTCAGCAGACGTTGAAACTTGTATGACGCGATATTGAACGGCTCATAAAAATGTTTTTATTCTTTCAGAGTCGAGCAAAGCAACTTTATAACGCCGGATATAAAACTCTTCAAAGTATCGCCAAAGCAAACGCCAATGATTTGGTGGAGAGCATCGAGTTTATGTCTAGACGATCTGCCAATCAAATTATCGCCGCATCTAAGGTGAGAAAAATGGTTTCATATTTTTTATCCAAAACCATCAATGATTGATCGATACACTTTTTACGTTTCTAATATTTCAATATTTGTAATTAACTTTTATCTTCAGGATATAACCATTTATTTCAGCTACATCCCTACTCACTCTCTTTTCATTGTCGTATTTATATTCCTTCGCAAGTAATGTAATAAGCCTAGGAACGAGAAATTGCAGTGCTGATATTTTATGTTGTGGACAATGTTACGAACCGTCAGGAATATATCTCATCGTTTTCGTGTCTTTTCTGATAATAAATGTCAAATTATATATCTCTCTGTTTGTTCTTGATGACCAATATGTCTTGAAATGTCAACTTTTGCTCTTTCTCTACTTGATACGTAAATTTCATACTCCTGCTATTTAGTGCTGAAAGAATATCCTCAGTATGGGTTATCCTTGTATCCACCACGGCGAATATGTAATACACTTGATTTTTAATTTTTTCAGATGTTACTGTTAGAAAGGGTGGAAAACCTGAGAGAAGAAGCTGAGGATGTTCTAGATGGAGTTGAAAATCCCAATCAGTTTTTCAATCGAACAATCGTTAAGTGATCAATAAGCAAACAACTTTAGTTTACTTTCATAAACATTTAATTACCGTTTTTTGTACAAACATGGAAGTAAGCTCACAGTAGGCACTTTCTTTCTGTTCTTAACGTTACTTTCCTTTCTGAAATCCATGAAGTAAAATAAATTATGCGATAAATCTTTCCAAGTATTCTTGAAACCGAAATGTTGAACCCCCTTGATGAAGACCGACACATTTTCGAATCTGCTTTCGACTTCTGCGATTTTCAAAACGCCCCTGAAAAATAATTATTATTGCTCGAAATACTATGAAAAAAAAATGGTTCACTCACCCAATTTTCAACACCCTGTTCGCTTCCAACAAATAATCGTGCAAGTTCGTGCCCATGAGAGATAAACAAAACACTGCCACGTCCACGGTACCATCGTCTAAAGGAACTTTGGACATGTCGCAAGCGATCACCGTTTCATCTACCGCCACTAGATCGAAGGAAAATACCTTTTGTGGGACCGACTTGGACAATTTGGCGTCTCCGCAACCGAAATCTGCTATCACATGAGTCTTTGGTCTAGAAAAATTGAAAAAAGCATGAAATTTTGACTGGTCTTTTGTGACGAGAGCGCTGAATCCTGTAGCAGTTGATGAAATGGCTTATAAAACGGTAACGTGCTTTTTTTTCAAACCACTGCCTGCTAGTTATTGATGATGTTTGTGGTTTTCAAGGAAAACATTGTTTGTTTGGTACAGAGATAATCTGTAATAACTGTAATGTCCTGTCAGGAATAAGCTCGTTTTGTACAACTGCATCTCCCGTTTCTCAAGATAAAATCAGCTGCAAGGCCAAATTTCAATTACAGTGCTTCAAGATTGACAGATGAAAATTTCAAGATGGTGACTGGGCGACTGGAAAAAAAAATAAATGGGAAGGGGGTTCTTGTGATACATCATTTTGAAGCTCCCAACGAATACTTCACAACCCTTGAATACGTATGAACGCATCAATTTTATTATCCCAAGTTTCAATTTTTTTGGTTGACCCGTTCAAAAAATGAAAGGGATGGGGGACATTAAAGAAAAGCACTGAATATCTATTACTGGAGAAAAACCCACACATTGCTGACTGTAATAAGTCATTTTATAGTCACAAGCAAGACGCATAAAACCCTGGTGCGTTGACTGATATGCTTTTGTTTAGTCAATTCCTCTCGATCTGAGAAATCGAAGCGAGAGATTACATTTTTTGAAGGTAGGTGATGATGGCAAATGCGATTTTTCAAGGCTGCAATTACAATCAAGCAACAGCTTACCAGTGAATTTCGATACCGACGGTCTCATTGGCTGAAGTCTGGAGGGATCTTTCGTTCACCAATAGAATCATTAGTACACAAAATGCGTGTAAACAGGACACCTCATAGAAAGCTAACCCCTGACAGGCAAGTTTGACAGTTTGATACTTCAATTTGAAGTATTTGAAATTTGAATGCGTTGAAGTTCCGATAAACTCAATATTCAATTCTATTCCAATTAGTTTTGTTCAGCTCATTTCACTTTGTACTTTCCACGTTTTCATTGTTACTATGGCTACTGTTATATGAATTTTTTACCTCTAGTTACTTTTATAATTGAGCATTTTGCATTGTTATAGTCGGGCTGTTCAAAAGATAGAATTCAAGGGCGCGTGAACAGTGAAAGTCTGCATCTATATTAGCCTGCGCGGCGTAGCCACGCCTTCTAAACTGAAATAAATGAAGAACTGTTTACACTGTACTGTACTCATTTGTGCTTTGTATTTACGTGTGTTACGTTTTTGTGTGTGTGTTTTTGTTGAGTGGTGTAAATCGGACTTGTAACATTGGGGAGAGGAACATTCAAGAGTGCGTGCCGTTCACGTGATCATTCTATCTTTTCAGCGGCTACACTATAGTGGTGTTCATAGTGCCGATTCTACTATCCAACTTTATAATAAATTAAGAAACATTTACGTTAATAAAATTAACGACGACTTGACAAAAATAATAGAATGGGGTAACATGAACTTGGTGGAATTTAGCTACGAAAACTCAGGCATATCTCTTCTCAAGAAAAGCCGATCTATCACCATCAAATATTCAGATGTTAGGAGTAACTATTCCTACAAAATTAAGTATCTCAATGCTAGGAATTACGATCAGTGATAATCTCTCGTGGGAAAACCATGTGAGATCGATCGCTAAAAGTGCTTCCCAGAAACTTGGATTTCTATTTCGTGCGAAGAAATACTTCACTTCTCGTCAGATTCTAAAGATCTACAAGGCTCAGATACGACCTGTCTTGTAATATGGTTCTCATGTGTGGAGTTCGGCACCAAAACATTCATTGCGGCTTCTCGATTCTATTCAGAGAAAGGCAATTCGTCTTGTTGGTGATTCTTCGCTCACGGACTCGCTCACTTCATTGGAACATCGTAGAAGGGTCGGAGACTTGTGTCTCTTCTATAGATATTTTCACGGTTGGTGCTCTTCTGAATTGTTATCAATCGTCCCCCCCTTGGCAATATCTACACGGATGACTCGACGAGTTGTGAATTTGGAAACCTGTCGAACCTCTCTTGCCCAGGGATCTTTTTTCAATAGAATAGCTGAGCTTTGAAACTGCTTGCCAAAAGAGGTTTTTCATGAGGCTTTCAAACTTAAGAAACTCAAAGTAAATGTTAATTCGTATTTCCCGTCCCTTGATTCACGCGGTGTTCTTTGAACATTACAGGGCTTCCCTTTCGTGTGAATCTGCATATAAAAAAAATACATCTTAGTGTTAGAAAATATTTGAGTTTCAACACATATTTCTAAAATGGAATATAGTTTTGAAAATCACAGAATCAAAATTGTTGTCAATTGATAATATAACGCGAGATTTTTCCGACGATGAAGAACAAACTTCACCTTGAGTGACCTTTCTCTTACTTAGATAGGTAGCAGAGCTGTCAAAGATACTTTGGAAAAGTATCTAGTTACTAGGTAAGTTACTCTTCGAAAAAATGTCAAAAGATACTTTCGGTATCTAGTTACGCTTTGAAAAAAGGAACTTAAATACTTATCTTAAGTTACTTTTTAAGATACTTAATAAGATACTTTTTCAGTTACTTTGTAATTTGTACAAGGTGTCTCAAAAGAAATTTTATATTCCAAAAATCGATAAAAAATAAAGTAAGCCGTTTATCGATTTTTTCATTAATTATTAAAATACACTCTTTGGGAATTTATTTGTTAAAAATAATGTCGTCCAAACGACATTATTTTTAGCGACATTCATTCAATCAAAGACTAAAATTTCTGATGACCGATTGACAGGTAGGCTTCGTGATGGTTCCGTTTCGTGGCAAATAATTTGTTTTAATTGCGCCAGGGAAGTTGGTTTATTAACGTAGAGTTTACGCCCACAAAGGAGTCGAATCATCAATACCTGAAAAAGAATTGAACATAGACCTATATATACTACCTTATACAAAAAATATCTGGAATTACTGGAATTATTCATAAATTTGAAAAATGTAATAATATACAGGGTGTTCCATTTAAAATAACAAAGTTGACAGCTATTTTCATTATAACCGGAAGTGCCACTATGTTGAAAATATTTTAGTCGTATGTCCCTCACCCACACCAGTAAGTAACATTCTAGAGTGTGCACGCATTCTGAATATTCCATAAATGCAGTGATATGTGTTTTTAATATTTTCCGTTCAGCCCAGAAGATTATAAAAAATAATAATGATTTCGCTCACCAGGAAAAATGGCATTTTCTCACTTCACATATCCATAAAATTTGATCACAATTCTCACTCCTATTGGCTCACACGCATTAACGTGAATAATATTCGGCGGAATTGTGATATTACTTCTAAACCGAGCTTTTGAATCGAGATCACAATATTATATTGCTCAAATGAAAATATCAACAATCAACTAATTATTTCAGTACATACACCAGAATTCGCAACGACATAGCCACTTGGCAACACAGGACGTGCACATGACTGTCATCTCAACTGCGAAAGTGACGATACCTGGCGAATTTTTTGAGTTATTACTACGGTCTACGTCATCAATTCTTGATCAAGTAGGCCAGATCCGTAGTCTGATTTGCCGACAATCTTTTATATGCACTGAAAAAACCAATATACATATATAGCTACCTTACTTTCGACTTCCGATTTTTCAGGTATAAGTCAACGTATCAGGGTTTTATGCATCTTGGTCGAAAGTATAGTGTGAATGGAAACTGATCAAAAACAAGGGATAGCTTGACTTCAGGCAGGCTGATATGGAAAAACAACCTATCTATCTCTATTAAAACAATTATGATGACCTCTCTGCAATGTATACTTACATTTTTTTAACGCTCTTGATGATCTCATCGACTGGATTCAAAGGCCACCTTTCGACTTGCTTTCTGTAGCCTTCATGGTAAGCTTGGAAAGCTTCAGGATCGCTCTTGAATATATTTTGAGCCGATTTGCTGTCCGTGGTATATATTTTTTCATTCAAAAAGCGAAACCTTGACCCTTTCAAATGTTCTAGCATCCTCTGTCTCAACGTGAGAACAGGTTTTTTGTCGCTCGGTGGTTTGGTGAGTGCTTGACTAAGTTTTTCAAAGAATTTTTTCTTCTTATTTGCTTTGTTGACTGGCAAATCATTTTTCGTAGAGTTGAGGGATTGGATAAGGAAGTTTTTGTTTTGCCTTTTCTTCAATATCTTCTTATTTATTTCCACTTGATCCATCAAGTTTTCTTGTTGTATTGAAGCTTCGAGTCTTTTTTTCAGACTTCTGGATTTTTTCTTTTTCTTCGATTCATCCGTTTTCAAAGATTCAGACTTAATACGTTCATTTTTAATTTTACCGTGCTGTTTTTTTGTCTTCACTTTTCGTTCTTTATTTGTTTTATTGTTATTTGTTTCTTTCATACTAGTATTTCCATCGTCTATCTTAATTTTACTTGGGCTATTTTTGATTATTCTGATATTTTCATTATTTTGCTCTTGCTTTTTTCTTAATTTCTTCAACTTCTTTCTCTTACTTTTGGTGAGAATTTCGTCTTTGTCAAACTTTCCATTTAACTTCGTATTGATTGATTTAGAGTTTGTTTTCACAATTTTCTCCTGTCTTCTCAGGGGTGACTCAGATAGTTTGAGATGTTTAGATTTTTTTATTTTAGATTTGATCTTCTTTGTTGTAATCTATAGCAAAAAATTAATTAAACTTTGAATATTGAAAATATTACCAGCAATGTATTACAAATGTTTTTCTTTAAATCCATAAAATTATTCTCTGTATCTAAGATTAAACTGAACACGTGCACCTCCAGTAATAAAAATGTTGTGCAAAATTTGGACTAGACTATTTACAAGATGAAAAAAAGGATCTTCTAAGAAGTTGTAGGACTACAAAACATTCAATCATTTTTATTAACACACATGCGACTTCATAACCTTTCTTTTGAGCAATAGAAAAAGGGGTTGAAAATGACAAAATTTTCTAACGTCCAGTTGACATTTCTACATTTATTGCTTCAAATGGTTGAATGAATTGATTCCAACCCCTTCTAAATGTACACTTATAGGTAGATACATTTCTTCACTTACACTATTTTTAATAAAAAATACGTCATCTGAAAATAGAACTTACACTTCTCATTCAAAGGAATAATGGAAAAAGGGTTATGAATTATTTACCCTAAAATTTCACTTTTGGGATTATTATTTTTGTATTATGCAGAAAGACTGTCGGATTTCATATCCTTGATTGGAAGTGACAATTTGCCGTGTATTGAAATAGAGATTTTCTGTATTTCATATTTTATGAATAGATTTTTTTTCACAAAACAAAATATAAAAATTCCTCTATATAAGGTACTTCAGCCTCAACGTTAGTTATAATTATGGTGGAGATAAATAACTGGTGAAACTGCATACATTTTAATATAATGCAAAAACCACTCTTTCAAAAAACTTTGTACATATTTTTGAGTGACTTGGACTTCTCCAGTTTATTTTTGTATAATGAAAACAACAGACTATTGAGCAATTAATTTGCAGGATTTGGAGGAAATATAGTTCGTACATAATCACGATTTAATTATAAAACATTCTTAGGAGTGGGAGGTACTTACTTCAAATCAAACGGAAAAAGTTAAAAGTAATAAATTCTTCATATTTTGCTCTTCGTTGGATGTCGTGGGAAACAATAATAATAATGATGATATGATGATGAAAATATTGACAATGCAACATGAAAATCGTATAATGAAACAATGTTACTTTTTGAACTTTTGTACAGATAAAGTTTGTTTTATTGTACATTAAGTTAAGGATCCCAAGAAGCTAATGCTTATACAGGGACGTACATTGAAAATATTTACAAAACAAAGAAAGGTTCAAAGTTCAAAATATGTGGTTGTGTTTTTATTCTATTCTTTACTATTTTTTTTAATTTCTTATTTAACGTCCGAAAGGCCAATCACCGACGCCGGTGAGCACACTTTCCCCAATCGTAAATTTTTACGAACCCTGTGGTATTCCGACCAGAGGTAGGGATCTTTTACGAGGCTCTACATCCATGCACTCGGGACCAACTGCGAGCTATGATATGCTATTTTGCTGCAGTTGTATAGGCTTTCGACGCGGTCTTTCCCTGCATGAAGTCACCCATCTAAGTACTTACCGCGCTAGGCGCTGCTTAACTGCAGATATAGGATGACTGTCAGTTAAAAACAAATAAAACAGGAGATAAAGCGTGATGAATGATATTTGGGAAATCTGTAGAGGAACAAAACGTGAATTTTTAATTGAAAATGTGTATAGCAGTACTAGAAGAAATGCATTAATTTACAAATCTAAAAACAGTTTTATATTTGAAAATGAAGAAAATCAGATTCACAGAGGGAAACTGCATAAATTTGCAAGTTATATTGTTTTAATTAGACATGATCCATGAGACACTGTAATTTCACCTACATTATATAATTGATAACTTTTTTAATAGACTGTGTGGGTCTTTCTGGGGGCACTTTCTCATTTTTATCTTGCTGCTCTAAATACTCTTTCTGTTTATTCCTGAATTCCCTTAGGGGATCCTTGAACTGTTTATAATATTTCAGAACTTCCCGTACATCCTCTATTTCAGTACTGGCTATAGTTTTGAGGAAAGCGGTGAGATCCACTAGAGCCAAATCCTCATTTTCCCCCTTCCATCTTGGTATGTTCAGGTGGTTATCGGGATGGAACTTCACAGACTGAGCATTCCAATCAACAACAATCACCCTTTTTAAGTCCCTGTTGAGCTTGTCCAAATTTTTTATGTGATGCCCTTCGACAAAATGAGTGGAATCTCTTACCAGCTTGTAGGAAATCAAGTTTTTCGGGTCTAGGGCCTCGATAACAGGGAATATTGTCATGCCAGGTTCCGCTGTGAACACAACTATTTCATACAGTCCAACGAGGTTCTCCAATAAATAATCCAGCCCTGGGCGCTTTTGAAATCTCCAGCCTGTGCTGTAAGTCCAATCTGGGTGAGCCAGAACGTCAGTAAACTCCAAGATTAGTGTATAAGGTGGTTGGTAGTAGGGGTAAGGAACAGGATCAGGTAGGAGTTTTTCTCTAGACGGTTCTTGGATGAAGAGTGTGAAGCTTTGAACACGTTTCCATATCTCCATTACATATTGTCTCCATAAGGGAAGTTCTGGATCAACTACATCAGGTTTGAATAGGTGCGTTATCATGAATGTTCCCAGTAAACTTACTGAGAAGCCCAGTAACATGAATATGTATCTCACGCTTTTCGATAATTTTCTAGTGGGAATTGTTGGATTTTCGGTAATCAAATCTTTTGAGAGGAAGGTTTTTTCAGCTGCATCAATACTTTCAACATTTTTAACTGGGTTCGATATTCGTCTTGAGATAATATTCACTGCTGCTGGTGTGTAGACAATTCCACTTTTGAGGAAGATTCTTCTCAAACTTCTATTGATTATAATCCTTGTTACTAGCATCATTAATGTTTTTGGGGTGAAATTAACAGAACATGAATTTATGGCAAAATGTTGAGAAACATCAAATGAATGATCTGACCAATATTATTCAACTATTGCTAAAGTCAGTTATGCTTGTCATATTGAAACGAATACTTTCTTTTGTTCAACAATTAATACATAGAGAAAACTGTTGATTTACCAATCAATGTACTTGCCTGATCAAAGTCATATTTACCTTATTCTTGAATAATTCATCATATGTATTTCCTAAGCCGTCCGAATCCCATTTGGCTGGTTTGAAAGACATGTTTTCATACACTTCGTTTATTCGCACTTTCAAAATTATTTTCCAAATTTTGAAAATCTCAACCTCAAACTTTGTTTTGTTTTTGCTTCGACCAATTCGACCACAGCGATTTCCGTTGGTAAAACTGGTGCGTACGGAGTGTATTTCTATCTTTTATTAATATTATAACTAATAAAGGACAGAAATTCTCTGAAATTGCACTCGTTTCAAGATTATCAATCAAAGTCGCTATTTATTGAAAACCTCAACTAAAAACTAAAGTGGGCTAGTTCTGGAGAGTGCACTGACCTCAGTAATAATATGGAAAATATATGTTTTACTGACACAACATCAATGTCGAATACGTTTCAACTCGAGAGAGTATCATAGAACTCATAATAAAACTATGAGTTCTGTGGCGAGTATCCCCGGAACAGAGGTTATACACACATTGTTGTTCTGTGGTTTAAACATTATAGAATTGTTCACTATTCTGTGCACGCAACGGAATTTCTGGAGTTTTGGACGAATATTCATAAGATAGTGAAGTTTTTCACGAGAGTCTTTTCTACTCATTCGAAAGTAGAAGTAGTACGTGATATCGCGTTAGTTTTCCTATAAATAACTACGGTGATATGGGGTGCGCTGCGTAACACCCACAGTGCATAACACCCAAAGTGCGTAACACCCAAATGTCATAACACCCAAATTTCGTTATGCCCACACTCTCCGAACATACCCGAATGATGCACTGTTGCAAAATTTACCGGATATTCTGCAATTTCCTTTTAACCCAATCTAACTTAACCTAATTAACCTAACCTAAAAGAAGGATGAATTTGGCAACAGCGCATCATTCGGGTATGTTCGGCGAGTGTGGGCATATCGAAATTTGGGTGTTATGAGTCATAACACTGTTGCCAAATTCATCCTTCTTTTAGGTTAGGTTAATTAGGTTAAGTTAGATTGGGTTAAAAGGAAATTGCAGAATATCCGGTAAATTTTGCAACAGTGCATCATTCGGGTATGTTCGGAGAGTGTGGGCATAACGAAATTTGGGTGTTATGACATTTGGGTGTTACGCACTTTGGGTGTTACGAAATGTGGGTAGAACGAGATGCTCCCGTGATATGTATATCAGCTGCGTCTAACAGCTTATAGCGCACAAAATTTGACATTCCACCATGGAAAACTGTCAAATTTTGTCACAAAATTGTATGTTAGCGGGACCTAAGCACTTTCTATATTCCCCTGCGCATGAACAGACCTACGTGACGCATTTGCCGACCAAATTTATTTTCCAGTACCTCTCTTTCTATGTCAATGTGAAACAGCTAGTAGCTAGTCCACTTTATTTACTTTCTATGGCTCTGTCGTTTCTTGTTTTACAGTTTCCTTTAATTCCTCAAATTTATCGTTTTTGTTCGATAAACAGTCCAACACCCGCAAAAAGTGGTCGAATTTGGAAATGAAATAATTAAAACAATGTGTTCAAGGTGTACCACAAGGATCGACACTTGGGCCTTTTTATTTATAATCTATAACAGGAAATCACTAGTGGAACTAGAGAATACCTACAAAGGTTCCCGACCTGAATATTTCCAAAAGGAAAGAAAAATGCATTCATCCTGTACCCTAAAGGTTTGCAGAGAGTCACCCAAAAACCTTTTCGAATGGAACCATAATCTCGTATGACCTATGGTTTGAAAGATTTCATTGAGTTTAACATCTTCTCAACATTTTGAATAATTTCCAAAGTAAAATGACTCGAGAGAATTTTTAAAACAAAATCAGCTCAGTGCGTTCTGAAATGTCTTTTCAGATGACTCCTTCTGATGAATCCCTTGTCACAACTGGTACATTTGTAAGGCCTTTCGCCGGTGTGCAAAAGCCCATGTTTCCTCAAAGATCCCGACGTTCTGAAAGCTTTATCACACTGTACGCACTGATAAGGCTTGATACCTTTGTGTATGTTCAAATGGTGGTTCAGAGACCTTTGAATGGTGAACTTTTTCCCGCAAATGTTGCACTCATAAGGTTTTTCCCCGCTGTGCATCAAAAGATGAGTTTCCAAGTACGAAACCGAGTGGAGCTGTTTCCCGCAGTGGGAACACACACATTTCTTGCTGTCGGATGTCTTTTTGTTCTTTTTTCCAGTCAAGTAGTAGTTGAGGTGTTTCTTCAGGTAATCCTTGTTGGAGAAATATTTCCCGCAGTGGAAGCAGAGGTAGGGTGTGGCCCCATCGTGGTTTTTGATGTGCTCTGTCAGAATTTCCTTGCGAGTGAAGGTCTTTCCACACAAATTGCACTGGAAGGGCCTCTCTTTCGTGTGAACCAAGTTGTGGCGGGTCAGGGCATGTCGCTGTGTGAAACCCCTGCCACAAATACTGCAAATGAAGGGTTTCACTGTTGCATGTATCGCCATGTGGTTCTTCAGATAGCCTTTCCTTCTGAACACTTTGCCACACAGGTTACACAAACAAATCTCGATCCGTTTCTTGGTTTTGCATTTGGTTTCTTTTTCTTCAGGGTTTTCTTCAGTTTGAGGACTTTCACTTGTTTCCGCAGGTAATTCTTTGACATCAGTAACCAAATTGTTGTAACTCACTCTATTATGCTCTGTGATGATTGAATCAACATCTATAACATTTGAATGATGCTTCTGGATATGATCAATGAGCTGGTCTTTTCTTCTACCCACTTTCCCACACAAGTTGCATTCAAACGGCTTCTCACCTGACAAATTGTAAATTAACAAAATTGTAGAATGTCTTCCAAGAATCTCTCACCTGTATGTGTTAAATAATGCCTTGCTAAAGTTGCTTTTTGGGCAAAACTTTTATCACAACTTTGACATTTGAAAGGTTTGATTCCCAAATGGATTTTCATGTGACGTTGCAACCCACCCAGTCTAGTGAACTGCTTTCCACAGGTGTCACAGGAACAATCTTCTGAACGTTTCTTCTTTGATAACCGAAGTTTTTTACCTGATTCATTCTCAATATCTTTGGAAGTTGTTACTTCTGGAGTTTTGTCATCTTCAGTTGAATCTTTGCCATCACAGTCAATACCATCGTCATCCACCAATGTGTCACATATTTCACTGATATTATCTTTTTCAAGCAATTGCATTCGAAGGTATGCATCACTGGCTTTGCATAGATCAATGAATTTTGAAATGTCTTCCAATTTCACTGTGCACTTCATACAAACATTTTGTGGCATCTCATCTGAATTTTTTATCTTGAAAAAATTATAAATGAATGAAAATATGCATTTTATATATTCGTTTATTCACCTGTAAGCAAGTTATATGTTGAAAAGTAACATACAAATCATTTGAGTTGAGAAGAGATCGCAGGTCATCACCAGAGCACAAACAAGCCCTGCAGAGGTTAGAAAAATTTTCCGAATCCATTCTTCCTTTTGGTTTACTAGATGGTATTAATATCTTGAGAAGAAATCTTAAACATTTGCAGATTCTAAAACTAGAAACTTATGTTTGGTTTTGTTTCTGCAATTGACATATTGCCAATGTTTGAATGTTTTTGTTTTTCTAATCAAAATGTCACAGAAAACTAGTAAACATAAACAATGAAAAGGAGAGTGTATCCGCGCTGTCAGCCCTCGGAGAGAGAGAGAGATGAATCCAAGACTGAAAAGGGATAAATGCAGTGGTTAACATTATGGCTAATATACCGGTAACGTTTGGTGTAAACATTGAAGTTGGAAGTTTATCATTTAATATCATTGGCCATTTTTTAGTTTTATTCAGATGAATCCAGCTTTAAGCTTTAGTCAGGACTTGCTGTTACAGTTAGTGATAGGTGTTTAGGAAGCATTTTTTTTTATATACATATT
The DNA here is from genome assembly GCA_032362365.1 of Zygogramma bicolorata. NCBI lineage: Eukaryota > Metazoa > Arthropoda > Insecta > Coleoptera > Chrysomelidae > Zygogramma > Zygogramma bicolorata. The sequence goes on from JAVJAQ010001989.1 coordinate 187,136, forward strand.
CACATCAAAAAGATTCCCTGTAATGTTCAGAGAACACCGTGTGGATCGAGGGACAGATGATATGAATACCGTTTGAAATCTGTAAGCCACAGGAAAAACCTCCCTCAGTAAGAACTTCCAAAGTTCAGATTATGCCTAGGATTCGTGGAAGTAAATTAATGATCAAGAATTGAAGAGCCAAAAACGATTTTTTTTCGTATACTCTATATCAGAGGTGACCAACCGGTCGACTATTAGTCTAGTTCATTAGTAAGATTGCGTTATTGATAAAGACCTGTCTGTATTTTCTTTCTAATGACTCCAGAATGAAAGTTGAAACGTCGAATATTCAACATTCAGCACAGATTAATACCTAAAAGGACTATTTTCTACAGAATATGGGAAGATCATCTTCAGATGAAAAAAATATATATTGAACAACTGCAACAGCTCAATAGCCTTCGCCTGAAAGTTTCAGTAATGCAAACATTTACCACTTTTGACCAGTAAATGAAACTAAAAACCTAGATTTGAGTTTTATTAAAAAATATCACAATGATTAATACCTAAGAGTCGATTGTACAAAAGCCCTAACTAATGCTCCTAAAGCCCACTCTGTCTTTCACTATCCTGTCTACGAATTTCTGTTGTTCCACACACCCCAACCGTTGTCCCATTTTCACCCTCTCCCCCGAAGAAACGAAGAACTTGAAGTTCCTGGGCGCCTCGAATATCAACACGATGGTGGAGCCCATACGGAACTCCCCGATGATTTCCCCCCTCTTCAAGTCGATGGAGCCCCCGAGACAGTGTTCCTTACAGGCTTTGGCCTTCAGAGGCTGATTCGTCTGCAGGGTTTTGTCGAAGTACACTTTCACCGTGCCAACGTTTGTAGCTCCTGCAAGAGTAGGAAATTGGTTTATTTCTGAATAAAGACCGACTAATAATTTCTATGTATAATCTCTGAATTAGAGCTAACTTCTGAAATGTCTTCTCGAAACCTAAAACTAAGGTTTGTACTCACCTACTGCCGTATAAGAGAAGAAGCCGTGCATCCATTGACCCAAATAAACTGCTCTTTCATTGAGGGTGAAAAGACCGGGCAGCCATCTAGCGATACTAGGGTTAACTGACAGAAGTTGCCCTGCAAAATGTCTGCGGTGCGTCGGTTTCCATTCTGTTGGAGAATGAAATCTGCAAAAAATACAAGTTTTGGCTGGTCACTATTTCCAAGAATAATGATAATAATGATTTTTCGAAGTTATGTCGTATAAAAATTCGAGGATTCCGCCACATGTTTTCCGCTCACCTGTGATAGTCCCCGGGGGCTAAATAAATAACACACTGATACAGTGTGTTTCCTTCGTCTGGATGTTGAAGAAGGGATCTCCTGAAATCCCTACTATCGCCCCCTTTCAACGGTTGTTCACCCAAAAAATCTTTCAAGGAATACGTTACGCCTTTTACCTAAAAAAACAAAGTTACAATGAAATTTTACTGGCAAAATTGGAAATAATGGGATTCAGAGGCAATATTCTCAATGTCTTAAAATTATATCTACTAGGGAGACGTCAATGTGTTGCAGCCACTGAAGGAGTTCAAGAGTACAAATCAAAATGGATGACAGTTGAACGTGGAGTACCTCAAGGATCGATTTTAGGACCGATTTTATTTCTCTTGTATACCAATGATTTGACACAAGCAGTATCTCAAATAATTCATTAATAATACGGAAACAATCCAATGACAATTTGTTAGAAACAATTCCTGGAACTCTAGAAATTCTGGAGAAATGGTATAGTGCAAATACTTTCAAATTGAATATTCCAAAATCAAGTGCTATCAAGTTCAGTTTTAGAAAGGAACCGACACTGAAAATTACCCATGAGAATGAAACAATTGAAACATGTCAACATACAAAATTTCTTGGTATTGAAATTGATGCCCAGCTGAATTGGAAAGAACATATTAACAGCTTGACAAAAAAACTTCGGTCATTTACATTTGCATTGCGAACAATTAAATTATTCGTTAACCAAAATGCAACCATCAAAGCATATTACGCTTATATATATTCCAGAATGAAGTATGGAATTATATTTTGGGGAAATTCTGTCGAAATTACCAGAATCTTCAAAATACAAAAATCCTGCATAAGAAGTATCTTTCACCTTAAAAGAAGAGACAGTTGCAAGGAAGTCTTCAAGGAACAGGGAATACTCAGTCTGCCATATATATACATAATATGTGAATGTGCATACTTTGCAATGAAAAATTATGAAGAATTCATGAAGAAATATGAAATAGTAAATCTTTACAACACCAGATATACAAAACTTAAATTACAACAAACACGATATGCCCAAGTTCAGAAAAATGTTGTTAATCAAGTTTTAAGAATTTTGAACAATGTTCCCAAAGAATTCAGAAAACTGCCGAAAAACCAATTCAAACTGAAATTCAAGCAGTATTTATCAGAGAAAGCATTTTATTGTGTTTTAGATTTTTATAATTGATTTTTTTTATTTATTTATACATATTCGTTCCACACTGTGAAGTATTATGGAATAAAGTGATTATTATTATTATTATACGGTGTGATCATGAAAAGTTACCGCATGAGAATTGCATGAAACTCAGAGCCATTCTTGATTCACTTAATAAGTATGAACATTGCTAATTATTCTACATAACACAATTTTAGGGGTTAATTGACTGAATCATCTGACTTTGACGTCTATCTGACAAACAATGCGATTTTAAAATGCTGAATACTGTGAAACAAAAGAATAAGTGATCAGTTTGTACCCTTTGGTGTAATAGTATATTACACACCTAGGTGGGAAGTGATTCATTCCTGTCGTGAGATCAGTTAGATGACCTAGACGCAAAGCGTCGAGGTTAGCTACGATCTCGAGACAGGAATGAAACTTCCTACCGAGGTTTGTATAGCATTTTATTTACAACCATCATATTTCGATTAAAATTAATAAATCTCTGTTTCGTTCTGAACATATCCAAAATATTACATTTAACGACAAATTACCAAGAACGCGGTTTTCTCAGAATAATCAAGTAGATATATTGTTATCGTGACTACGGGGTATACAATTGTCACCAATATAAATTAATGTCAGATAAAGTCTAGAATAGATGAAATGAGGGCAGGAAGTAGAGGTGTGTGATGTGACACTTCCCAACCTTCAATGACGTTAGTAATGACAGCATTACATAAATGGTTATAAATAAAAGTTTAAACCACCCCCTAGGGGAGTGAAAAACGGGTTCAAAGTTTGTATGGGGCAACGTGATTTCTAGGTCCAATCTACCTCAAATATTGCAGAAATACAATAATAAAAATGAAATGATAATAATAAAATTTAAATAATAATAATAATAAATGAAGGGCACCAACCTGTTCGACGTATTCCGTGTCTACAGTCCCGAAATGGAGAACCGTCCCGTCACAAGGCGACACCAAGCAGCTGTCCTTGTCTACATCTCTGGCGCCCTCTCTGAGCGACCTAGCGAAAAAGTCCGCTAGGCTCGCGTACGACTTCAAGTCTTGATTTTGCGCCTCCGACAAATTGACGCCGAACGCGTTCGAGTAGATCTTGTATACGGGAGGCCTCAGAAATTCGGGCAGTTTTACATCTACAACGACAAAAGATTTAATGTTCTCGACGCGAATATCATAGAATCTGATAGCGAAATAAAAAGAGAGAAAATAACCTGACGCAACACAGAGAGAGTGAACAAAAACGTGATTTTTGGCACACAGCTGGCGTTTTCGTCAGTTGAGGCACGTTACGTCACCGTTCTGAAATATAAGGTAAAGGTGATTATAAGGAATATGGCGCGTCCTTACCAAAAATTTGATACAATTCACGCGAGTCGGGAAAAATTGCATTAAAATATATAAGATCTAGTCACGCAACAATTTTTGATAAGGATGACAAGAGATTCAACTTTACGAACGAGAAAATGTGACGTTATAACCGAGGCAAGTTAGCCATACAAGAAGGTTCAACAATAAAAACATCGATTTTTGGTGGATAAACTTTGGGTTATCTCGAAGTCTGTACAAAAGGATTACAAAACTTCTAGAAATGAAATAAACAAGATGCATAAAAACCCTGGTGACTTTACATTTCCTGCGCACAAGACGGCAACTTTGAGGATTATAATGTTCATGAATTTGTCACATCATTTCTGATAACTCTCAAATCCTTGTTCGTTTACCGCTAGCTTGAATCCAAACTATCGTTTATTTTCATATTATGAGCTCAGAACATACATGAAAAATATTAAAGATATCTATCTCATTACCAACTGACGTCAATTTTGATTCTGGGATTTCCGAAATTATTCTCGATTTTTGAAATATGTGTTGGGAAGAGTATATATTTTGTAAAACTAAGAAATCACTAACCTGAGGTAGCTATTATTCATGTAGATGAATAGTAGATTCCTGTACTATTTACAGCGAATATTTCCATCTTATGTCAAAAATCCCATATAAAGCGGGACATTTTTGAATAAAATCAGCGATAAATTCCCGGCGGGACATTTTCGGGCTGGTAAATACCCGGTAGGTATCGAAAAATACCCGCTTGGTCCGTGTATCTATAGTAACGATTGTTAAAATGTACATTCGACAGGCATAAATACTCAATTTTAAACGTCGTTGTTTTAACTCCGGAAATATTCTACCGAATTACATTCGTGCATCAAAATAAACCTGATTATTTTTTTCACTTGTGAAAATGTGACGTTTTTGGCATTTCAACCAATAGTAGCGGGTTATTCTATGGTTATTCTAACCAATCATTGGGTATTATACTGATAAAACTGGCTGGTCCTTTCGATTGTTTCGATAAAACGTTGTTTACCTTTGAACTGTCAAAACTATACGGTTTACCGCGTCGATTCTATTGAACTGGCTCATATTTATATAAATTATCGTGAATGAACAGTTACCTTATTATTAATAGTCATTCACTTTTCACTTTTTCAGCATAATAATAACATAACACATTTCAATGAACACTCAAACACGTAAATAACTCATAACCTCAACTTTATGACAGATATAGCGATTCAAATATTTAAGGTATCCTTCAAATGAAGATGGCGTACAATTAGTTTTCATTAAATACAATTCATTTTTTGTTGTATGAGAAGAAACTGTTGCATGCAGATTTTGATACAACGACATAACGAATGATTTTATGTTCCTTCTGGCGCGATTTTCATGTCATAAGAAATTTTCAATTATCAACCTTATACAATGACAATGAGAGGTGTGACGCCATCTCTTGGTATCGTCATATCCTATTCAATGCGTGAGCATTATATCTCTTCTGGATCATAGAGGGCCTACATCGTTGTTTGACATTTCAAATCAGTAAAATTTTCACCTTTTCTCGTTTCCTTCTTATGTAAATGAAATACCGATCAATTAAATTGTTCTGCCTTCTATTTGTTCAAAAAATAATCTTTCCAAATACAACTCGTTCTTCAAATTTAATAAGATAAATTTTCATTTTCGAAACACTCAAACTTTTTTATTTTGAGGCAAAAGCATTCAAACAAACCGAATTAGATAAAATCACTCGTCCTACGGACTCGTGATTTTATCAATCGGTTTGTTTTCATACTTTTGCCAAATAAAAAAGTTTTTGTGGAAAATGAAAATTTATCGGTTAAATTTGAAGGACTCGTGGTATTACCTTTGATAATTTTCTATTCAAGCATGTTGTCAGTAAAAAAACTGCAATCGGTTATATTTATATTTTGCTAAAAGAGCCCTCCTCCTTCGGAGTCGGGCTCTTTCGACAAAATATGAAAATAAACTCATGCAGTTTTTTTACTGACAACTTACTTGAATGGAAAATTATCGGTAATTTTGAAGCACTTGTGTAATTACTCCCGAAAACAATGCCAATTTTTTTTGTAAAAGTAACTAGAGATAAAAAATTCTTTAAACAATAGCAACAGTAACAATGAAAACGTGGAAAGAAAAAAAACAAGAAAAAAGTGAAATAGAACGACAAAAATACTAAATAGAACATTTAGAATATTGAATTGGAGTTTATCGGACTTCAAAACGCACTCACATTTCAAAGAACCCGCAATAGTTCAGCTGATGAGACCCTCTGCACACCGGTTAACGCACCATCGTTATTATGCATCTTGGAATTAACATTGAAAAGCAGATATTCTACTTTCTTTATGGTGTACGAGCTTAAGGGATGAAACAAGCTCATATGGGGTTGGGAATGAAATGTCATTCCTGTGAGAGAAATAATTATTTAACACACTTTTTTTTAATTTTATATTGTGAAGAAATATCCCATAAATGGTATCTGTTTCATTCAAATTTGTCGTGCTTTCTATACAAATTATTTATTTTTGCCATAATTCATGATATATTGAAAATATTGAGAATATAAAAAAAATAAAATTATAAAAATTGTTCCAACTAAAATTTGTACTTTTTCCTGCTGTTTCTGCGATAATCTTCAACAAGAAAATCTCATAATTTCAAGATAAATATTTCTGAACGATTATTTCCAGTTAGTAAACCAGTCACTTGTTACAATCGTGAATCTTGTAGAATAACAAAGTGCGTCAAAATGTGCTGCTCTTTCTATTCAATTAAATATTTTTTTAGTTCGGATATTTTATGATTAATTTAACGTGATAAACTGTGACTAAAATAATAAATCCTAAGGACTGTTTCACAATGTACTTTTCATTTTTTTTTCAATAACATGACTTGGAATATTCTGTGGCAAACGAAAAAAGGTTATTTTTTGGATCAACATAATCATGTTAAAAATCGAACAATTGGTGAACCTTCAACTGTGCCTACTTGTCTGGATGTTTTGCCATGAAATAGAAACAATTCTAGCCAATTACATGAAAACTACTGCGGGAATCAAGCAAAGAACGTCATTTGAAATATCGAAAAAATACAATAGACACATTTTCTCATTTTTCATGAATTTATCAATTCAAACAAAATAAATTCCATTTGACGAAAAGTACATACCCCAAATGGAATACTCATCATAAAAACAAATCCTTACCTGCCAAGTATCCCCAGCATCTCGACACAGTCCTCAATGGCAACATACAGTAACAATTGACCTCCCATTGCGAAGCGACACTATTACCTTGTTTCTTTCTGAACGCCCGCCATTGCATAACAGCAATCAGGCATATCCCAACGGGCAGAAATCTAGTGAGCACGCCTTTCCAATTCGTTTCATCTATATCGACAAAAAACGTTGAAAAATTACAAGTGAGAACAAAATAAATACATAATTATCAGACTAAAACACAAACACAATCAAGAACCGTTTTTCGGAAAAATAATAAAAATAATCAGACCTTCGCGCTGAAAACAATCGAGTAAAAACAAAATCTCAACTTCAAACTTGTCCATGACGGCAGATCGCAAGTGAGAAAACTCTTTACGGTTCCAGTGTCTTTTATAGCCGAACAACTGAAGAGGTTATCTATCATCTCAACCTCTTTTATCTTTCGAAGAAAGCGGTTCAACTCACCCGCGATACTTTTTTGCTTCGTTGATGAGTTTCTGGACCAAACAGATTGCAGGAGAGACCTTGACTTGAGATATCCCGACTGCCTCGACAACACATGATTTCGGGATGGTACAACATTGCACAGTCTGAAACTGACGTAGATAAAACGTTAGATAGAGGTCAATGAATGTACAATCATTCTAAATGATTATTTTCCTCGATGCGGATAACCGACGACAAAGTTGAAGGTTAGACTGCTTCAACATAGTTTTGCAGGGATTAATTGCAACTAGACCTGTTTAACCGATCAAACAGATCGAAATAAACCTGGATTTTCTTCTGGAAATAATCTCAACATTTATCCCTCCTACAACAAGCTCAATCGAACAAAATGCGCGCATTTCCGTAATTTTCACATTTTGCTTTTGAGCCAAGGCTTTCGTTTTTAATAATATGAGATAAAATCCTTTTACCTGCAGTAGGTATCTGAATGTTATACTATCAAGTCAATTATCAAGCGCAATTTCGAAAATAATGAATATGTAGCATATATTTCAAAAGATTAAAATTAGTACACTCGGAATATAACCCCCGTCTACTGTTTGAAAGTAATTTTTGATGAAGAAATAATTATCATACTAGTTTTCAAGTTTTAATGCACAAAAATATCAATCAATTGAAACTTAAAACCTCATTTAAAAATAAGCTTTCATTCAAATGCACTGAAAAGAATAAAATAAACTTTTACTCCTTAAAATTTGAATCAATCGGATTAAGTTATAATTCATTTTTCATCTATACAAGTGAATCACCACTCTAAAAACCCCAGTTCACCAAAAATTCAAACGGTTTGAAGTAACGGAATTCAATTTATATAGATGCAGGGTTGGGCTGATTAAAATCAAGTGATAAAAATCACGATTGAAATCATGATATAAATCGCTTGATTTTTAAAATTAAAATCATGACTTAAATCAATTTTTGTTTTTTTTTATTCAGAACCAGATTACAACATAATATTAAAGTTTTCTCGAAGATCAAAAGGAGTATCTGCTTTTAGCAAAAACAACAAAAAAGAATTACATAATTCCAAATTCTCAAACTAAACGTAACACCTAAATTTTATTACTGTATATTGTCAGTCTATTCATGTTCGTTATACAATTGAAACACAAACACGAGTTTTCCACCTTTTTCTATGCCTAATCTGTTTCTAATATCCGAGTGTACAACTAGCGAAATGCGTGAAATTGTTGGGCAACGTCAATTTATAGGTTGAGAAGGAAAACAAGCCTCGACAGAAATATTCTTGCAAAAAGCTCAAGAAACGCGTTCGTGTTCGTGCCTTACTCGGCAATGTATAGCGAGTGTATAGGACAGAAGGAAAACAAATCGCGACAAGAATTTTCTTGCAAGAAGCGCGACAAATGCGTTGTCACAAGTTTTTGAGCCGCAAATTGTATTAAAATTTTTAGACTTATACATTAAAATAATCAACAATAATTTCAGAGAATCAAAATTTTCAAATTTTATATAATCAAATTACAAAAATCAAAAAAATCAAATAAATCGTGATTTTTTTAAAAAATCAATGATTTTTGCTTCTCTTAATAAAAATCAGATTTCGCCCCACCCTGTATAGATGTATTCTCAGGAAGTCCTTTCATTTGTATCCATGTTGTAGAAAAGTATAAAAAACTCAGTCCGCCATCATTAGATGTCCGCCATATCTAATTTAGAGTGATGTCACTTTATTTTTGGAGTTATTCTCAGGAAGCCATCCTATTTGAAACCCATATTGTAGAAGTGCATAAAAAATAACCAGTCAGCCATCTTGGGTGTTCCGACATATTGGATTTAGAAAGACGTTCACCAAATTTCAGCTCAGTCGCTTGAAGATATAAGCTTCAAGATTAATTTGCAAGATTCCACCCGATAGAAAATAGTTACATACATGCTGTTACATTGCAAGTTCAATAAAAGCTTGTGAAAAAAGGGGTAAAATTCTTGAAAAAAAAGTTGCTGACCTAATGAGAAATGAGATTTTCACAGGTCATTTTTGCCCCTCGTTTGCGCCTTCCAAAAAAGGGTAGCCAAGTACCATATTATTGAGATACACCTATCTGCAGATATCATGATGAAAGCAGATGCCTTCAACATCCTTATACATTACTTTTATTACTATTTCAAAGTATGATTAAGGTGTTGTTTAATCCCACTCTGTGACTTCCATCAGAAGTCAGAATAAGTCTTGATATAAACCTTCGGTCAATTCAATAAAGGGTCATCTTTGTTATGAGATGGATAGCTGTCTCGAAAATATAAGCAAAAGTATTTGCTTTTCTTTAGGGCTATAACAAAAAACTGGTCTCTCTTAACTTTTCTTGATAAAACAATGAGATCCATGGTATGTCTTCAATTTAATTTCTTTACCTGATAATACACGTCAAGCCATGAATATTTGACAATTTTTTCAAAATAAGCAACGTGTTTTTAGTCTGGTATCTGGCTAGCTGAGCTCTATGCTTTGTTCAGAGATTCCAATGATACCTGAGTACCTAAATTTGTGAGTTTGTTATGATTTGTACTTTCCACTGATCATCAACCCATTTGGTGTTTTGAACACAAAAATATACAGTATTAAATTAAAGGTAGCCGTGAAAATATACTCCAAACACCCGTTCAAGTTTCAAGATCAATTTTATTCATAAAATAATCATATTTATGATCGCTAACGACTCCATAATTCACCAAAACTAAACAAATAACTTGGCAGAACATGCTCTGAGAGCGTGATTACTTTGTTGCTTTCATTTAGTGGGGAATTATTCTGATGTAATACTTTTTGTTTTGCGTTTATCGATTTCTTCTCATCAAATGCTTTGATTAATTTATTCAAAATTACCGAGATTTTTTTTGTAACATTTCTCAATTTCCTCATGAATCAGTTGATAATTAAATTAAAGTTAGACCATATTTTTAAAGAGCACATTTAGATGAATCTTTTGAGGTTTCCAATTGTTCTGGTCCCCTAGAAATAAAATTGCTGAAAAAATTTCACATATTGAATCAAGAAGGAAACTTTGTGCTCAGGGAAGTTCATTATCCTGATACGACCCCTATCGGATGATAGAATCATACAACTGTAATTTTTTCACGGTTTCTACAAGAAAATATATGATATTTTTGAACGATTTTTACTCTTGTCAATTTGTTAAATGTATGAAATAAGTTTAAATTATGATAATTTTTCCCTTTATTGGTGTGCATAACGGTCAGGTGCAAATTCTTGGAATATTCGTGTGATTATAGGTGTGTAGAATTTAAGAAATGAAATATTTCGTTTTAACATTGTTGTCGTTCTAAAATTGTTCGTTTCGTTAATCAGCTGACGAACGTCAACCCTCAGAAGTAGAAACTTGTGCGAGCAATGGATCAACGAGGCCTTACCTTTCAACGTGCGATTACCCAGCACGGAAGCCTGATCAGAAATTACAGTGAACGTGACGAGAAAGATAAGAAATGTTGTCCCTAAAAGTTGACGAATGCATCGAAAAGCTTCTGAACCGAACCTCGAATGTCAATAGATCAAAAATAACGGATTAGATATCAATTTAGTATTTCGATAACATTTTTGCCATAACTGACGCGAAGTTCACGACTTTTCTTTATTCTTTCGAATCCAATTGGATATCCAATGTTTCTTTCGATATCAGTTATCTACGGTCATATCAGAAGTGATAACATTGTTTATGCACATGATAATGTTAATAGCTTCCGAGGAATCTTTGTGTCATGTAAACAAGCCAAAACGATAAATCAGACTTTCTGTTCGAGACGATGCTACGCCTATAAAGTTGTGACGCTTGCTGAAGAATATTCGGGAGAAATAAATAGAAAAACATTCAAATAACAACCAAGAAGAGCGTCCTGTAAGCAGCAAAAGTGCTCAACAAGAGTCAGATAAGGATGTTCGTTCGCAGAAAATTCGAAATCAAAATATTTACCAAACGCTGATACTTTGTTAACGAAAACCTTGAATTCATACTGTATATTCGGAACAACAAACCTGTATTTTGGAAATTTTGGGAAGAAACAAACTCTTATCGAATTAGTTTACAGTATCATTGGAAATAACAGAAAAACAAGGCATGAATGAATAATCAATCTGTTTCGACACGTCAACACAGTTATTCAGTTACCAAGAAAAAATATCAATATTTGTCTTCCGTGGGGAATTTATATTTACGTTTTATTCAAATATCTCATTAGTGAAGGTAAAACCCACATGTCCCACATATTTTGAAATTCAAAGTTATGGAAAAAGCACTCAATATGAAGATTTTCAAATATCTGGAAAAATCGGGAATAATCAATAATCGACAATACGGATTTCGCCATCAAAGATCGACCAGTGACTTATTGGCGTTATTTCACATATTCGGCAGCATTCCATCGGAAAATTCGGAGAAACGTTGGCTATTGCACTCGAAATTTCAAAAGCGTTCGATCGAGTTTGGCATCGGGCTCTCCTATCTCAACTGCCGTCTTATAGTTTACCTCCTCAGTTGTCTGCTCTGTTGAAGAGTTTCTTGTCTGATAGGTCTCTGTATGTGGTTGCTGATGGAGTATCATATGAAATTCTCCCAATAAATGCAGGTATTCCACAGGGTTCAGTTCTGGCGCCCACTTTGTTTCTGCTTCATATCAATGATTTGCTCGAGAAAACATCTTGTTCAATACGAAGTTTTGCGGACGACAGTACCCTTCATACCAGTTTCTCTTCCAGAGTCCCCATACCAGCTCGAGAAACATTCACGTCAATACAATTAACGATGACTTGGAAAAAATAATAGTGTGAGGTAACATGAAATTGGTGGAATTTAATGCTGGGAAAACCCAGGCTTGTCTCCTCTCAAGAAAAGCTGATCCATCATCATCTAGTATCCAGATGTCAGAAGTAACTATTCTTACAAAGTCAAGTATCTCGATGCGAGGAATTACGATCAGTAATAATCTCCCATGGGAAAACCGTGTGAGTTCGATCACTAAAAGCGATTCCCAGAAACTTGTATTTCTATTTCCTGCGAAGGAATACTCCACTTCCCATCAGCTTCTGATGATCTACAAGGCTCAGATACGACCTGTCTTGGAATATAGTTCTCATGTATGTAGTTCGGCACCAAAAAATCCATTGAAGTTTCTCGATTCTATTCGGAGAAAGTCAATTCGTCTTGTTAGTGATTCTTCGCTCACAGACTCGCTCACTTCATTGGAACATCATAGAAGCGTCGGAGACTTGTCTCTCTTATATAGATATTGTCACGGTCGGTGCTCTTCTGAATCGCTCCACCCTTGGCAATATTTACACGGACAACTCGACGAGTACAGAATTCCCACCCCTTTGTATTTTTACAATAGAACTGCTGAATTTTAGAACTCCTAACCGAAGGAGGTTTTTCCTGAGGCATAGCAATCTTCAAAAATCCTAACCGAAGGCCAATATTAATTCGTATCTCCCGTCCCTTAATTCACGCGGTGATCTTTGAACATTTCAGGTCTTCCCTCTCTTATGAATCTGTACGTATATAAAAAATCATCTACTCGTGCGTTTCTGTCTCTTGAAGTTTACATAGGATACACTAGTTCAAACCATGCATAGAAGAACATAGTAGAATATTTGAGAATGGAAAAACAAATACTATATATGAAAATCATCCAACTTCTAGTAAATCAGGAACCATAATAACTTCAAAGATTCCCAATATCTTCTCAATTCGGTTGAGTTGAATTTTTTTTCCTGTTGAACATGTTTTTTCTGGTGAATGGAACTCATCTATTTCAATCATTAGTTGATTACCCTTAGTGTTCGATTCACAATTCGCTGACATCACAGGATTTCTTTGAATTTCCATTTTATCCAATACGACAAGAAATAAAACCAGTGATTCATTAGAGCAACAAGGCATAGAATCAATTGTTTAACGAAATGCTTGTATTTATCCTGTGACTTTTCCTTAAGTGGAAATCTCACAGTGAACCTAGTCTAAAAATTTTCATTTCATTTCCATTTCAAGTACGAAACAGATTTCAAATCAATTTCCGTTTTTCTCATATCCTTGACAACTGGACTTAATTTATTGACTCTGGTATTGATTACTTTGATCACCTAGTATGGAAAATTTTAAATTTTTCAATGTTAAGAATGATTTATCCCAAAGATACAAGTCAGTTGCAATTTCAAAACTAACTGCCGTACTCACCAACTTCCTTTTTCTCCATCTAATTAATTTTCTATGAAACATCCCATTTGATATTCCCACCCAAAAAAAAAAAGTCAATCTCACACATCCTCAAAAAAAAATGTGTCATAATCGCAATATTATTTTGTTGAGAAGCTCTCTGTGAGCATGGATAAATCGCATGATTATCACCAAATTACTTGAATATTAGAATTCACATCATACAAGTAAATATAGATATGAACTCACATTCAAATGATTTCAATAACAAAGTCGGGGGATATATTGAATTTGATACTTTTTTAACTCAATTGCTTGGACATCAACTGAAAGATCACTCGACGCAAGTCGAATTTGTAACTTCGGTATAAACGACAAAGTTATAGTTGTACTATTCAAATATTGATTGCTTAAATGATTATTTTTCCAAACCAATTAACCCATTAGTGCTCAGAACTATTTTTCATTTTTTTTTTCATTTTTTCAAGAAGTTTCTGATACTATACATATATATTAGCTAGAGAAAAATATCGAAAAAAAATTCACTGTTTTCAGATCATCAGAAACACATGGCAACTTAGGTTACCACTGAGCACAAACGATATCCAATAGTAAGGATCTTTACGATTGACAACAATAGGTATAATAAAGAAATATTTATGCTAATTACTATACAAATAATGAAAACAACATAAGAAATCATTGATATTATTACTTATGAAATACAGCACAACAAACTTGAATATCATATGTCATGAAATGATTGAAAACATTCAGGGTGAAGCGGCACTTTGCATTTTGCACATAAGTATACAGTTCTATGGCACACCTTACATCGCCTGTACTTGGACTCTCCTTTTATAATAATATGGCCTCTTCCATCTCTTCTGATATCATCAAGTGAAACTGATTTAGCATATGACGATGATGGTCCCGGTCTGATGCTTGGTGTACCATATGTATTTAGGATTTGCAAAACGACCTGCCTTCTAAACTGAAGAAGAGGCATATCGTGGCCTAACTGGCGGTACAGAAGCCATCCCTGAACGCAACATTCATCGACACTCCAGGCAAACAAAGGCCACCACCATTTCTTGATTCTAATTTTCGTCCTGTATTGACTCGTAAATTGATCGTTGAGATCAACCCCTCCCATATTTGAATTGTATTGAGATACTGTATTGGGTATCTTCACAGTCACCCTCTTTTTTTCAATGCGACTGTATCTCTGTATATTCTTGAAGGGCTGCACATCGTCACAATTTGACAACATGGTCACCACAGCATTGTCATTCCAATGCAATGCAATAAGCTGCCCATTTCCAACACTAACACATTTACCTCTTTCGGATTTCTTGAATTCTTTTTTCGATGGCAGTTTCAATGCCTCGCCGATTCGATTTTCCCTCATAGTACCTGTGCCGCCTAACTCTCGCTTGCATAGTTCTTCGAGTAGAAGTACCGAAGTAAACAAATTATCGAAATACAATTTAGTTCCTGTGGGAACACTACAGTAGTCTACTAAGCCAATCACCACGTCACCTCCCTGACCTAGACCAGTATGAGGCAGTCTAGTGTTTGATCCACAATAAGGTTCTGCGTGCATCATGTATCCATTTGGGTTTGCCATTACCCACAATTTGAAACCAAATCTTATTGGTTTTCCACGAATAAACTGTTTTGCGTGATGGCGACCATAATAGGGAATGATACTTTCATCAATTGAAAGAAACCCTTCACATGGAACTTGCTTGAATGCACCATTCAAATAGTCAAAAAGCGGCCGAACTTTATGAAAGCTATCGGTTCCCACATTTGTGTTATCATTTAGATGTATATATCGCAAGATATCCTCGAATCTACGCCTTCGCATAGCTTCTGTAACTATAGATACTTTGCAATCAGGCTCTTCTTGCCAGTACATACGTTTGCTTGGTAATTTATGATATCCACTCAGTAGCATAATGCCTAAGACTGTATAAATCTCCTGGTTTGTAATATTCACATTGTGCTCACCTTTCTGACCAGCATATAAATTACTTTGTGTGACAATGTGGTTCACTAGTTGGTGGGTAAAAAAACATTTGAAGGCATCTAATGGCGAAGTAATGGCGTTCTTCAAAAAGTCGGTGGTAAGAGGCCCACAAGGTTTCTCCATGGGTGGCAGAACCCAGACGTGCTCAGCGTTTGAAGACCAATTTGATTCGGAAGGCTTCACCTTTTTCTTCTTTTCACGACGAATGCGCTTCGATGTAGAGGGTTGAGGCTCCTCGACCTCTACTATTTCAGTATCATCATTTTGCTCATTTTCAGACTCTTCATAAGTAACTACGGCCTTGCTTCTGAGGAATCTGCCGGGCAGGTGTGTTGATTCGGAAGGTTTCACATTTTTCTTCTTTTCACGACAAATGCGCTTCGATGTAGAGGGTTGAGGCTCCTCGACCTCTACCATTTCAGTATCATCATTTTGCTCACTTTCAGACTCTTCATAAGTTACTATGGCCTTACTTCTGAGTATTCTGCCGGGCAGGTGTGTTGGATTTCCTTGTACTTCGTCGTCTGAATAATCTGAATCTTCATCTGTATCGGCATCAGTAGCCTCTTAAGGAGGTATAATGCCAACAGATCTAATGTTTTTGACACTCTCTGGACCGTAGTAATCCTCGTAAGCATTCAACATTTCATCTACTGTGAACATGCCTTCTTCACGGTCAGCCCTAGAAGCACACGGTATTATTTAAATATTTGTACATTCTAGAGCTCGATGGCAACTATAGTTGCCTCCTCACTTTGCAGACATCATGCAATAAAACTAAAAGAGCAAATCAACTGCCAGTCATGAAGCCATACAAAGGTATGTCTTAGTACTTGATATTAGCCAATACATATAATTTTCTAATGTGAACAAAAAAAAGTACTTACATTTTTCAAGGGAGTGTTCGTGACCTCTAAACGTTCTTGACTATGAAAGCTAACAGCCTAAAACCTTTGGTGGAATAATTGCTGTATTCTTGACAACACTTGAAGGTAACAATTGTCTGACACATTCACAATGAAATTTAAAACCTAACCTTAAAAATGTTGACACGCCTGACTCTAAAAAACAATGGCAACTGAAGTTGCCAGTGAGCACTAATGGGTTAATAATATCCATCCTCACCCTTTGCCCGTTAACTTCTGAACGGAAAAAGATACCGAGATCTTATAAAGTTACGCGAGAGTACAATTTTATGATTAAAATAATATTGCATTGCCTGTCAAAAATTAATTGACCTTCACAAGAGTGTTTAAAAAAAACAAGCATAAATATTATTACAAAATCTCCAAGCGCCGGCCCTGTCGCTCGTGAACGCAAAATAATATGAGGGGTCGAAGAGAGAACGTCATTTTTCCAGGTACTGATATGCGTCAACCAGAGGGGTGTTTCACTTCGGAAATACGGTGTACAAAATTCAGTAGAAATCTTGTTGGAATCCATGTTGAAATCCCACCTGAAATCCTCTAGAAATCCTGTTTTGGTGTACAAATGTTACGGATGTGACGGAAGTAGAAAATTTCATTTGAATATTTTGTTCAGGAGACCGAAATACCTACGTAGGTACCTAAGTACAAACAAAAATTTTTTTATCCAACGTGTGGCGTCGGGTAAATAGAATTTTACCCCAGAGATATATCTGATATTTATATAATAAATAGGTTTCATGATATTTTCGAACCCTGATAGAAAGAACCTAGTGTAAAGGGTATAAAGCACTGCCCAACCACTAATTATTTCAACATATTTCTGAATTTATCCGGATATTTGATATCCTTTTTGTGTTGTAGGAAAATAGAAATTTCCACTTTGATAATATGGGACAAAACTCAGTAAGCCATGACAGTTACCTGTTTAAAGAATCTCAAGCCAAGCCAATGAAAATTACTTGAATAAAACCACTTTTGAATAAGTGAGCAGCCAAGCTTTATCTTCTGAATAGTGAATACCTATAGATAAGGCCTCATTCACATGCATCTCTATTCTTGTTTGGAGTCTTCAAATGAATAGTCCCACTCAAATTAAATGAATTATTTAGGTAGGTAATTATTGATCATTCAAGTCTCGATAGGTCACGTTTTCGAGACTAAAAGACAAATAAAGTAGATAGTAGAAATTGTTTTAAAAATTCTCTCAAACTTCAGACGAATTTAGAGGTTATGTTACCCTTCAGTGAAATGAAAGGCAATGTTTTCGAATATCAAGATCAAGGTACTATCTGGGGTGGTTTGAATACGTATTGAACATGAACAGAATATAAATATAAATTAAAAAATATATTTCATACCAATTCAAATAATAAAAAATACGTATTTTTAATAGTACTTACAATTCTCGGTTTCTCGCTAGTAAGATGAACATATTTTTTTTTTCGGTGTGAATGGTTTATAGAGAACTGCAGTCCCCGGAGTAGCTTCTTAGTAATCAGTTCAATTTGAAACTTGGGAGTTTGCACATTTTCTACATCAATCGCAAGCAAATCACAACACTCACCACTCACAACATAACCTATCTTTCAGAAAAGTCAAAGTCAGAAAAGAAACAGTGTCGCCAATAATACGTCAACCTACTATTTAAAAATTAAAACTAGAAATGAATACCAACTGATTTTTATTCCATACGAATAATCATTTTTCAAGAAGTAAATACAAGACGAATGCAGATATAGGATATTTATCATTGTTTATTTCGTTATCAGGATGAAAATTCAATCATTATTCGTTTCTTCGTTTACAGAGTTCACATTGGAACACTCGTTTGGCATATTCAATAGCAGATTTCTTGGAATCATTGCCAGTTTCATCTTCCTGTAAAGGATAAAACATAGTTAATTGTTACAGTGGTAGGTACTTCATTTTCCCCCGAATTTTACAAAACATGAACTTGGTAAACGAGACAAACTAAATTGAGCCTCTATAGGTATAGTGTGTAAAAATCCACCTTCATCTTTATTTTCGCACGGAATGAGAGGAAAATTTTCAAGATTATTCAGCTGTTGAGCTAGTGACTGCTAGATGGCGCCATTCATGCTACCAATCTGAAATATTTAAAATGTAAATTTTTCACGCGGAAAATACAGAGGATTTCAAAGGTTGGAAAGTTTCGTAGTAAGCAGTGGAAATGAAAGAAATCTTCTCCCTATTCGATTTATACTGACTACCCAATCGGTCTTCCTCCATTCATATTTTGACTATAGAAGGCTGTGCTGCGCTTTTGCAAACCTTACCTTGTCTTTCAGTAATTTCAACAAATAACTCTGTGTAGGAACACGGACTCTAGCTATGATATCTTCAATTTTGTGCCGCTTTTCCACCACCGAACTGTCTTCTGCCGACGATTTTCTCGATTTGGTTTTATTGAAGTTCCGCCTGATAGACTGGATTTTTTTGTTGGCCGTCTTCGTAAGAAGCAATCTGCTAGTTTGGGTTCCTTTGAGGCAATCGGAACAGTCGGTAGGATAGATATCGAACTGTCTATAAAACGGAGACACGAACTGTCTAATGTGGGCACTGGAAAGGTTTCCCAAAATATTTCCCGACGTCGACTGCGAGACAAAGGAGCCGAAGTCCGTGGAAGTCATTTTCTGCAATACATTGGTCACAACCGTATTCTCAGATGGCTGTGACATGTTTTCGGAAACGTTTTCTTTCTCCTTCTCAGCCGCCTAGAATTATAAACTGTTTATTGCCGGTTTTGCTGAAGATTTAGGAGAGGAGCTTCAGTCGTAAAGTACCTATATATGATGCTCTGTAATAACAATGAATAAATATGTTATGTATTTGCTTGTTACTGCCTTCAGTGTCACGATAAGTTGAAATAGGCAGCGTTGCATAATATACCTAAAGCGATGTTCTGTTGCTGGAATACCAAGGCATGCTCTGTTCCTTTGCGATTTTGACAGATTATAATATAGTTGATGTAATGTGATCATATTAGTCATTTTGTTTCCCTTTCGTCTTCCTACCTATTATTTTCAGATGATATGGATTAGGGAGAATGAATAAGGAACTATGTCCAAACAGTTATAGTTGTAGTAGTCGTGTTAACCAGTTTGCGGTCCATCCCAGAAAAACAGAAAAGTTGGAAACAGGTGAGTGAATACTGCATTGGATGTTTCTTGTTTCTGATTCAGTTATAATATGTTGAGTGTTTATGAACATTTATATTTTATTTGGGTACCATTACAGAGTGTCATAACATATATAACCCTTTTACAAATTCCTATGAAAAAATGTGTATCTTAATCTCAACTGGTAGTGAAGTAAAGAGAAGGTTTCATGAAAAATCAATTACCAATAAAGTACAGAGAAGCTTCGTAGCTACTTATTCAAAACAGTGGCAGGCACTAGAAAAGATCATTTTTTTTTAATATCGATTATATAGTTTTCGTCTACTGGATTTTTTGGTAGTTTTTTTTTTCTCTTCAAGTTAGGAATGGAAAAATGCCAGATAAAATCTGCTTGATTTTAGGTATTAATTCAAACCCATTTTAAAAATTCTATACAGGTATCAGCAGAGAAGTGTTGATATGTGGTGAAAGAAAAATCAACAAGCTGTACTACATTTATTGTATACCTAAAAAACACTGTTATACAGATACTAATGTACTAAAATATCACAGTTCACCAGGATTTGTTTTCTACGAATATACATCTAGCCGGAAACTCCACACACGTTATCGCCAGTGGTATTTGTGGTTTTTCCACCCACGTTTCTCTTCTCAGTCTCAGCTTCGGGAAAACTGGGATTCGTGTGTTGAGGGTGTTGATGTTTGCCATTTCATCCACTCTGGAACATTTCGTAAATTGATTAGAAAAAGGGCATCAAATGCGTAGACATGAAGGCGATTTATCTCTGTGCACTCAATTCGTAAAAACCCTATCAAATTTGTCTAATTACGTCACTACTAGTATATTTTTTTGAAAAACTGATAGTCAACTCCCAAGATGAAAGGCAATTGCTTGTATTTGTGAAAGCAGATTTTGAGTGTTAATTGTGAAAATATAAGATATTGAAATGATCATTCATAAAAATGCCGTGGAATCAATATTAATAAAAATGTTTATCAAACAAATTCCAAACAGGTATACAATAATAATAATTTATTTTATTATTCTGGAAAGAATATTACAATTTTGGAAAATAATGTGACTAGTGATATAAAAATTATTGAAGAATGAATAAATAACATAAACCTAACTA
Organism: Zygogramma bicolorata; assembly: GCA_032362365.1. NCBI lineage: Eukaryota > Metazoa > Arthropoda > Insecta > Coleoptera > Chrysomelidae > Zygogramma > Zygogramma bicolorata. The sequence continues at coordinate 208,147 of JAVJAQ010001989.1, forward strand.
ATAATTCAGACAAAGTCTACAAGTCTATATTATTTTCAAACAAAAAATATGATTGATATTAAACTAAATATAAAAATAAATGATAAACCTATCACTGAAGTTGAAACTCAAAAATATTTGGGCCTTATCATTGACAATAAATTGAATTTTGAAATACATATGAATAAAATAAATAAATGTATAATAACGTTTTTGGGTGCATTCAAAAGAATGCAATTAATGAATAAACATGTTCAAATTCTGATATATACTTTCTCACTCAATCAATATTCAATCCCGATTTGGTACTCTTGTAATCAAAAATAAAAAAATTCTTTATATCGTTCAATGAATAAAGCAATAAAGGTAATATTCAAAAAACCTTGGGACACTCCATCTTCTGAATTATATAAATTGACCAATAGTATGACTTTAAACTGCCTAGTTAAATTAGAAAAAGCCAAATTAATCTACAAACTAACAAAAAATATCCAAAAAATTAACATTCCGTTCCCAAAAAACTCAAGTATTCACAGTTATAATACCAGAAATTTCAATAATTTTCATCTGAACAATGTCCATTCCAATAAAGGAAAAAATAATCCTATCGCAAGCTCAACTGAAATATTTAATAAATTGCCAGGAGAAATGAAATCCTCTGGATCTCTTTATATTTTCTTAAGAAAACTTAAACAATTTCTGTTGGTAATGTTGATGTTCACCGAATGATCTTATAGAGTAAATTATAAATAGATTACTTAGTTACGTTATTGTATGATATTAAGATTGTGACTTCCTTATACCAGGACTATGTTCTGTCTGGAAGATGTATGTTCGAATGAATAAATAACAAAATAAAAAATAAAAAACCAATTTGTACTGAATTCTAGTTGTCGCATCAAAATAATTATATGTAACTTTCTAAGCAGACATTAGCATATATGACGATAACTTCATTTTGACATTTTTAAAAACAGCTATAAATGACAAAAAAATTTGCTCACGTTTCACTCAGGAAAAACGCATTTATATTATCCGATCTTACCTTTTATATTTTATATTTTATATTTTATATTTTATATTTTATATTTTATATTTTATTTTGTATTTTATATTTTATATTTTATATTTTACATTTTATATTTTATATTTTATATTTTATATTTTACATTTTATATTTTATATTTTATATTTATATTTCATATTTTATATTTTATATTTCTTATTTTGTATTTTGAATTTTATATTTTATAATGTATACATCATCAAGAATTTTCTTCGGCGATAATTACCTAGGTATGTGTTTCCAGAAACTGTTTACCACCGCCTTCACATTAGAATTTCGCGCCTGTCCGACGGGTATGACTTTCTGTTTGAGCAGCGTTCTTTTCAGCGATAGAATATGCCTCGCAGTTTGGCGCCACCAGTGCTTGTACACCGTGGATTTCGCCTTTTCGTTTTCGTATTTCCTACAAATCTCTACTTCTTCCGAGCGCTTCGTGTGCAACAGGAAAGCGTGAGTGGGGGCCGCTATCCGATCGATCTAAAAAAAAAGATGATTTAAGAGAGATCCGTTCCTTTGCGACGATTTTACCTGTTGTTTTCCTGTAAAAAATAGTTAAATTCGCGAACCACAATGGCAATACAATGATCTTAAAAAAAAAGGAGTGTCGCCGACATTTCGAAAATTGTCGAGTTCATCTTCAGGCAGCCGTCAGGGTTATTTCAATGTGAACAGAAGAGCAATTAATAATAATTTATGAATATAACATTTCTGAGAATTGAGTAAATCTTGACGAAAACATATTTATCTTCTATTGACAGCACATATTGATATCAATAAGAAAAGTATTACTTCCTCCTGTCTAGGCAGAAAAGTAAGGACTTTCCTGCCTAGGCAGCAAAACTAATACTATGCTGATTTGTATCTGGAGTAGTAAAAGTACTTCTATATTCTATAACATATATAACCTAGCAACCAACCATTCCAACACTTTCGCTTTCTATCAAATTTTGTTCCAATTCATCACTCCAGGAAAAATAAAAAGATTGTGAGAATTGTTATAATTTGCAATATCCTACATATATCGTTATAAACAGAGAAAAAATATTCCTAGCCTCGCAACTATCGGCTATGAACTATCAGCCACGGCAGACAATCTACTACTTTGCTACCCAGTAAAATAAATAACTATTTTTGTCATTATATTCATCCTTTGCTCAACCAATTTGCCACTTTCGGTGGAACAATACCAAAATTTTTTGTGAACTTCATCAACACATATAGATTATCAAAATCATCATTGGAAAACATAACGATTTCAGTGATCAAAGACTCTGTGGCAATATTGAATAATCATTTATATAGCAATTGCTAATTTTGATTCAATTTTCTTAATATTTTTACATTCGTTTTGATATTTAATTTTATATTTATTTTTAATTCATGCATTATTTGTTGAATGGAATCCTGTGTCCCAGTGGCAAACTGTATTTTATATATATTATATATATATATATATATATATATATATATATATATATATATGTGTGTGTGTGTGTTCGGATAGGTTTCCGCGGTCAGTAGTATGTTTTTGTTGAGTTCGGGTTGAACCGCGTCTGGAGTTTTGTTCTCGACGTTTCGGCTCCGATTTTGGAGCCATTTTCAAGAGTAAATGTGACTTCACGCTGAGGTTTCAATCTGCCTACTCCTCAGGTGTTGTCACAGGCAGCAAGGGTTTGTGACTTGACGCCGGGGCCTCAATCTGCCTACTCCCCAGGTCTCGTCACGAGTTCTTTCTAAGGTCTCAATCTGCCTACTCCTTAGATCGAACTGAGGTATCGAGGGATGTTGGGTGGTATTTATAGCAGCGGGTGCTGCTAAAGCCCCGTCGGATATCTTGGTGGGGATTGGGCATCTGGAAATTAAGGGTTTCAATGCAGTTGGAAGTCTCTGACCGTCATCACGTTTATTTGAGCAGGAAGGTCGCTTCTCGATTTCGATGGCCTCGCGAATCATACGAGCTTGTAGTGTTTTTGCTGTGGCGATGGTCTTAGTGTTCCCAAAGTCTATATTGTGTCCTGTCTCTTGATGATGTTTGGACAGAGCTGAAGATGGGTCTGATTTTCGGACAGCAAGTTGATGTTCGTATACTCTACTTGTCACACGTCTGTTGGTCTGGCCTATATATGTTCTATGGCAGTCAGAATATGGTATTTCATATATACCCTGTGATTCGTTGACAATTTTGTCCTTGGGGGAGCGGAGGAATGTGGAGATTTTATTGTTGGCTGTAAATATCGTTTTTATGTCCTGTTTTTTGAGAATTCGGCTGATTTTGTCAGTGACACCTTTAATGTAGGGAAGGAAAGCTTTGTGGGGAACGTTGTTGTTTGTTGGGTCTCTGGGAATGGAAGGAGAAGTTTGATGGCGCCGGATGGATCTGTCAATTTGATGGTCTGTGAATCCATTTTGAAGAAGGGCTGATTTGAGTTGGGAACTAGCCCAACTATATATCTTCGAACCGTCACAGGGTGACAATAAATTTCATAGAAACGTCACGTAATTTTCGAGAAATAATAAGAAAAAACAAAACAAGAACAGTTCTGGGCTGGAATGAGATATTACCCAGCTGAGTGAGATTTTTTTCTACAAATAGCTCTGTATTTTTGCTTTGTGTAGATATTTCCTATGTATGCTGTCTATTTGATTCGATATGCATGTGCTTAGTGTATGAATTTAGCAAGAAAAAGTGATTTCTATGTACCTCAATGCCCGTCGGCCATATAGCCAGGAGAGTAGCTGTTTGAGATGGCCTCTTTCTCCCTTTTTGTGGATAAATCAAACGTGTTTGAATGACATACACGTACCTATCGATAGTGTAATTTTTTTATTCCACTTCTTCCTTGGAAGTAATTTTTATTTTTTGATTCGGGAGAAGAAATCCAAAAAATAAATTCTCAAACTATGAGTCATCATGTCTGTGCCAGAATGAATAAGATAAGCTGTACCTATGGCTTCGGCCATATGAATGAAAAGAAGAAAAATATATGTATGTATTACGGTAAACAGAGTTAAGTCGGTTTATTTTTTTCAAAAGGGCTTTTTTCCCAAAACACCAACTGAAAAAACTATCACTCGGCGTGAGTTTCGCCAAACAAGTTGGCGCAACGAACAGATGAATGGTTTCATTTTTATTTGTTACGAAAAAATATTGAAATTTTGCATAATACCTCTGTTTCTTTGAGTTTCTTCCTCGGCCTCTGCTGACTCTCCCGTTTCTCCTGTTTTTTCTTAGATGTGCGGCTGGATTTTGATTTCGAAGTGCTGGTAGTCGTATTGCTCCCGAAAAGGCCCCTATTCTCCGCCATTTGTATCATGTATTTGTCGTCCAGTCGAATGATTTGCTGAAATCGTTCCTTGATAACAGTAATACGATCGATAAGAACACAGAAATAAATTTAAAAATGTAACAGCGGCCATCCCGCTTAAAATTCGGAAGCTCAGGGTCAGCGATGGCGATTTTCTATACTTAGATCGAATAAATGAAATCAACAAACTATAAAAATCTCTTCGGAATCAATTTTTCAACCCTTATTTTTTTTCTATTCAAAGTAGTTTTCTTCAGAATTCACGCTGCCACTATTGAAAGAAGACTTACATAATGCTCTCAACTCCCTTAAAATTCCAAGTAAGTTACAGAAAATCATTTATTTTTTTGAACTGCGTTATATAATATAAGCCTTCTCTGGGTACTGACACCATGTATTCCGAAAAAAACTGCTTCACGCACAGGAGATGTGTTGTAATTTGGTGGCGAGATGAATTTATATTATTGGTTGGTTTGTATCGAAGGATTGAAGTATGGAAGATCCGTCATCACCTCGTCGATAATACAGTATTCCGCATCTGTAGTTTCTACAGATTTTTCTATAATCTATCCAATTTTGTCGAATAGTTGGGGTGAACAATTGCTGCAGGAATGTGGTGCAATACTTTTTGTTTTTACAAGTATGCTCTTGCCTGTCTGAAGTTGTTTCTGTAATTCTGATAGATTCTACTCACTTTTCGTTGCAAGAGGGCCAAGAAACAACCGTCCTTTTCGAAATTGTTGCAGTTTTCACTGGAGCACAGGCTTGGTAGTTCGGGAATATCGAAGATATCTGTATCTGGTACCTGAAATGATGAGAGTGCTGTTGAAGAGAAGTTCATGTAGGAATTCACACGGATCTAGCATTCGTAGGGAATCGACGTTTTAAGTGATGATTTGATTTTATGGACCACTCTGTATACATCAATACTATTCCAACTTACTAGTACTCACTTTGATATTATCCAGTACCCTTTCCTTATTATCAGCAGTGTCTTCTGTTGATTTTGTTTCTTCGTCGGAATCCTCTAGCTCTTCTATACCGTCCTTGTTAATTTTCCCGCCTTTCTCGTTGTTATTTATTTCTAATCGTTCCTGAAATATCGGAAAGTTATGACGGATTAGTCCTATTCATGAAGACTTTTCTAGATACCAATCACCCTAACACCAAACTGATATTATTTGCACTCAACGCGCGTTTCGCTAGCAAGGTTAGCATCTTCAGGAGAAAATTGATACTAAATCTTAAGAACCTGGATAGCCATTCGAATACTAAACAATTTTCAGGTAGTGAAACAACAAATTTCAAAAAAACAATATATTCCCTTCTCATTTTGTAATATTTCCCTACAAGACTCCAATACTTCATGATGATACTATCGATATTATTGAGTACTTATAGGGGATATGTTGTGATTGACAGTCATCTGAAATGGGAGAAACACATAGCGTTCCTTTCGAGGAAATTACGAAGTTTATTATCAAAGTATCATTAAAGTATTTCAAAACATTTATGAGCGTAAAAACCCTCACCATTCTTTATTTTTCATAACATCATACAGTACCAATTGAATTATGGGATTCTGGCTTGGGGAGAAGCCATGAAATCCCACCTTAGAAATTTTGAAGATCTTCAGAAACGATTTTTGAAAATCATAAAATAATAAGTGTCATTTTTATGTGTACATCGAAACACAGAAAATGTACATATGACAATTATTCGGATATATCATCATGATTTTAAAAAAACCATGGGAAACACCTTCTTTACAATTATACAAAGATATCAAAAAGAGCAAAATTTGCATACAAACTAACGAATAATCTACAAAAAGGTAATAGTCATTAAAAAAAACAAAATTACATAATTATAATATCAGAGATGCCAATAATTTCCACTTGAACAACATTCATTCAAATAAGGGCAAAAACAATCCCGTATCTAGTTGTATAGAAACTCACAATAATCTTTCTGACGATATTAAAAATTCAAAATCTATGAATATTTTCTTGAAAAAACTTAAACTATAATTAATATCGTAATGATGTTCATTAATCAATAAATATGTAAAGTTGTTGAAATTATTACTTTTCGTTTATTTTGAAATATTCTAACTTTTTTGTATACAATGTATTATCTTCCTCATACCAGAACTTGTTCTGTTTGGAAGTTTTTTCGTCAATAAATGAAAAAATAAAAAAATATATGCGTATAAACAAAAATTAATCATATCTATAAAACAGGAAAACAATATTATTGAGAAATAGAGGTAGAACAGAAATGACGCAGAAAAATTTCAAATATTTATTGCCATTCTACTATGATTTGATTCCTAATCATATGAAAGTGACTAAGCCATTATTATCTTTCAAACTACAGATTAAAAAATGGATTCAAGAGTCTCCTCGAAATATATTTCATGAAATCTTTCACCTCAGTTAAGTAAATCACTTCATTTTTAATATCATATTGTTGAGATCCACAAATTTATGAAACATATACCCACATGTAATTCTCATCTCTGATTTTCTCGCAACAAGTTCTTGACTTCGCTGGTATAATTGAACAGTTTATTCACGTTTTTCACAAATTGATGTATATGCTCTTTTTATGAATTTTGGAAAAACTTTATTATTATTATCATTATTATTATTATCAACAACCTACAAAGTATTTTGGTTCGATATGGACTCTGTTACCACTGATTATTCTGAATAATTTCCCAAAGATCAACTAAAAGGCGGGCTGAAAGGGAAATACCCTTTGTCGCTATTCATACTTTTTTTTACAATTTGCTATATCTATACTCTGACAGTCCTATTCATATCAATTTCACTCACCGACGCCTGCGGCGATCCGAACTTGATCATTTTCCCTTGCAAATTCGCGTGTTGCAGCTTCGCTATTCTGTTTATTTCTCTCATCGCCTTCTTCACCATGAAGGAGTTTTCCGCTTCGAGTTCGGAGTGCGTTTCGTAAAGGACGAATTGGATCTGAAACATTTTGCAATTCCGAATACGAAAATTTCGGTTCGTTTTTCACACCTGTGGCCTGGACATGGCGAATCTCAGGGTCTTCCTTTGTTCTTCCAGGATGTCAGCGACTCTTTCTCTAGCTTCTTTGGTGTCGCCCGATTCCGTTAGGACTTCCAGCATGGAAAGGTCGCCGCCTCTACTGCATACCTGAAAATATTGTTACTTATCGACAGAGATAAAGCTAAATATCTTGTTCGTTGGGAACGATTTTAAAAATATTTTAAGTGTATTAAATGGAGAACTCGAGATTATTTACAGGTGATAATAATAATAATCTTCGGAATTATATAAATTGACCAATAATATGACTTTAAACTGCCTAATTTTATTAGAAAAATTTATTTATTTATTTATTTAATTATTCAATATACAGCTTCCAGACAGAACATGGTTCCGGTATGAGGAAGTCAAAAAAAACATCATAAAATTATGTACTATAAATAATAAATTGGAGTATAATATTCATTTGATAATTTGGTGAACATCATTATGCAAGCAAATATTTTTTAAGTTCTTTTGAAAAAATATGAATGGATTTGGATGATTTTATTTTTTCTGGTAGTTCATTGAAAGTTATTAATGCTGATGAAATGGGGTTATTTTTTCCTTTATTGGAATGAATCATATTTAAATGAAAGTTATTTGATATTCTGGTATCGTGGCCATATAAATCATAATTTTTAGACAGTTTCATATTACATTTCTGAAGATTTTTTGTTAATTTATATATATACTTAGATTTTTCATAATCAATTAGATGATCCAAAGTCATATTATCTGTTACTTTATATAAATCTGCAGTCGGAGTATCCCACGGTTTTCTGAATATAATTTTTATTGCTTTGTTCATTAACCGATATATTATATTTTTTTGCTTTTTAGAGCATGAAGACCAAACTGTAATGAGGTATCTGATATGAGAAACAATGAAGGCATTATATATTAGAATCTGAACGTTTTTGTTCAAAATGTGAATTCTTCTAATGGCCCTCAGGAATGGAACAATAGATTTCTTTATTTTTACAATATGATTTTCAAAATTTAATTTTGTGTCAATTAATAAACCTGAATTAATCTACATACTAAAAAAAATATCTAAAAAACAAACATTCCGTTCCTAAAAAACTCAAGTATTCACAGTTATAATACCAGAAATTTCAATAATTTTCATCTCAACAATGTCCATTTCAATATAGGAAATAATAATCCTGTCGCAAGCTCAATTCAAATATTCAATAAATTGACAGAAGAAATGAAATCCTCTAGGTTTCTTCATATTTTCTTGAGAAAACTTAATCTCTGTTGGTATGTTGATGTTCACCGAATGATCTTATAGAGTAAATTATAAATAGATTACTTAGTTACATTATTGTATGATATTAAGATTGTGACTTCCTTATACCAGAACTATGTTCTGTCTGGAAGCTGTATGTTCAAATAAAAAATAATAATAATATTAGTTAATTAATCCCAACAAATATAAATTTTTATACAGGAAATAGAAGGAGATAACAAATTTTTACATACAATCTCTATAAAAATACAAGGAACAAATGCCAGTTCATTAAAAACAAAGAAAAACAAAAAAAAAACGTTTGATTCAGATTACTTATCTTTTATTGATATAAAGTGTGGGTTCAGGATAATGGTTTAAAACTAAATATCGATGAAACGAAATTCAATTTATGTTATTGAAAAACAAAAAAGTGCATTTGACTGAATCTAGAAATGTTATAGAAGTTGAAGACCTGTATATTGATTTATTCGACATCAACCAACAGTAAACATTCGGCTCTGAAATTTATTCCAATTTCAATTATTAATAACTATAACACAAAGAAAGCAGTTGAATGATTTTGATTTGATTGAATTATGAAGCAATTTTGGTAGAAAATCTTTGCTTCACTCAGGAGTTTGCACTTATAATGCTTGCCATAAAACTTTGAATAAATAAAAAATATCGCGGAAGAGTCATGAAATTCGTTTATATGAACTGCCCACTTGAAACAAATTGTTTTGAAATAATTCTTGCAAATACTCATTTTTTGTTCAAAATGACATAATTAAGAATGATTGCGAATAAAATAGTATACAAACCACGGCAAAAGTTGAAATTTCTTTCCCGAGAAATAGCTTACCTCAGCTTCAGTAAGCTATATTTTTATCTCGATAGAAATGATTTAATATCTGCCTACTACTACGTAACAGAAATTTGTTGAATATTTATATGAATGACAAAAAGAAGAGAAACAGTATATTTACTAGGTAGGATAAGCTCAACATTCCTGGACGACTGTGAAGATTGCTAAGTCGAGGCGCGAGCATACTATATTTTCGCAAATCGTTCAAAATTCGACGGATATCAATTGATTTTAAGGAATATTTCCCTCATATATAAAATGTCCCATAAGAGCAATGCAAATATTGAAAACTTCAGCGGTAATTGCATTGTGTCAAGTCACCATAACAACACATTTGAAACCGTATCGCTAGACGTCAGTAAACAACACAAATAAATGTCAGATAGACTTCTAAAATAGAACAACATTTCGCGTTTAGGTGAGTGCTCCATACAATCTATAGAGGAAAGTATAAATGAACAAAAAATAACATTTCTTTGAGAATTTCTCTATTCGTGATACATTCCAATGAATTACATTCGTGCATAAAAATGACCAGATAATTTTGCATTCAAGCGTGATATCTTATACAAATTGCATTCGGTTATTTTCATATTTTGCAAAAATATGAAAATAAACTCTTGTAATTTTTAGATATCACATTTCTTGCAAAATTATCGGTAATTTTTATGCACTCGTGCAATTATAACCGATAATTTTATTCACAAATGAATGGTACTTTGAAATAGGTAGTGAAATTACTTGGGTTACTGCGGAAACGTATCAAGTTGAATTGTCAAAGTTGACGCTTATAATTTCAAGTGCTGGTGTTCTCGAAACTATATCGTGAATAAGTGTTTTTTTTGTTTTTGTTAATGAACCACTGACTCTAACTGCTTGAAATAAATACATGTTATTTCTTCAAAATGATAAGTGATGATAAAATTTCCATTCCTGGGACTCCTCCAGAGCTGGTGGAGGCGCTGAATACTGCTTTATTATTATTATTGCCAAAGAAATGAAGAGAAAAAAACGAAAATGCATATTAAAGTTTTATGGACTATCGCAAGAACACCAAAAACTGTAATGATATATCATTTCCTTACAGTGGGGAAGTGAATAGGAAATCTTGACTTTTTCTTTCAGAAATTTTGTCTAGGATTTACTAGCGGCAAAATTCTTGTATGATTCAACATATTCGGATCATTTTATTTAACTTTTACTTCCAATGTCACACTAACGACAGTGCAATAATCTCACCAAGTCGATGGGATCTGCTACTGCAGAGTAACTATTTGGAGGTGTTGCGAATACAGCTACTACTTCTTCCATGTAGCTCGCATCTGCAGGAGTGTCGATAAGTCTATCGGAAAATATAACAACATTCGACATGCCTAGTTGATTGAAGTACGTTTCATATTCGGTTTTTCTGAAACCAAAAAGAGAGATATTTGTTATAAGAAATACGCCAACAGTTAAAAAAAAGATCTTGGAAAGTGGCACAAGGGGCTAGCTTCTTCAGTGGCTCATATATCTCGAATTTGACTCCTAACAAAAGTAGTGATACAGTTACGAGAATATTTCATAAACCACAAGAGTTTAATTCCCTAGACACTTTTCTAGGCAAGCGTAGAAGGGACACAAATTTAAAAAAATAACAAATAATTCAGAGATTAGTCTTTCCTCAGAAAACTATTCAAATTGCATATTCTAAAAGGAATTCAATCAAATTTTGGCTATAAACTCGGAACTTTGTACTTCGTAGTTTTTATACTGGCAAAGTCAAGTATCTCGATGCTAGGAATTACGATCAGTAATAATCTCTCTCGGAAAAACCATGTGAGATCGATTGCTAAAGATGCTTTCCCAGAAGCTTGAATTTTTATTTCGTGCTAAGAATGTCTTCAGTTTTCGTCAGCTTCTCAAGATCTACAAAGCACAGATACGGCCTAAAATTGAGAACATAATTTGTTATATATAAATAAAACCATTACAGCACATGATATATGAGTATCACAGTTAGATAAGTATCTTAAAATCAAGATTTTCATCGTAAATAATCCTGGACGCTATAAAAACAATTTTCAATTAAGAATCTTTTGGTGCTATTCTTAAATATTACATAAGATTCAGACTCCTTAATTGATTTAGGCAGTTTATTATAAAGTGTGACCGAATTATATAGTGGAGAATTTTTAAATTTTGTCGTTTTGTGAGAGGGTATTCTCAACATATCACCATGACGTGTAATATAATTATGAGTAGCCGCATTCACTTCAAACGATGCAAGATTGTTTCTTATATAGGTTACACATTTCAATATATATATATATATATATATGCATGGAACTGATAACAAGTTTTCCCTTATGAGTATAGGTTTGCAGCTATCACGATATTCCATATCAAAAATTAATCTTATGATACGCTTTTGGGCAACAAATATTCTATTAAAATCTCTACCGCATCCCCATGACATAATATTTAAAGAAATATGTGGATATGCCATTGAAAAGTAAATTGTTAACAGGCTTTGTGTATCTACGCACAGTTTCATCTGTTTTATTGCAAAAAAAGCTGAGTTGAGTTTCTTGCAGACACCATCAATATGTAGATCCCAACTCAGAGATTCATCCAATATAGTTCCCAGAAATTTTACGTCATGTGACAGCATTATTTCATCAGTGAGGTCAATTTTCACTGGAATATTATTTTTCCTATTATAAAATTTCATTGAGACAGATTTAGATGTATTCAATATCAAATGATTGCGTTGGCACCATGAAGTGAATATATCAATAACCTCTTTGACCCTTGTAAGTGTATCTTTTAGAGTGGCCCCAGTAATTGTCATCGTGGTATCATCTGCAAACATGGTTATATAACAATTATCAATATATTGCGGGAGATCATTAACAAAAATCACAAAGAGTAAGGGTCCCAATACTGATCCCTGGGGAACTCCTAGTGTTAGGTCATGTTCGTTGGACATGATATTGTTATATTTGACGCTCATTCGACGCCCACTCATATAGGATTTTAACCAAGACGTTACGTTATGCGGAAACCCAAGCCTAGTCAACTTCATATATAGAAAATCTGGTGAAATAGTGTCAAATGCCTTTGACAGATCAAAAAATATACTTATTACAAAATAATTTGCATCAATTTCAGAGTATATGTTATTGAGAAAGTTGTAGGTCGCTGTTTCTATAGAACGATTTTTTCGAAATCCATGTTGATTATTACATATCAAATCATTTGACTCTAAGTAATTCACTATTGTAGTAGCCACCACTTTTTCATACAGTTTCGAGAGTGAACAAAGTAAAGAAATTTGTCGATAGTTATCTATTTCATTTTTATCTCCTTTTTTAAACAGTGGAATAACTATGGCTTTCTCGAACTCTTCTGGAAAGTATCCTTGTATGTATGACTGATTCATTAAATAAATAAAAGGACTTGCAATAAGATCGAATATTTCTTTAACAACCACTATTGACAGATCATCTGATCCACTAGAGTTTTTGTTTTTCATTAACCTCAATGCAGCGTGAATTTCATGTTCAGTAATTGGTCCATTTTCAAACGGGAGTGCTATATTAATGTTTGTACTGACTGTACAAGGTAATGTTAGGTTTTGACCTATGTAATTGGAAATTGAATTCTCGGCAGAATTTGCCAAATGATGAGCAAATAATTCTGTTATGATAGGAGGGGCTCCAACAATATTTGCTTCGTGTTTGAGTGTAATGTTTTCTGCACAGGATTTCTTTTTTCTTCCCAACTCGCTGTTTATTATATTCCAGGTTTCTTTAGTTCTGTTATTGGCATTGTTAATTTTTGTGGAAAAGTAAGTCATCTTATTCTGCTTAACGTTTTTTTTGTGTTCTTTCAATCTAGTTTTGTATATAGCCATATTGGTAGGGTCGACCTCTTGATATGATACAATTAAATGGAACATGTCTCTGAGATATTGACCTTCCTGGACTACATCAGTAGAAATCCAACAACGTTTTATGCCTTTATTGACAACAGTATCTCCTTCTAAAGATATTTTAAGGGTCGTTGCTCTTCTGAATTTTTATCAATCGTTTCACCCTTGGCAATAACTACGCGGATAACCCGACGAGTACAGAATTTTCATCCCTTTGTTGTGAACTTAGAGACCTGTCAAGCCTCTCTTGCTCAGGGATCTTTTTTCAATAGAACAGCGGAAATTTGGAACTTCGTCGGGAGAGTTTTTTCCTGAGGTTTACAAACTTCAAAAATTTACATTGAACGTGATTTGGTAACTCTTGTCCTTTGATTCACGCGGTGTTCTTGAACATTACAGGGCTTTCCTTTCGTGTGAATCTGTATATATAAAAAAATAAATTGCATTCTCCCATTTTTCAAAACCCAATATCGTCAATAATAAAATTTACCTTTTACCTGCACTGAAAGCCATCAATTTCCTAATTTTCTCATTGTGCGAAAGTATCGTTGCCAAATATGCTGTCGTCCTAGGAGAATTGACATGCGTTTGGATTACACTACCGGTTAATTCCAGATCTTCAATCAATTTTCCGAAGGTCGCAGGACCGAGACAAAAAGATTTATCCTGAAATAATAATGATAGTTATGAATCCTTCTTTGAATGTTTTTCTAGTAGATAGATATGTCGAAAAGTTGCTGCGTTTCTAAAAAACAGTTCCTTCTAAATAACTCAAAGTTGCCTATCACAAAAACATAATAATAACTTTAATGATCCCAAGAAACATACATGTCTATACAGGGAGTTGAAAAAAAAGACAAAAATATACATATATACAAACAAATTAAGAAACAAATGAAGTATTATGTCAGGTGCATGTACAGATATATATAAATTATATCTCACCCATGACTATATCATGTATAAGTTTTTTTTCTAGTTTTTTTAATGAAGCACTGAATTTAACTGCTTGATATCAAGATGTTCCCTATTATAAATACGTGTTATTTCTTGGGGGCAATAAACGTTATAAATATAGTATAAATATATCAGTTGAAATATCTTTTGATCTCTATTTTGAATTTCGCAACAGAATTAATATTTTTTATGTGTTTAGGTAGACTGTTATGAATATTCATTCCAGAAGAGTACAACTTCTTTCAAAAATCGCTTTTTGTATGGTTTTCAAATTATTTAACTGTCTAGTTAGATGATTATCAGAACATATGATGTAGAAAAAATTTGAGTATTATGTTTACTCTCAATTAAATGGATAAAAACACAAATTCTTGACTTGAACAAAGAATCTATATTTGATAGATTCCTCGGTTTGTATAGTTCATTTGTTGGCTCTAGAGATGGTAATTCATAAATACATTTAAGAGTTTTATTTTGTTAAGGTTTTAATTAATTTATCCTTGATGTGAACTCTATCTACATATTCCAAGTCTGTTCTTTCATTCATGGCTACAGATATTCAAATATCCATTCAAATTTACAATTGACCTATAACAGGAACATCCATGATCACAAAACAAGAATCCTGAACCACATGAGGACAACATTGGCCAAGACTTGGCACCATGGGACAAAAGTCAATTTTATGTGATGGACTTAAACTCTACAATAAACTTCCTCAAGATATCAAGACTCTAAGAATGAAGCCATTCAAGTTCAAACTTAAAAATTTGATATTTAACAATTTCTTTTAATATGTCTCAATTTTATTTTATTCGTTTCACATGTTACCTTTCATTCAAAGTGCTCACATAGCTTTTGGCTCTGGGCAACAATTTGTTACTAATTCCTTATTGTAAATTGTTCTTAAATAAATTGGATATATTATTATTATTATTATTATTAAATACAGATTTCGATGCAGTTTCCCAAACAGATATTAAATAATGTAATTTTGAACAAATAAGACTGAAGTAAATCATGTAATACTAATAATTTATGGGATATTTACAGAATGAAAGGAAAACTAAGTGATAGGGTAGTGTGTGATACATTTTCACTCAGCAGGATTACATTCCATTCTCAAGCACGTACAAAATTGTTCTGCCTCATAGCAGTTCTTATTCCGTGTTTTTGTTTTTTTTTAAATCGGATTAAGTGGGAAATAGAAAATGATAAAAAAATTGTATCAGGCTCCAGATTTCATCATAGTTGATGTGCATCTGTGAGAATCTTATCACTAACCTGAACGATAAGCAGATGATCTTTGACGAATCTACTTTTCGCAAGTTTCGGTCTGATGGACGCGTGGAAGGCTATAATTTGGGGACAGTGCCTGTCCCACCTGAAGTTGGTGCGGCTCATTTGTTTCAGATCGGTGATCATCTTTAAATTGAAATCGTCCTCGATGTCCCTACAAAGTTTCGCAGCATCACTGCAATGTAGATAAAAATACATTACGAAGTTGCTCTGCAAAAATATTTTCGATGATAAAGATGGATTTGTGCAACAGTGATTATAGTCTATACGAAGTCACTTGAGACGGCATAAAAACTGAAATTCCATTTTGATGAAACATACTAATCCTATGAGCCGGCATAGGGTTCTGTGCAGTCACAACTGAACTCGTTAAGACTCTGTGGAAAAGATTAACCACTGGTTTTCAATAGACAGTTTTGGATTCAGAAAGTCCAACTATCGAAGTGAAAGTGTCATTTGCTTCTAACCATATGCAAATTATTGAAAGAATGACTTTAAAATTTGAACTATGGAACTAAACAATGAAAAAAGCTTATTTTAAAACATCCTCCGTTCATAGTATGTACGGTTGAGATAAATTGTAAATGATAGGGGTCCTGAAACAGTTCCCCGTGGAACACCATATCGATTTATTTGAGCTACTCATAATTCCGTGTATTCAAACATAATGTATTCTCTCATTCAGATAGTTTTCCATCAAATTGGAAACTACTCCACGGAAACAAATACTTTTCGATTTATTCTGTAATGTGTTATGGTTTACCGTATCAAAAGTTATGGACGAAATATAAATATAGTCCGGTCAAATTAGGCCAAAAAAAGGGAGTAAAGGTACATTCATCAACATCCTGCTGAAGGTGAGTAAAATTTTCACAACAAAATGAAAAACAATATTTCAAAATTCCCATTCAATCCTAATCATTCCTGTAATGAAAAAATTACTCAAGGTCAAAGGTCAAGAATGTGTATTTTGTGATTTTCAATTTAAGAGATCTATAATTTTGGTCTGGAGTAATTTTTGTTGTTTTTTATTGTTTTGAACAATTTTACTCACCTTCAGCTGGATGTTAATTGATGTACCTGTAATATTGTAAGTATGTTATAAAAAAGTCCACTTTTCAATATTGTGATGTAGAGAAAAAAGCAATAGCAAAGAATAAGTCAATCAGTATTTTACACAAATCATGACCAGACCCTTCACTATACCTGATTTTCAAAGAATTGACCCAGCAAGTGACCGGATTGTTCTTGGCTTGTTCGGTGACCCTTTCGTCCTTCAAATGCGGCGGTAACAGCTCGCTGAGGCACAAAGCGTTGTGCTTGATCCTTAAGCGGGCCACCGAAGCGGCTAGTTTGACTTTCTGGCACCAGAGGGCGTTCTCCACGAAGCTGAGGCCGTAAGCGTCGAAAAGCTGCGAAGCTTGATGCGCCACTTTGGTTTCTCTTTTCTTGAACGATCGGTGGTAGAGGTCGTAAAAGAGTAGCCACACGTGCGGTGTTAAGGATATCAGCTGAAACACACGTCAAGTGGAAATGATCCTTGATACAGCTTGTATAGAGGCGAGATGGTTTGCATATGTACATTTAAAACATCATGTGATGTGGAAAACTAGTTTTGCATTTTATTTCATTCGTTAGGACAGGTGCCCCAGGTCAGCTGTCAAGCATGTATTGATGAGTAAACGCAATTTATAATAATAATAACAGTTTATGAAAACCAAGAAACACTTATTTTTATTCAGGGAATGAAAGCAGATAACAAAATGTTATGTACAAATTCTAAAAAACTATAAAGAACAAATGTCATTTTAACAAAACAAAAAAAAAACAATCAGTTGAATCAGATTACTTATCTATTATTGATATTTATTTTTTTTCATGTTTTTGAATTTTTCGATATTTTTTAGGTATTCCGGTGAAGTATGAGGATTTTTTACAATATTGCTTTTGAATTGTAAAGTTTTCAAATGATGTGAGATGATTATGGCTAGCAAAAATGATGACACAAAAGAGATTGGAATATTTTTTCCATTTTTGGTTGAATGTATGAAAAGACTCATTTTTGAATTCAATAATGAATCAATGCCTAAAAGAATTCTGGGGTTGTATAATTTTCTCGTTGATTCTCGGAACGTCAATTTGTAAATACATGTTATTGTCTTGTTCCATGAAAACTTCAACGGTTTCATTGCTGATTTTGATGCAGTAACCAAACAGATATTAAATTGAGAAACAGAAAACAGTACGTGTATATAGGGGAACAAATGAGTGGATATAAAACTGTTATTTGTGGTGTACCACAAGGTTCAGTTCTAGGCCCTATTCTTTTTTTAGTTTATGTAAATTCTATAAAAGATTTGGCTCTGAATGAAAAGTCATTCTTATTTGCAGACGATACTACTCTAGTTTATGCAGGATATAACTCTGAAGAAATAAAAAAAGATATAGCTGAAGATCTGACGCTTTTATCGTCTTGGATGTCTTCTCATAAATTGAGTCTGAACTATGCTAAATCTTCGTTTATGTTTGTTTCGGGAAAAACAATACCCAACTCTTTGAGAGTTCCAATTAAATTCAAGAAAGAATCAATTGAATATTCCACAAACACAAAATTTTTAGGGTTATATATCGATCAAAATTTATTGTGGTCGAAACACATAGAAGTCTTGACACATAGAATCAAAAATCAAATTCCAATACATTATAGAAAAACAATATATTTTTCATCAATTTATTCAAGAATCCAATACCTCATCTCAATTCGGTAAACAGCAAATAAAACAACTATTAAGCCACTTCAAACTCTTCAAAACAAAATTATAAGATGTATATTCAATTTAGAGCAGCAAGAACCAACAATTAATCTTTATAAACCTAGAGGATTATTAGATATTCTTTCTCTTTTCAAATACAAACTTTTAGTATTTATTCATTTGATCAAAAATAACGTGAAAAATTCAAATTTGAAATTTACCATAAATACCCACGACTATTCAACAAGAAAAGCAAATGACTTTTCTCTGGCTAAATTCAGAACAAATTATTATAAAAAATCTATTGTGTATGAAGGCGTCATCTTTTATAACAACTTACCGAAAACATTGAAAAATACAAAAAATATTAATTCATTTAAGAAAAACTTAAAAAAATACTTATTATCTTGAACTTCATTCACTCTTTTCTTTATCATTTTATTATGTCTCACCCATGACTATATCATGTATAAGTTTTTTTTTCTTGTTTTTGTTAATGAAGCACTGAATTTAACTGCTTACAAATATTTAATTTCGTTAAATGTATGGATTTTTTTTCATTTATCGACTATGTACTTGTGTATTTTAGTCCCTTTTCATAAACATGTAATGTTTCTTGGGATAATAAAATTGAATTGAAATTGAAATATACTGTAGTAAATAAATTTCGAATATTTCAGTAAACTTAAAAACTCTCAATCTATACAATATAGGTACCAATAATTGGTGATATATTTTTTTTAAGTTCATAGTATGACTAGTCCAAGACAGGGTTGGATCAATGATTAATCTCAGAACTTTGTTATTTTTTTCGTAATTTCGGAAAAGTAAACCAAGGTAGTATCATCTGCAAATAACTTCAAATTACCATGTTAATTTTATACATGATATGTTCCTAATCTTCGACTCGAATATCCCCATATGTACAAATTGTTTTCTGTCCTTAAATAATTTTGAAACCAATTATAAACTTCATCCCTGATGCCAATTTTATTGAGTTTGTCAAGTAATATTCACAAGATCCAGAGCTGCAGACTCAGTATCATTGGATCCAAGGAAGGCTAAACGTTTTTCTGCAGGATATGTATTGCATCAAACTCATGAAAAGAGATATCGTAGCTTTCAGAACATAATATAGGTCCTTGGTATAATGAGGATGTGTGCTCTTCTGAAATACAGAAAATGTATATACAGAGTGCTTGACCAAAAAGTAAACTCCATCCTCGTGAGAAAAAGTAACACTTTTCTCCCTTGCTATACAAATAGCTATTCTATTATTATTTTCGTCATATTCATGACAAAGAAAAAGTGACATGTTCTTCTCACATTGCTTCATTGAAGAGCTTAAGTTCCTCCCATTATTCATAACAATTTCCTTCACTAATTGAGTGTAACGAAATTTATGGTGAAAATAAACCGTTTCAATGTTTGAAATATAGTCATAAAAACGCGAATAGTTTGGTCACGGAAGCTGTTCCACATTCAAATTCACGTAGTTAATTTGTTCAAACGTCCCAGTGAAATTTGTTGGTACAATTTGCCATTCAAGTCGCTAAATTTGACAACGGAAGTGAGGCCATTATTTCCATCACGCCATCGTTATTTCCGTTACTTCATAGTAATTCTGTTGAAGCATATTTCATATTTTTGAACTCGGCAAATTTATTAATCTAAAGTTTTCGTTGCTTCGTGAATCGTTAGAAAATATCCTTCAGGTTTTTTCTGGGTGGGAAATGCGCAATTGTTTTACAACTCGAAAGGCAGTGCCAACTTTCTCTTATTCGAAGAAAAGTTAGCTATTGCAATCGAAATTTCAAAAGAGTTTGATCGAGTTTGGTATCGGAGTCTCCTTTCTAAACTGTCGTCCTATGGGTGCGGGTGTTCCACAGGGTTCAGTTCTGGTGCTCACTTTGTTTCTGCTTCATATCAAGTATTTGTTGGAGAAAAACTCATTGTTCAATGTACAGTTTTGCGGACGATAGTACTCGATGATATGCAAATCTAGAATAGGACGACCGTCACACAGATATCATTTTGAATAATGGATTACCAAATGCAATAATGAAATATGGAAAAATCCGTCTCAAAGTCAACTAGAAAAAACATTTTTTGAACTAGATAATAACCAATTTTTCATAAATTTTTTGTTATTATCATTATTCTTTAATTTTCTTCAATGAAAAAGTCTAATTTTATTAGCTTTTTTCCCTTCAATGTATGTACTTGTTAGAGCGCGTTATTTTCATTATCATTATTCCCTTTTCATGAAGATACTAGCTTTGTTAGCTGAATAGGGATCAACACAATCACTCGACAAGATTTTCAGAAAATTTGGCATTAATGAATATTAAAATTAATATAGGACAGCAATCTGTTAATCACGATGGAATAAAACTATACAATGATATACCTATTCATTGCAGAAAAATGGAAAATTTCATTTCAAAAAAATTTTTAAGAAACATTCATTATCATATTTTTTTACTGGCACATAAAGATCTGATTTCATTACTCATTTTCTGTATTCTATTTCTATTCTATTTTACTTGTATGGCATCAATTTGATTTTCTCTACTTGGAGCATGTATATATTTCTTGGAAAATGAATCGTTATTATTATTTATGTAGAAAGATTTAAAAAAACTTTGTTCATACACCTCAGCAATTTCCCGACAAAAGGTTATAGGTGAATAGCAAATTACTGAACGTTTCATTATCTCTGTTTCATCAAGAAAATAATTTCTTTCTACAATAAGTAGTGATCTTTTTTTTTTCAATACGTACTTGGGGAAATATTTGGAAGAAGTTGATATCGTTCAAAGCTTGCGTCAGTACATTCTTATCTGAAATATAAACTGAATAATATTAAGAATGAAAAAACTATCGGGAACTCACATCTGAACACATCGTATATCAAAGTATATACTCTTCTCATTTCGTGTTCGTCCTCAAATTCAGTCGGTATCGGAGGCGTGCTCAATAAACACCCTGCCTTTGCAATATCACTCACGGTCCAAGTGATTAGCTGTGAACCTATTTTACAGAAAAAAAATTAATCCTTTTTTGTTGCAAAGGTGATCAGATCGTAATATGATGAATATCTGTTTGTTAGAAAAATCATATGATGTATTGAATCTAATCGTTTTCGTTCTATTGGTCAGATAACTGTTTGGGAGTGAGGTGGGAGTTCTTTGGGTTCAAGAAATGTTTTATATCGGAAGATACATGATGAATGAACATTTAATGAAAAGTTGTGATGGATCAGATCATCACATCTGGTGGAAATGATGAGATTTGAAAGTTCGTTCTGGAAGAAAAGCTGAATCCGATAAAGGAGACGAATAAATTCATTACCAGAAAGTGTTATAAACCTTCTTACCTCTAATCGTTTTAGATTTTTTTTGAACCAGTTTCTTGGCTGCATCGCAATCTACCGACTTTGGTTTAGGAATTGTGTTCCATTCGTGCATTTTTGTCTTTTCCTCTTGTATCATCGGATTCATCATCGTTCTGAAACAGAAAGGAACATCAGTTGCACTCATTATCACTGAGAATTTCAATAACTCCTCACATTTCATCAGTGTCTCAACATTATGTATCGTAAATTTTGAAAAAGGAATGGGATGCCAGTTGTCAAACTTTGAACCCAGTTGAATTTTACCTCATCATTTTTGACTGAACGTTTCCATAGTAAAAATCTTCGTACTAGTTTCTTTTCCAGAGTCCCCATATCGGAACGAGAAATAAAAATTCAGGGAGGCATTAGCGTCAAATATTATTAACGATGACTTGACTTGAAAATAATAGAATGGGGTATTTTTGGTAATGGTTCGGACTTCCATTGTCTATATATTAACTCTATTGAAACCTGTTGCTAAGGACGAAAGGATAAAAAATACAAATCAAATAAGGTAATCAAATCCAAACAAGAGATCGAATTGGATTTTTGGTCAAATAATAAAATTAAAGAATGTTGTGATAGAAAAATTGAGATATCAACTATAAAACATTATTCAAAAAAAATCAAATAAAGAAATAAACGAAATAATATTGTGACAAGAAAATTGGGACATCGAATATAAGTCGAACAATTCAAATAAAGAAATGAATTAAATAGTTCAGGTTGAGTGTACTCACGACGTTTCGATTGCTGGTATTCACAATCGTCTTCGGGTGATCTAACTTCATCTACTCCTACTAAGTCAAGTATCTCGATGCTAGAAATTACGATCAATAATAATCTCTTTTTGGGAAAACCAATTGAGATCGATCGCTAAAAGTGCTTTCCAGAAACTTGGATTTCTATTTCGTGCGAAGAAATACTTGACTTCTCGTCAGCTTCTAATGATCTACAAGGCTCAGATACGACCTGTCTTGGAATATAGTTCTCATGTATGTAGTTCGGCACCACAACATTCATTGAAGCTTCTTGATTCTATTTAGAGAAAAGCAATCCGTCTTGTTGATGATTCTTCGCTCACAGACTCGCTTACTTCGTTGGAGCATCGTATAAGGGCGGAGACTTGTATCTCCTTCTATAAAAATTTCACGGTCGGTGCTCTCCTGAATTGTCATCAATCGTTCCACCCTTGGCAATATCTACACGGATGACCCAACAGAACTCCCACCCCTCTGTTGTGAACTTGGAGACCTGTCGAACCTCTCTTGCTCAGGGATCTTTTTTCAATAGAACAGCTGAGCTGAGCTGAGGTTTTTCTTGAGACTTACAAAATTCAAAAATTCAAAGTGAATGTTAATTCGTATCTTCTGTCCCTTGATTCACGCGGTGTTCTCTGAACATTTCGTGTGAATCTGTATATATAAAAGATATGCCCAATATTTTTTTTAGCTTCATGATTCCATGAAGATTAAATTCTCTATCTAGAGTGAAGAATCCTTCAATCTAACAGAATATGAAATTGGGTTAGAATTGCGAGATGTATAGTAGTTTTCACAATAAATGGTATTGACTGAAGGATTATAATAAAACCAATCAGACCCTTAAGTTGTAAAATCCGAGATGCACATCATAAATGTAAGAGGACCGGATTCAGGTAATTTTGTTTCTCAGATAGGGATTGTAGAGGATTACAGCTTACACTTCTTGTTCATTTCAGTCTTTGTATTTCATTGGAAGTGTTCACTTGTGTTACGGCGTGCAATAATTTCATAACATTTATTTGTTATTACAGACATTAATAGCAAAGATTTTATACCCCAACGTACAGAATAGGCAGTATGTGGCGTCCGTGGATAAAAAGTAATAGTGCTTCTTCCAGTGGTTCGTTAAAGAAGAATCACTCATCTTGTGACGCGAAAATCATTATAAAAAATGTGTATAGTTCCTTACTTCAGCAAGGATATAACGCGTGCCTCTTACTTCAGTTAGACGAATTGTTGAAAATTCCATGGAATCAAGAAAAAAGCGTAAAGATTCCGGTGTCACAAAAAGTCTAGACGACTGGGAAAAAGATTTGATAAGGCGAAAAATCTACACTATGTACGATGAGCAGCGTGTCCCTACAATCAAAAGTCTGAAACAGCGGCTCATCAATGACGAAACTCACATCAACTGTGGCCTCACTACTCTTTGGCGAGCTCTGTCTGCAATGGGCTTTAAATATCGCAAAATTGACTAGAGACAAGTAATAATGGAATCCACACGTTTAATAAACTTGCGTTCTGAATATATAACGTCAATAAGAAAATACCGCTCTGAAAATCGGCCAATACTCTACCTCGACGAGACGTGGTTTGACACGCATGGGAAGAGAATCACAATATTACACGCAGGATCAGAAAATGGTTGGATCCCAAACGCTATATGGCTTTCTGCCAAAAATATTAAGGACTTTTGTGTTGATTATCACGAAGATACGACAGCAGAGCTTTTTGAAGATTGGTTTGAAATTTGTCTGTTACCCAACATTCCGCCAAACAGCGTTATAGTAATGGACAACGCAAGCTATCATAGTCGACAATTGCAAAAAATTCCTGGCTCAAAGAATACGAAATTGGAGATTCAAAACTTCATGGCTGCAAATGACATATATTTTGAGGAAAATTATACAAAAAAAGAACTTTTACAAGTGCTGCAGTCATTTTCTTAAAAAATAAAACGTATGTTTGTGATACAATTGCAGAAGAATTGGGACATACAGTGTTACGACTACCTCCCTACTACTGCGTGTTCAATCCCATAGAGCTTATACCAACTGAAATCTAGCGTGCGCGGAAAAAATACTTCTCCGACTTTAAGTGGTAGTGTGGTAGAATTAATTAGGAACTGTGTGAATGACATTCCTACCGAGAGTTGGAAAAGTTCTGTTAGTCATGTTATAAATGTTGAAAACTCGTACCTTTCTGTAAAATCAATTGCGCCAATTATAATTAATTTAGATGAGGATAGCAATAGCGACACTGAACTAAATATAGAATAGAATTGTAGCATTTAAATAAATTACTTGTATATCCTACATTATGCAAAATTCAAATTCCTCAATTTCGACCCTGTAGCACATTTGCATCTTTTACCAGATGATTTTCTACACAATGGGATCAAATCGGGTAGTTTATTGCAGTTAATAAGCCAATACCATTTACTGTGAAAAATACTATATCAAAATCGAACGAAAACACTTTGTTTCCTCAAAATTGAACACACATCTTCATCTGGATCTAGCGAATAAAGTTACCTGTCACTCCAAAAATCGCACGTTTCAGTATTTAGGTTTGTTCTGTCTTCAAGTATGTACTACGTCATTAACTTTTCCAATATCGAAAAAAAATACGATTATATTGTTCATGATCATTTGAAGCTTGTATTACGACATTCAGAACTCCCTAAAAAATTACAGAATATAGTTTATAATGTACGAACAGGAAACAAGATCTTCATAGTTTTGAGCAGTGGAAGGTCCAACATTTACTCATCAAAAGAGGTGTGATGCAGGGTGCTCCATAATCACCAATAATTTTCAACGTGTATCAATCATTTCTTCGATGAAAGCTCGAACCCTAACACGTCAGTTCCATTTGGCCAAAAAATTACTGTAGTGGAAGAAGTCTATTATGATCATTAGATAACAATGATCTACTGAAAATAATGAGGATATACTGTTTAAATGTATTTCGGCAATTAGACAGTTGGTTACGGAGACAAAATTATATCTGAAATTGATCAGGTGAATTGCGGCAAGTTCGAATATGTTACCAACATTATACCAAAGAATAACAGGATTCAAAATTCAAATTAAACGTTCCATTGAATTCGAATCAGTGGATTGGTACTACTGCGATGATTTGTGTCTTCATTGGTGACAGTTCGAATTTACTAAAATCACTTTCTGGCATTTGAGAAATGTCAGTAGGTATAAGTTGACACGACCTAATCAAGATGAGGAATTGAAAAATAGTTTAGAAATTGAAGCCGAATCCCAAACGTTCCGCAACCAATCTTCCCACCACGAATAAAATTCAAGTTTCGACTCATACCATCATCAGTATCATGTCCATGTGGAACATATCCAACCAGGAAAATTTCCAGGGGGAAAAGGAGCAATTTCCTCCGCTGGAACCTCCGACGGAAGAAGAGGGAAACCACTGGTTCCAATCGCTCGTCAACACCGTGAAAAAGTACAAGAAAGGCATATTCGGAGATGACTCCAACACGTACATCAGGAAGCAGAGGATGATAGACTACACCGTTCCACCAAACTACAAGTTCGTCTTCGCCAAATACACAGATGGCTTCTACAGGCCCGCTTCTATCATGGGTCGCAGCAAAAAACTCCAGCTCTTCATCGTGTTCTTCTACCACGTTCGCAAGTGCTCCTACGTGAAGCCTCGAGACGTCATCTTGAAGCACGGGAACCTCCTAGACAGAAGAGTTTGCTTTTGCCACGATGGTCAGAGGAGGAAGGCCGTCGTGTTTGGGAACAACTCTCCTGCGAATCACGGTTTTCCGACGGTGTTCTTCTTGAAGAAGAAGGCCAAGTGGTTCAAAGTCAGTTTCAAACACATTTTTTTGACCAAGAAGCAGGTGAACAAGATGTATTTTTGTAGACCGAAGAAACGGAATTCGAGTAATAGTACTTGCAGGAATAAATCCAGCAGCGATACCAGTCAGTGTATTCCGTATTAGCGTTTTGAAAAAACGTGTTGTATTTGTCGCCATTAAAGATATGTTCCATTGTTACAGTGGAAAGTTGCGAAGTGATTTTTCTATCGCGTTGGTTTTAAGAATCTGATAACAGACGTTTCGATCCGTCATATGTATCTTCAGTACTACAATGATTTTGGTACGCCTGTGATATTTAAAAAATATAATACGTTGAAGGAGGGTTTAAACAGGAAATAAAATATGATAAATAATAAAAATAAAGAATAAGGACAGTAAAAGTGTGTTTATACAGATGACTGAAATAAAATAAGAAATAAGAATGAACCAATCAAGTTGCAGCTTTTTTGACAATGACTTTTGTGTTCTGTGAATATCACAATTTCGTTTTGACAGTGGCTACAGTAACTAACCTCCTAATTGTTGATATTTTAAATTTTGATTCTATTACATATAGCAAAGATTACTAGTAAATAATATTCTGAGGTTGTTATTGTAAGGAAAGAAGTTAAAATAATTTCAAACATGAAACGTTAAGTACAGAAAATATTTCGGTCATACCCATTATCAGTTTCCAAATAAAATAGTGAAAGATGGCATCTTTTGTTGTTATTCTTATTTCTTATTTTATATTACTTCTTGTATAAACGCTTTCATAAGAATCTATATGTTTATCTTTCTTATTTTGTTTTATTTTGTTCCTTATTTTATTTTATTTGCTGTTCAAACTCACCTTAACCAAATTATATTTTTTTGAGCGTGAAATGGTCATGGAGGTGGAAACCAAATGATTTTATATATATTCTCGTTTCAGTATATTGTACAAATGAAAGCTTGTTTTTCGAAATGTTTCATTTATTAATATCATAATGAATTTTCGTTTGCTATTTGGGACAGACATATGGGATTTGTAACATAAAAATCGTGATGGTTTTCCTGGAGAGTCTTGTACACCAATATTTACTCGTTTTCAACTATAATGACTTGGTGAAAATAATACAAAGAGGTATGCTCATCAGCTTGGTGGAATTTAATGCTGGAAAAACCTAGGCATTTCTCTTTTCGAAGAAAGCCGATCTATCTTTATCTAGTGTTCAGATGTCAGCAGTAACTATTCACACGAAGTCAAGTACCTCGATGCTAGGAATTACGACCAATAATGATCTCTCATGGGAAAACTATGTCAGATCGATCGTTGAGGGGGAAACATCGTAGAAGGGTCAGAGACTTGTCTCTCTTCTATAGATATATAGGGAAGAATATCGACCGATGAGGGCGCTGGTGGTGGTTAAAGTATACCACCTTGTTTACATTTGTGAAATAACGCGCCAAACCAAAATCCAGTCATCAGTTGCCCTCGCTAGACAAGATTTGGTTGTTGTTTTTTGCTATATTTTCATTGTACGAAATTTTTCTCGTGAAGGTTAATATAACTGTGTTCATGATGCTTTGAATAGCCGCACAAGACCATTCATTGGAGGTGAACATAGATGTATTGTGTTTTAAAATCTAATGATATTTGTTCCAGGACATTTTTTAGTTTTAGTGTAGTGTTAGTGAACCAAAGAGGCTTTTATAACATGGATGATGAAATGCGCCATAACTTCGCCTAAAAATAGACAAACAGACACACCAGGTAACAAGAAATCATCTCTCTTGAAATGCAATTAACACACTAAAGCCGCTCTAGGTAGTGATATATGCAGTTTCAGTTTAATTTTCCAAGCCTTGTACCTGTCTATTTTCTCTTTCAATCCACTTTCCGTAATGTTTCCCACCAAAGATGTATTTCTCTTTGGAAACGTGTGGAAAGACAACTTTGGATTTCGATTCCTAGAGTTGCGGCAACTTGGCACCCAACACTTTATACGACTCACTGAGCGATCTGCATCCATGATTGTTATTATCAATAAAAAAAAACTACAACTTCAGATGAGATTTCCTAAATCAACACCAAAGAACTCAATAAATTTACACACATAAAATGGAAGTCGTTTGTTTGTGAAATTATAGCAGTGCGTTATATTTCCGCCAGACGTCGCATAAAATTATGAACTTCCTAATATTCACGGTCGTAATATCATTACCGAAAAATCGGTAGTGGCCATGTGAAAAATTGTATCATCTGAATTTGGTTTCAATCAGAGCAGAAAATCACCTCTTATTATGATAAGAGTACTCACTTTTTTCCCGGGGAAAGAAGTAATTTCATAAAAAGTTACCTGTCATCAGAGATAAAATGTCAAACTTCTTTTCCGTCAAAAAAAAATGTATTTTTTATCGAGTTATCATTCAAACCCATGATATATTATATCAGAAGTGAAACATCAGTTGTTTTCGTACTTTTGTATCGCTTTGAATACGGAAAACACTCCACTCATGTGAAAAGTGTTTTCAGTTCCTTCCATGGTCTGTACATTAATTGAAACTGAAATGCATTTGTATCGCCATTCACAGTTGAAAAATATAAGCTCTATTTCTTAGATCGAGACGATTTGGCTGAACAAAAGCACTACACGAATTTTCCTTCCGTATGAAGATGAAAAAGTTATATATCATCTATATAAATAAAAGAAAGGCGTGTTAGTTACACTATTTATAACTCAAGAACGGTCTTATAGAGACTTGTTGCGTTGTGAACTTAGATGATGAAAAGAAAAAAAATGTTATATAATGTAAACATTTTCATCGGAGGGGGGAGCGGCTATAGGGAAGAATATCGACCGATGAGGGCGCTGGTGGTGGTTAAACTTTATCCACCATTTTGAAATAGTTACCTTGTTTACATTTGTGAAATAACGCGCTAAACTGAAATCCAGTCATCAGTTGCCCCCGGTAGACAAGATTTTGGTGTTTTTTGCTATATTTTCATTGTACGAAATTTTTCTCGTGAAGGTTAATATAACTGTGTTCATGATGCTTTGAATATCCGCACAATACCATTCATTGGAGGTGAACATAGATGCATTCTGTTTTAAAATCTAATGATATTTGTTCCAGGACATTTTTAAGTTTTAGTGTAGTGTTAGTGAGCCAAAGACGCTTTTATTACATGGATGATGAAATGCGCCATAACTTCGCCTAAAAATAGACAAACAGACACACCAGGTAAAAAGAAATCATCTCTCTTGAAATGCAAGTAACACACTGAAGCCGCTCTAGGTGGTGATTTATGCAGTTTCAATTTAATATTCCAAGCCTTGTACCTGTCTATTTTCTCTTTCAATTCACTTTCCGTAATGTTTCCCACCAAAGATGTATTTATCTTTGGAAACGTGTGGAAAGACAACTTTGGATTTCGGTTCCTAGAGTTGCGGCAACTTGGCACCAAACACTTTATACGGCTCACTGAGCGATCTGCATCCATGATTGTTTGTTATTATTAATAAAAAAAAATTACAACTTCAGATGAGATTTCCTAAATCAACACCAAAGAACTCAATAAATTCACACACATAAAATGGAAGCCGTTTGTTTGTGAAATTATAGCAGTGCGTTATATTTCCGCCAGACGTCGCATAAAATTATGAACTTCCCAATAGACATGTACAATGTAAAAAAACTGTTGCATGGACATACTCGAGCACGTCAGATATTGATATCATCTATGTCCTACATATTTAAAAAAATGTTCGTGTGTTAATCTGATTGTTTCCATGGTAGGGGTGGTCGTACGTTAGGGTTGAAAATGAAAAAAAAAAATTTTCTCGAGCGCGTCAGATTTTCTGAGGGGATGTTAAGTAGACCTAAAAATAAGCTCTTATATAATAATCTGACGATTTGGATGTGATGCAGACTCGCGGCCGTTATTAGAATGTGAAAAAAAATCGTCATTTTGAAATACACAAGCGCGTCAGATTGAGATATATATGGTTCATCTTTACGCCCTAGGCGTCGCAGTCTCATAATCTGACGATAATCTGGAACTTAAGTAATTGAAAATCTCAGGAAAAAACATGCAAATGAAGAAGTGTATGTTTTTTTCAGTAGAATAGTTGTATTCCGAAGAAAATAATTGTAAGCAATTAAATTTTCAAAATTTTTAATCGTTGGATATTCGTTGTAAACAATATCATGCCACCAACGAGTATGTGTGATCAACTATCATAGCATCATAGCAACAGAAACCACAGTGGGGACGAAGTGAGAGAGCAATAGATAGAGAAAGAGTCAGAGAGAAATAGAAACGTGGAGAGGGGAATATTGGAAAGTTCATAATTTTATGCGACGTCTGGCGGAAATATAACGCACTGCTATAATTTGACAAACAAACGGCTTCCATTTTGAATTTATCGAGTTCTTTGGTGTTTATTCAGGGAATCTCATTTAAAGTTGTAGTTTTTTTGATTAATAATATCAGATAATCATGGATGCAGATCGTTCAGTGAGCCGTATAAAGTGTTTAGTGCCAAGTTGCCGCAACTCTAGGAACCGAAATCCAAAGTTGTCTTTCCACACGTTTCTAAAGAGAAATACATCTTTGGTGGAAAACATTACGGAGAGTGGATTGAAAGAGGAAATAGACAGATACAAGGCTTCGAAAATTAAACTGAAACTGCATAAATCACCATCTAGAGCGGCTTCGCAGTGTGTTCCTTGCTTTTCAAAAGAGATGATTTCTTGTTATCTGGTGAGTCTGTTTGTCTATTTTTAGGTGAAGTTATGGCGCATTTCATCATCTATGTTCACTAACACCACACTAAAACTAAAAAATGTCCTGGAACAAATATTATTATATTTTGAAACACAATGCATCTATGTTCACCTCCAATGAATAGTATTGTGCGGCTATTCAAAGCATCATGAACACAGTTGTTATATTAACCTTCACGAGAAAAATTTCGTACAATGAAAATATAGCAATAAACCACCAAAATCTTGTCTAGCGATGAGGGCAACTGATGACTGTTTAGCGCGTTATTTCATAAATGTAAACAAGGTAACTATTTCAAAATGGTGGATATAGTTTGACCACCACTAGCGCCCTCATCGGTCGATATTCTTTCCAATAGGCATCACGTAGTTGCACGCATTGAACTTTATCGATGAATTTTTATTATTTCGGCTTGTGGAAATCGTCAGATTATATACTTTTTGTAATTCTTGAATTATCCCTTCAAAATGAAAACGAAATTAGCCACGCTCGAGAATGTCGAGATGACGTTTTTTTTCTATAACTTTGTAGCCCTCCTCCTTCTTTAGGTCACTGTCGAATTGTCAGATTAGTGGAATATATACGTTTCAGGATGTAACTAACTCACCCTACCTTAATCTGACGCGCTCGAGAATTTCAGATAATCAATTTTTTTTACTGATCTGATCCTTCATTCTTGAAGGGCGGCCATATACAGTGTGGTCCACTAAGTTTGCAACAAATGGGAAATTTTTTATTATCGATTTCTCAGAAAATTTTATTCCTGACAAAAGTTGGTGCATGTTCCAAAACTATACCAAGTGTACCTGAAATGGCTTTATGACAATCACCATACAGGATAGGCCAAAAAATATAAATTTCGTTCAAGAGTAACGTACCCTTATTTCAGAAAATATAGAAATATTTTGAGGAGAAAAGTTGCTTAGAATTGAAAGTTATGTTCAGATACGAACTCATGGCCTGCTATTCGATTTTTTTTTCTTTTGGAAAATTTTGAATTACCCCCGTATGATACATATTTTCACTATTTTGATTCAATATGTATTTGAAGTAGCTACCATCAAATCGGTTTGGAGTATTTCTTATCAAATTGAATGTGAATCTGTATAATTTACATGGATTTGTATTTTTTTAGGTGACCGTCAACTTCTTGTTTGTTGCAACGATAATAACAGAACTCTAAAATAACACAAATATTTTTATGTAGTTAGTAAAGTATTTGCCTCGTTAAAAAAAGTATTTGTGTTATTTTAGAGTTCTGTTAAATATCGTTGCAACAAACAAGAAGTTGACGGTCACCTAAAAAAATACAAATCCATTTAAATTATACAGATTCACTTTAATTTGATAAGAAATACTCCAAACCGATTTGATGGTAGCTACTTCAAATACATATTGAATCAAAATAGTGAAAATATGTATCATACGGGGGTAATTCAAAATTTTCCAAAAGAAAAAAAAATCGAATAGCAGGCCATGAGTTCGTATCTGAACATAACTTTCAATTCTAAGCAACTTTTCTCCTCAAAATATTTCTATATTTTCTGAAATAAGGGTACGTTACTCTTGAACGAAATTTATATTTTTTGGCCTATCCTGTATGGTGATTGTCATAAAGCCATTTCAGGTACACTTGGTATAGTTTTGGAACATGCACCAACTTTTGTCAAGAATAAAACTTTTTGAGAAATCGATAATAAAAAAGTTTCCCATTCGTTGCAGACTTAGTGGACCACACTGTATATAGGGCTCATATATGGTGCAAGTACTTAACCGGGTATTTATTAATCTGCGGCGCTTTAGTAAATCCCGAAATCCCCGCTTGGGCTCCCCTATTATAGCCTATATCGAGAAACAACCGAAACTAGAAACAAAACCTTGCAAAAACCGAGAAATATCCATCGGAAATCGATTTTTATCATCCGTGAACTTCTCGGATGGAAGTAGGTCGTATCAGACCGACGTGTAGTGTCATGTCAACACACCATCGCTCGCTGAATTTACTTTCGAAGGATCCTCATACATCCGTTAGTGCGAATTCGAAATGAGCTTTCAGCATCGATAACATCAGCGTCGTTATCATAATCGATTGGTTGGTTGAAGGGCGATGGAAAATGGGGAAAAATCGTCGGTGGGGATTGATGAATGGGGCTTCATTTCTGATATCGTTGATACAGGGTGTTTTTTAAGTACTGACTATATAATAGAAAAGCCCAAGCGGGGATTTCGGGATTTACTTAAGCGCGGCAGATTAATATACAGGGGGATACCTTGTACCCGGTTAAGTACTTCCACTATGTATGAGCCCTATATATATGGCCGCCCTTCAAGGATAAAGGATCAGATTAGTAAAAAAAATTGATCATCTGAAATTCTCGAGCGCGTCAGATTAAGGTAGGGTGAGTTAGTTACATCCTGAAACGTGTATATTCCACTAATCTGACAATTCGACAGTGACCTAAGGAAGAAGGGGGACTACAAAGTTGCAGAAAAAAAACGTCATCTCGACATTCTAGAGCGTGGCTAATTTTATTTTTATTTTGAAGGAAATAATTCAAGAATTGCAAAAAATATATAATCTGACGATTTCCACAAGCCGAAATAATAAAAACTCATCGATAAAGTTTAATGCGTGCAGCTACGTGATGCCTATATTCCCTTGTCCACGTTTCTATTCCTCTCTCACCCTTTCTCTATCTTTTGCTCTCTCACTCCGTCCCCACTCTGAGGTGTTTTCTGGCGCTCTTGTATTTAAAACGTATTATGGTCGGTTCATACACCACACTTTTACTTTAAGAAAGTTGTCACAATGTAAATCAATCGAGGCGTTCATACACGGCACTTTTACTTTTATTTTTAGTTTAAGGATGAGAACTTTTACTTTAGAATGAGATAATTTTAGGGACTGCGCATGCGTGCATGTGAAGTCATCACAGCAAGCAGTGCCACCAACATTATAGGGAAACGTAGCCCTGTTCTTCTTCTGAATATTTTACAGAAATGATGTAAAATTGGCGTTTTGTGAAATATCTGTCATTATCCGATACAGTTTGGTTGTCGTCACTGGTCAGTTGCAAATCAAAACAATGACGTAACCCACGATTACTTCCTCTTCTTCGTTTGTTTTTGATCACTGCGCATGCGTCCTGTTTACTTTAACACTGGTGTATGAACGGTCCAATTCCATTCTTAAGGTAAAAGATAAAGAAAAAGTGTGGTGTATGAACCGACCATCTGTCTCTCCATCTTTCTCTCACTATGTGGCTGTCCGTAAGTAAGAGAGAAGGAGACAGACGAATACGTTTTAAATACATGAGCGCCAGAAAACATCTTTGGTTTCTGTTGCCATGACAGTTGATCGCACCAACTTGTTGGTGGCACGATATTGTTTACAACGAATATCCAACGTTTTAAAATTTCAAAAATTCAATTGCTTATAATTATTCTCTGATATACAAGTATTCTACTAAAAAAAGTATACACTTTTTTTAATTGCATGCTTTTTCCTGAGATTTTCAATTAATTAAGTTCAATGATTTAAAAAAATAAAAAAAAAATTGGCAGAATAGGCGAATCCCTCCAGATAATCGTCAGATTATGAGACTGCAACGTCTAAGGCGTAAAAATGAACGATATATATCTCAATCTGACGCGCTTGTGTATTTCAAAATGACGTTTTTTTTTCACATTCTAATAACGGCCGTGAGTCTGCGTCACATCCAAACTGTCAGATTATTATAAAAGTTATAATATAAAAGCTTTTTTTTAGGTCCACTTAACATCCCCTCAGAAAATCTGACGCGCTCGAGAAAAAAATCATTTTTTCATTTTCAACCCTTACGTATGACCACCCCTATCATGGAAACAATCAGATTAACATACGTACATTTTTGAAAATATGTAGGACATAGATGATATCAATATCTGACGCGCTCGAGTATGTCCATGCAACAGTTTTTTTTTACATTATTAAAATTCTATAGCCGCTCCCCCCACCGTTGAAAAGGTATACATTATATATCGAAATCGAACACAGGAACAATATAGTACCCGAGATAGTATCTGAAAAGTTAGCCAAACTCCTGGGGTGCTATTTTCAAATCAAATTCGTATACGAAACCGATATTGTTTCGCAGTTCAGAAACCATATTCCATATAGCTCCATCTCATTCTACTCGCATAGAAATCTGTTCGCATACATTTGGAAATAGTACCCCTGGTTTATTTCGATCAATTTAATCGGTTAAAAGGTCTAGTGCATTTAATCCCTGTGAAACTCTGTGAAAGCAGTCTAGCCTTCGACTTTCTTATTTGGTTATCCGCATTGAAGGAAAAAATCGAGCCAATAATCGAAATATATAGGATCACTTTGCAATGCATCTACGATCTTATTGTGGATATCTTCGACTTTAACTGACAATTTGTACACTTCTGTCCTTTGTACTGGTTTCCAGCAATGCGGTTATGACTCGCTATCATGCGATATTCAAAATCGCTCACACATAACAATACCGAATGCCGTATATTCGTGTCTGTAGTCGCATAAAAATTCGATTGATTTTTCAAAAATGATTCGTTATTTTTCGTCACATTACAAGGCGAACTGAATCACATTTAGGATGGAGAGAAGTGGGCAATTGTTTGATATCCGTAAGGGGTTCGCTCAAACTGTGGTGCCACCGTCAACAAAAGAAATGAATTCACAAAAAAATACGCGAATCCCTAAAAGTCTTAATTCAAGGAAAAGCTTTCTAATTAAGTTTTGTTTCAAAATCCGTTCATGTTGAACCTTTGAATTTAACTATGTATTCACTCAAGTGAAACAAAAAGGAAAATTTTGTTTATATTTTCAAAACCATAGTAAAGTATTAACACTTTTGAAGAAATCCAGAAACGATTGCAAAATTAATTCTAAATCAAAATTTCGACAATTGGCAAAAATATTCAAGGAAAGTTATAGCATAGAATTATACACAACATTAAATTTTTCAAACCTTACCTTCTCATCACCAAACAAGAAATAGAAACAAGAGTAAGCTCGCAACTTTGGAGGATATGGTGGGGAATTCCTACTCTTGAAAATTTACACGTGTTGACCTCGATTGGCAAACTCGTGGCAGGAAATTTGGCAATTTCTACGACTTATTTATGCGATGTTTTGAAACCCATAAAACTTAATGGGGACAGATGTTCAAAGCACTTGCTGAAGCTTGCGTAATTCGCAACTCACAAAGAATGTTCTTTGTTCGAGGGGGGTATAAAAGCTTTCGCACTTGCGAATTCAAGATAGTATTCCAGTATCATAGTATTGGAATAGAGTGTTATAGAAAGAGTAATACAGTAACAGTAGTATGACATCAGAGTAATATAGTAACAAAGTGAATGATCAAGTATTATGTACCAAACAGTAGACAGTGATTTGAACAAAAACGCGGTGTAGTAAGAAATCAGTCGCTAGAAGTGCTAAACGTTAAACTGAAGTATACCCAGAATCGCTCTTCAAAATGTGTAAGTCTAGCCGTTAAAGCCGAAGCGATGATCTGATTATTTATGTACCATGTCTGTACGAGATTGAAATGAACGAAATTATGTGAGTTCTATTGACTTGTCGACGTATTTTGTATTATGGAATCATCGATTTTGGCTTTATGTATTCCCTGCTTCATTTGTTGTATAACTGAATGTTCGAGATGCCGCTTATCATAAACAAATTAAAAACTGTTGCAAATTCCGCCAAATGTTATTATTTCCACCAAGAATTCACGAACTAAAAATAATCATGTCCGACTGGGTATTCAACATCTCAAGGACCACTCGCCTTTTTGCCAAACAACTATACCCGGTCGTCACAAAACTATCAAATGCAATTATCAAAAAAAAATTTGAACTCGATTATGTGAAATAGTGTATTATATACCGAGGCAGAAATTTACGACTGTTATTCTGTCAATTGACAGATTTAATCTGGCAATTGCGACTTTTATGAAAGATCTTGATTAGGGTTCAGATTGTTCGGTTGAAACAGTTTCACATTATTATCATACGAGCAATAACGTCAAATTACCTACGATGTAAATTCCAACTTTTCAGAAGTGGTTGGAATTTTATAACATATCTAATAATATCATTCATACTTATTCGAAGCTTTCCGACATTGAACGTTTTCATTTTTTAAAAAGTTCCATTCAAGGTACTGCTGCCGAAGTCATAAGCTCATTTGAAAATTCAGAAAAAAATTACATTGAGGCTTGTACTCCACACAAGGAACGTTATGAAAAGAGAAAGCTCATTTCATTGAGTCATATTGATTCATTTTTCAATTTTTCCCCAATAACGAGAAAGTCTGCTTCGCAACTCAGAAAATTATTGTATATAGTCAAAAAGGATTTTTCGGGCTTTGAAGAATTCAGGACTAGGAGTCGATAAATGAGATATGCTTTTTATTCACATGACAGGAAATGAACTCGATTTCAATAGTGAAGGGAATTGGTAGGGGGATTGTTCAACCAATAATTTTCCAGAAATGAAAAACTTCTTGGATTTTTTGGAACCAGAGGTCGACAGAATTGTGAATTCAATTGATTTGAAATTAATTCAGTGATTCAAGTGGCTTCGATTCACTTTAAAAAAAATGTCGATTGACAGATTGAATGTGTCCATTGAGAGATTCAATCTGGCAATTGCGATTTTCAATCTGTCAATAATTGACAGATTAGAAGTCGCAATTGCGAGATTTTTTTATTTTTGCAATGGCACTCATACGCCGTCGTAGAAATTCAATCATTTCTAATGAGAGAAAAATATTCCTTACCGAAGCTGAAGGCTGAGGTAAGCTATATCTCGAAAAGAATGTTATCTTTTGCTGAGCTTTGAATACTACTTTTCAGTTATAAACATTTGCAATAATTTCATGAATTAAACAAGAAATAAATATTTCCAAGATTGATTTCAACGAATTTTGTGTTTCAAGTACGTATTGAAAATAGAGGAACTTCATGACGCTTCCAACACA
Organism: Zygogramma bicolorata; assembly: GCA_032362365.1. NCBI lineage: Eukaryota > Metazoa > Arthropoda > Insecta > Coleoptera > Chrysomelidae > Zygogramma > Zygogramma bicolorata. Next base: position 246,383 of record JAVJAQ010001989.1, read on the forward strand.
TGCCTTTGTAAATTTCATTCAACTCCGTAGAGAGTGAAACATACATAATACAATGTGGCTTTGTTTCAATGAATTTGTTGAGCATGCCAGTAAAATCTCGCAAATCTGAGATATGCACGAGGATTGCTGCAAATAAGCAACGTTTCGTGCCATTTACCCATCCTCAGACCTCTCGCCGATCGACCTCTGTTTCTCGACCCTGGTAGTAAATCTTCGCGTTTCACGTGGATGATATTGACAATATTTTCGATGCGACGTTCCGTTCGTTGCATTCCATCATCAGCTATTACGTTAAAGCACTCCTGAATTGTTATAAAACGAAACGTTTCATCCCGCTTACCTATCCCCAAACCTCGCGACGACCTAAGTTTCTTTATCGAGCAGCTGCTAATAAATCTCCACGCGTTTTATTACATTTCACGTTGATAATATTGAAACTGTTTCATGCGACGTTTCTTAAGTTGAAATCCATCATCAATCATCTTGTAGAAACACTCTGGAGTGGTTATCTGAGATCCGACGTTTCGACCCACCTACCCGTCCTCAGACCTGGCGTCGATCTACCTCTGTTTCTCAACCAGCTAGTAATGAATCTCTGTTCTCCACATGTTATATTATATTTCACGTTAATAATATCGAAACTGTTTGACGCGACGTTTCGTAGGTTGAACTCCATCATCAAAACTTATGTCGAAACACTCTGGAATCGTTCTAGCAGACACGGCGTTTCGACCCACTTACCCGTCCTCAGACCTCGCGTCGACCAACCTCTGCTTCCCGACCAGCTGGTAGTAGATCTTGGTCTGCCACGCGTCGTCACTGGGTAGGACGACGTCGGCGAAGTCTTCCTCGGTGTCGCCCATCTCGTCGGAGAGCATCTGCTTCATCAGCTGGGGCAGCACGGCGAAGACGTTGCCGTCCCCCAAGGCACTGAGGCTCACCCAGAGTTTATGATCTCCGGAGACTTCCCCCATTTTCCGATATCAATCGGGATGACCTGAAAAAGCGGTTCGAGTACATGAATCAGATCGCAGTCAATTACGGAAACGTGTGTGTTGGGGTAGGTAGGTGGTCGAGAGCTTGTACCGGGGTGGGTCGAATTTTATTCGAATTTCGAGTTCCAGTTCAATAATATGAGCATTGTTCATAGAGATATAGTAAGTCAATGTCTGTGTGGAAAGGATTTGAAACTTTTTTGTTACGCCATCTACAGTATGATGTCGATATTAACGTTAAATTGACAATGCACGATAAAGTTTTTCCTCTGAAGGACAAAATAGGTGCATATTTTCATCTGCCAGTTTGACTGAAAAGTAGAAAGAACAGAAGAAACAGAACACATAAACTGAGCCGTCTGAGGCACTAAACGCAGTATATTTCAAGGACTCCTTTGTGGTGGTAAAAACTAAAGCATTGCCCATCTCTCTCACCTTTTTTCGTATCGGTGGAAGGTGGGGTGCCTCTGAGATTAATAACTTTTGTTTATCTTTCTATAGTCTACACAGAACCACAACTTTCCGTCTTTCTTGGGTACCAAGTCTACCGGACTGCAATAGTGCTAGGAGAAATTACCACTGCCTCCAAGATGCATATATTCCTGGTGAAATGAATATACCAGTACAATTTCAATGTTTTCGTTAAAAACGCTAGACCGACGGCTCACTCAATGATGACATCCAGGGAGATTCACATTCTTGAAATTTCTTTACAGATGGCGTCAAGCGGCAACTCTAGACACATGACAAAATGAAGTCTAACGAAATTTGTATTAGCAAATTCTTTAGAACAACTCGTGCAGAGTCAGTGTGTTACTTTTCAAAACTCTAGACAATAAAGGATGAAGATACACGAGATCTGTCACAAATTGCAAGTGTTCTTTCCTAAGAATTCCCTATATTTCTGACGTTTGTCTGTTTCTGTTTAAATACAGATATGCATCTTGATACTTTTGTTACAGATAGATGTATTTCCTTTTTTATTCTCTATATATGTTATGAGAAATTGATATCAAAATTCATAGAAATTCTCACTATTCGGTGCTGAATGTTTTGAGATAATTTGATGAGATTCTTCGAAATATTGGTATCGACGTGAGAGGTAGTGGAGTTGAACTACATGAAATAAATAGTACGTCAATATAGAGTGTATTCAGCATTATAGTGTTCAGTTAGAAATGAATTGGACCCTCCACAGTCCAGATCAACCTAAATTCAATTTATCAGGAAGAGTGCAAGAGTGCTGTAGTGCAAGCTATAATGGCGCTGTGAAATCACTCTCGAAATAAATTTTATTCCATGAATTCAAATTTTTGTAATTGCATCCTTTTACTGGGCATTTTATCTCGCGTTATATTGACCAGTTGAACTTGATACACGTTTATTGAATGTTTTGTACTAACCATCGGAACTTGATATAGATGATTGATTATTTCATCCATAAATGATACAACAGCGTTTGATATCTATTATGAAACACAATTTGAAACAACACCTGAATTGATTATTAAACAAACGGAAAACAACTAATAATCAAAACCAACGGCAGATAAACGACAAATTACTAAGAAAACTATGGTTTGAACTGGAAACGACCAATAACTAGTTGAAAGGAACAGTAAAATTATGGAAAATTTCGAGCAAAATTCGAATAAAGTGGAATGAAAATGACAAAAGATGACAGAATTCGATTCTTGAACCATCTATTGGAAATCGGAGTAAATTCCGTGGATATGATTGATCCTATCTAGAGTTTTTGACAAAACAATATCGAATCGGAGATCGCACCAGGATTATATGCATCTGGACTGCCTCTAAAATCTTATTCACTTCGTTAACGGTTTTTTTCCTTTGTTCTGATATTTTATTGAAGCACGAACCCTTTCCCTTTTTTCCGTGAATCATTGTACTTCGAAGTTATTTCTCGAGAGAGAAATTTTATCTTTTGCTGAGGTTTGTATACAAATGTCAATATTGTCACTTTTCTTAAATGTCATGTGGAGGTTGAACTGTTTCAGAGTTTAGTTTCAATAGTTTGGCGTTCGGTGAAAATTCGTCCCTTTCCAACCTGAAAGGAGGTTAGAGATGAATAAGCACGTTTTCGAATAATTTTGAATGAAAACTTTCCACACGACCCTCGTACTAACACTCTACCACAGATCACGCAACACCAATAAAAATATTGGAAAATAACAATGGAGTAATATTAATCAAAGATGATATTGGCATCATTCGGCATTTGCATTGTTTCCATATTGATTTATGGGTTTTATCGTTGCTAGCTATTTCGCATTGTCTGACGACACGAACTTCTACGGCACTTGGTGATTGTCTTGTCTCATTTTACGTGATCGTACTTTGATGTTTCGGTCAGTACCGTTTAATTTTTCCATTGATCATAATCAATATTTTTGGTTTGAGAATCGTCCTATCCAATGTGTCTATTTTTAGTTATGCGATTCGAAATAACCAATGAAACCAACATTTCACTAAAGATTTTTTGCTCAAGTAAAAATCCAATGAAATCAGTTTTTGAAGTCATCTGATCGAACACAACGAAACAGAACAAAATTATACTGACAACTTAACTCATGTATAAAATATCCCATAAGCCGCCGTGATTTTGTCATTATGACGGCGAAAAAACTTTGCCCTAAGTTTTTCAGCGACAAAACGGAACCTAAGGCCGGGGACACACGGTCCGGGTAAACGCCCGTCCGAGTTTTGTCCGGGCTCCGGATGATCCAGAAGTACATTGTGAAAGTTAGTGAAGAACACACGGAATCCGGACGGGCTTTTGCAGGTCCGATAGCAAAGACGCCCGGTACTCTTGACAGCATGGCAACCAGAATTGTAAACAAATCTTTGACGGCATCTTTGTCAATTTTTCACTGCGTTGTCAAAAGACTATATTATCTGTGTAAATGAAATTTAAGAATTTTGTTTTTACCAATTGTACTTTTCCGTTGAATTGAATAAATTGAACTGTATTCATTAAATTGGCGTACCGAATTACACTCGAACTTTTTTTTGTCGAAGAAAACTTGACATTTATGATTCGAGTTTAGTTGCCTTCCGGCAAATTAACTCAACAAACTACCAGAAAAAATCACTCGTCCTACGGACTCGAAATTTTTTCAGAGGCAGTTTTTTTTGGTTGAGTTGCCAGGCAACAAAATTCTCATCGAAATGTCAAGTTTACTTCGACAAAAAAAGTTCCCATGGGCACTTTTCACTTTATTACGTTATTGCCATGGATACATACAAATTGATTGATTTCGATTTTGACGTTTCAAATATTTGTTATTTCAAAATGTCACCATCTGGTTGTAATATTATCTGGAATATACAGTTTACAGTCAAGAATTTTCATGGAAAGCATTCATGAACTTTTGCAAAGATAGAAAGTATCATTTAGATGGAAATCGGGAGGCGGAAGAATTGGCGTCAATTTTGAAGGATTGCGCTATGAAAATGAGAAAAAAAGATGGAAGAGAGTTCACGGTCAAAACCATGTGCAACCCAGAAGTATGAATTGGTTGTTCCCTTAATTTTTATCAAAAATTAGCAAAAAAAATTCTATTCGAAACACCTTCGAATATTGATAAATGCTCTAAAATTTTATAACAAATTTCTCAAGCTATGGCGTCGGTCTGCTTCCTAGCAACAAGCTTTCGAAATCTGTTATAGAATTTTCGAAAAATTATCAATGTCCTTGGGTTATTACTACTGATAACTACCCATGGGCTGTTTTCACTTATGTCATGATGTTTACGCGAAGTCTTTGACGTTCCATTCAATTGGGTGTTTTTATGAAACCAAAATTCGAAATTTTATTTCCAATGGATGAATTCTGGAATTCTTTGATCACTGTCACCTCCGCTGAATTATTTGCATGTAAGGTGTTTCTGAAAACAGACGAAGTGAATCAATCTCACTTTTGAATGGGTCTCTCAAGTATATCCGCAAATAATCCTTTTTATGTACTTCTCCACACAGCAAAAATAATCTGTTGGTAAGTTCAATGCCACAGGTGTTCACCTGGTTTGATAGCTGTGACAACTACAGTATTTTGAATTTTGTGTCCATTTTTTTATTTATGTTTCGAATGTTTTTAACACTTTATAATAGTTTTAGTGTCCCGAGGACGACCAAATAAAAGGCCGAAACAAATCAAATCAAATCAAAATAATTTATTTCCATAAGACAATCATACAATTGTATAGAAATCGTCAGTATACCTATGTATAAAAAAAGACACACATACATACTATTAACAAAATACATAAATAAACTATCATCTGTTCATTACTATTTTTTCAATTGTAATAACTCGTTTACATCATAGAAACATTTTTTTGTCAAAAATGTTTTCAGTTCTTTTTTGAATACATTTGAGTTATCAATATTTTTTAAGTACTCAGGCAGATGATTGAACAGCCGGGGAGCAAGTTTGTTTGGTGATTTGAAAGTAATTTGATATCGGAATGGCTGGATGTAATAACTGTCAGATTGTCTAGTGTTGACAGTATGATAGCTGTCAATTTTCGGAAAAGAATCCTTATTATTGAAAACATATAAACACATTTCATTTATAAATAAACATGGTAGTGTGAGGATGCCATGAGAAATGAATGAATCTTTACAAGAATCTCTTTGGGATAAATTACATAGCACTCTGATAAGTTTTTTCTGAGATATAAAAACATCTTGGCATGAAGTTGACCATCCCCAAAAGCGAACTCCATATCGAATCCGAGACTCAACAAGTGCGTAATATGAAGATATGAGGTTTCTGGTATTTAATACATTCCTTAAATTTCTGAACATGTACGAGTATGAATTCAATTTTTTGATAAGAGATTCACAATGTGCCTTGAAGTTCAAGTGTTCGTCTAAAATGATACCTAGGAATTTGGTCTCTGGTACTTTTTGCAATTGATCGGATTTTATTTTCAATTGAAGATCGGACAACTTTTTTTGAGAAGGATGAAAATTCATGAAAACCGTCTTCTTCATATTCAGATACAGTGAGTTTGCTCTAAACCATCTATCTACAATATCTATTGCTACATCACAGTGACGTTGAACATCAAAATCATTTTTTGCTGAAACCAAAATTGACGTATCGTCGGCATACATTGTACAGCTAGCTACGTTTCCTAGAGCTTCACTGAATTCATTCACATATAACAGAAACAAAGTGGGCCCCAAAATGGAACCCTGAGGAACACCCAACTCAATTTCCACTTCGTTAGAGTTAATCATTGATTTTTTATTGTTATTTTCGCAGTAAATACTAACATATTGTTTTCTCGACATCAAATATGTGCTCAACCAACTCAGTGGGGCACCTACTATATTGTATGCTCTCAGTTTATGCAATAATTTCCTGTGATCGACACAATCGAATGCCCTGCTGAGATCGCAAAATATCCCAACAGGGCACTCGCCTCCCTCCATCGATTCTATTACCTTTTCGTAAAAAGAATCTATTGCTGTCATTGTGGATCTATTGTTACTAAAACCGTGTTGATTATTCGAAAGTATATCCGTCTTCTCTAGATATATCTGAAGTCTATCCAAGAAACAATATTCAAAGAGTTTTGAGAGTGAGAAAGGTATGGTCACTGGTCTATAATTTTCGAAGTCCTGCCTATCCCCCTTCTTATAAATTATAAATGACCCTTCCCCGTTTCAGTATATTGGGGAACTTTCCAGTACAAAAAGAGAGATTGATAAGATGAGTTAGAGGTTTAACAATTGTATACAAACTTTTCTTCAACAAAAAAGGAGGAATATCATCAGGACCAGAGGAGTGTTTGTCTTTTAATTTTTTATAAATGAGATTGAGAAATTCCTCTTCAGTGAATGGGTATAGAAGAAACCCACTATTACCGTCAATGGAAATTTTTTCATATAAATCAAACTGAGATTGATCTCCACTAGACTTAATTTCTTGAACCAGTCTCTCTGGTATACATTTGAAAAAGTTGTTGAAGGTATTCGCTATAACTTGGGTATCTTCAATTAGGGATTCATTCATATTCATCCTCAGCAAAGGTGTTGGTGTCCTTTTAATATCATTTCCGGATAATTCCGTTACAATTCTCCAGGCTTCTTTTTTAGTATTATTAGAATTCCAGATACGGGTCTGATAATAGAACTGCCTTGTTTTATTGACTAAGATTCTGTGAGCTTTCTTCGCTTCTTGATAATATAACTTGAGTTCAGGATTTTTTTTCGATAGACAAAATAAATCTTTCAGTTTTTTACTAGATTCTCTAACCCCATTTGATACCCACTTTTTATTGCTACCATTTTTTTTTTCGATTTATAAGGGGAAAATTTACATAAAAATGATATAATAAAATATTATAGAAGTTTTCGAATGCAATGTCTATGTCCCCAATTTGATATAAATTCGACCAATTTTCACTGGCAAGGGCTTGTTTAAAATTCTCAATAGACGTTTCGTCATACTTTCTAGAACTGAAAGAAACTTTGCATCTCTTAACATTCTTGATTTCCTGTTCATACTCGAACAAAACCGTTTTATGATCAGACACCGTATTGTCAATGACACTGCTAGAGCAGTTATCAAAATTTGTGTAAATATGATCAATAATTGTGGATGACGAATCTGTAACTCTTGTTGGACACCCTACCTTGTAACATAGATTAAATTCCAATAACATAGAACTGAATTTAACGTATTCCGAGCTCTGGTTGAATGAATCAATATTGAAGTCACCAGTAAGAATAATTTTCAGTTTCGGTTTATACAGACTGCACAGCACATCGTGAATCCTATCAAAGAACACCTTCGTGTTCGTCGACATAAGCAGAATTTGATTTTCTATTTCACTCCCAGCAACTGAAATTATTAAAAAGGATGAATAAAAGTTAATGAAATGAACGTGAATTCCGTGAAATCGGAGAATACAACATAAGTATTTATATTTTGTAATTGTACTTTATTTTAAAATTCTGAGCCAATTTAGGCAGCATGAATTTTACAGAGTGGTAACTTGATTTTCGAATTCATTGACAGCAGAAATCCCTTTATCTACGACTATTATATAATGTACCCATTTTATTTCTGTTTGCTCGAAATTAATGATACCCATTATTCACTAGTGAATAATGAGTCATTATTCACTGCTGTCAACTTCTTCCTTGATTTAGTTATAATATTAAATCGTTTTGCTACGAGCAATTTATTCGTGTAAACTATCAAATATTTTCAATTCAGTTCTACACCTGCATTTGAAAAAAAAAGGCAAGAATCATCTACTCTGAGCTATCAGAAACTATGAATGTACGTTTCATATCGAAATAACTTTTGAATCCAAAGAAATCTGTCAACAGTATTGTGTTAAATATTTGTTAGAATGAAATAATAGTGTTCCTAAGAATATGTATGTTATGTAAGAGAATTTCCCAATAAAATACTTCCAACATTTTGATTTATTAGTCTTGGATAAAGTAAAGTATTCTACTCGCGTATAATAGATATTATTCACTCGGTTATTTGAGTGATTTAGTGAACTTCACCTAGTGAATAATGGCTATCATTATACGCTCGTTGAATAATATACTATTATTTCTCAACTAAAATGTAAATGTCGAGAACTGTAATACACAGATATTCAACTGGCTTTCATCTTCGTTCGAGTTTTGGCGAAAATAAATCCCTAGTTACGACGTAAAATGTCATATTCCTGGTGAGTGAAAATGCATTACAAAGTGCTCTCTATTTTCCTCCATTTTGTGTAGAAATATCCCTCATAAATCAAGTGGGAATGTTTTCTAGTTTTTTATTATTACTTTTTTCGTAGTTTAATATTCATCTCATATTGAAATAGGGAAGAAAATGACGAAAAATATTTTCTAAATTATTATAATATTCATTTGGTACCTCATTTAGTTTGCAAATTTTTGGCTGATATCATTACTGTTAAGTCGAAAGACTTAAAATAGGCCCTATCATAGGCTTGGTTGATTCAGGAAAAATGCATTTTTGTAGAGACAAAATGTTATATAAGATCGCAAATATCACTAACTGCTTTTCAGATTTACTGACAATTTGAATTGATTTAGTTTTACGTTTTACCATCTACAAACTGTGACGTTTCGTGCATTTTTGAATAAGGACTTGTCCTTGTTTCGTTATCATTTCCATTTCAAATTAATCTATTTAAATCCATATGAGTTTCTTGGTGTTTTTAATCAAAGAAACGACAAGATTTGGTGTTTAGAACGCCTATCCATACCTCAAACAGAGCTCTATCTTGTGGATAGGAGAAAAGCTTTCGAAAGTGATCAATTTAACACTTCAGGGCGACGATAATCAAAGCTCAACGGATCATCGGAGATCTCTGAACAGATATTGCGAAAAAAAAATAACCCAACTCACCTTGAGGAATTCGGGATACCAATCGCGAGTAGCGAAAGACGGCAACTAAAAAGGTGTTGCGCCAAACACGAAATATCCTGAACTTCGCGAGCTACTCTGTCAGCTCTCACACCTGTTAGGGCACCCATCGTCGGTGTCACGCACGCTCGCCGTCTTATTAAGAGGATGCGGCCTGAAATAGGGACGAATTCTGCCGAGGCACCAAAGTATTACCTTATCTGCCTAGGCAGCAAAGTATTACTTTTTCTGCCTAGGCTGCAAAGTATTTCTTTTTCTGCCTAGACAGCAAAGTATTACTTTTTCTGCCTTGGCAACGAAGTAAGGACTTTCCTGCCTTGGCAGCAAGAGTAATTGAAGCAAGCAATTGTTTCACCTAAATGCTGTCATCCAGTGTCTTGTTGATCATTGAAAATGAAGGATAACGAAAAAAGTTGTGCTACACTAACAGAAATTACCGCACAAGCATAGTGGGGTAGAAAAAGTACAGTACGTAACTCAAGTTTTGTGCACTTGCAAATTGCCACACTAGGCACAATTTTCACTCCGTAATAAGCTACTTATCCTTCTCATCACGTATTATCAGCTAACGAGTGCAGAAAAGTCACTTTACGCACGTGTTAGGTACAATATTTTTTTTGACTAGCGTGAAGAAAAAACATAATGAAATATTTATTATTGAAAACATATCAACACACTTATTGTAGAGGAATAAATGTTTCCCAATGGATTCAGATTTCGATATTTCGTTGCTGTGTCAACACTAATTGTTTTTTCCGCCCTAGTGCGGGAAAGTGACTCTTTCAACACTGAAATGAGTGCGGAAAAGTGGATTATTCCATACGCTAGTAGAAAAAATATTTACGATGCAGAAAAGCTCTAAGTCGTCTCCACAATTTATTATTCAAAGGATGTCAGGACGGTGATTCAGTACATGTTTCGAACTTACATTGAATTAACATTCAATTCTACAATAAAGGAAGAACAATATAATATTAGTTGATACTATGAAGTATAAACTTACTTAAATGGAGATGAAAAAAAATCACATGGTGGAATTAAATAGGCATCAGGAAAAATAATACATTGAAAAAAATAATGAAAAAAATTTTGTGATTAGGGGGATTTAAGACATCCCTAACACAAAAAAGGTATTAAAATTGGGAGGCTTGAAGCCCTTGTGCCCAATATGTAAAGTAAGAAAAAGCCACATAGAAGAAAACTTGAAAAACTGCTACAGTTCACAAATTGACTTGATTTGGGAATGAAGGAGATTCAACTGACAGAACTGTCAACATTTTTCGACAGTTTTACAGTTACAAACCCAGAAAAGTACAGAACATTTCGTTTCCTTACGTGATAAAATAATGACTTTATTGTATTACAGTTGTAGTTATCGTTACACAATAAATGAGGTATCCCATGGAATGTTGAATCTCACGCAATGACAGCTGTTTCAATTTTTTGATTGTTCCTAAATGGAAATCATAGATGACATGGAATTTTATTTGATTATTTGTTGAATTCGTTCTTATCTTTTATAGCCTTAGAAAAAGTATAGTGTTTAACCTGCATGGAATGCTGATACTTATCCGACTCGAATGAATTACTGCAAAGTTCAGACTTGTGGAAAAATACTGTCATTATTTGCCCTTTAAACAATATACTACTCTGTATTTTCCCTGAGTCGTATATTTTTGAATCAATCAATGATTATTTTGCACTCCCATTAACTTTCCACACTTAAGACATTCATTTTTCACATAGCGCTAAAATTCTTCTAGAATATAGGGCGAGAAATACCACATATCCTCTTAAGTTTCGAATATAAGCCTTTCAAGAATAGGAACAAGCCTACATTAACACGCACTCTGCTGCTGAGTCTTGCGGTTGACACTCGAAGCGTATATTGGTTTTCGATGTATCTTGTGGGACAGGGTTCAAGTTTGTACCAGTTGGAAAAAAAATCAAAATAACACCATTTGGTTATTCTATCAGTCAGTGGCGGATCCACGGGGGGGGGAGGGTTTCGGGTCCGGACCCCCCCCCCATTGGGAAAATCAGAGATTATTTTTTTCAATTTTTATCGGCTCCTAATTTGCAAATTTTGTTAGGGAACGAAAAAATGTCACATGAGCAAGACAAAAAAATAAAATAGAATACATTTTTTTGCTTTAAAATTGAAGAACTTCAATAATTACTATTACATCCCATTGAAAACTACAGAGGCTACAGGCTACATTTAAACATTAGTAAATTTTCATTTTTCAACAACCAATTTCATCAATTTAGTCAATTTAATAATCCTCCAATTCTTAAAGAAATTATTCTCAAGAATTGAAAATAGTACAAACAAGATCTGGGTTGAATGTTACCCAAACAAACAAACAAATTTCGCTTGAAATTTTTGGACTCACCTATTGTTCTTTCCTTTTTTTATGGTTCAGTCGGTTCAGACGCTGGATCAAGCCGAGTAAAATATGAAAATAGAGTCCTCTTCATGTTGTAGGTTCAAAATAAAATGCTTTTTTTCAACTATCAAATTGCAATTTTTCTCGATGACAATTCAAAGAAAATTGACACTTGTCAGGCTCATCGAGGAAAAGTTCGAGAAATTTCTGACAGTGCTGCCACTGGATCCTTTTTGGATGAGTATTGTGTATGCCGGTAACGATTTGAATATACTATGTATGAGTAGAATATGCTGTTGAAATCAACTCGATTCGATTAAAAAAAAGTTAAGTTTCGAACCTACTTCATCTCCTGGCTACACCTTCAAATTTTGCTCATGTCAATCTCTTTCACTTTTTTTTTGATCTTGACTAGTTGTTGCTATACAGTAGCTCATAATTTTCTGTTATATATATATATATATATATATATATATATAATTTTGAGTTATAGACCCCCCCTTGACCTGATCCTGGATCCGCCACTGCTATCAGTCATCACTTTGGAATGCTCGCGCATGTTTCATACATAAAGCGTCACAAAACTAAAGCTCACACAATTTAAAAACGGATGTAGATCCTTCATTAGATACATGGCTCGATTTTGACTCACACCGTAGCCATCATATAAAAAAATTATCAAATTTTCGCAAGTTACATTATATTGATGAATTAATTTGCTTCGAGTATCAAACAAGCTGAATATGATGTGGATAGTGTAAACCTCTAAGGCAGAGAAAATTTAGATTTCTACACATATGTTTCGATCGTCATAGGTATCATCAAGATAATTTTTTTTGTTTTTTAAAGGACATGCAGATCCAACTATTTAACTTGTGATTTTATTCGATTCGATAGGGGCAAAGGATTTTGAATGCATTCGTTGCATGTACAATCCGTGCCGAATGCCAATGATGAGATCTATGGTGTGTCGAAGCATCTATCTGGCGTTGTATTTGCGAACATAACGATCGACTATCCGGCGTCAGAACTGACCAGAATTTGTAACTCATTCACCAAAATTTGATTTATAACTGAGTGTCTAATTCGAATGATTTTTATTGGTAATTAGCCGTTAATTATGTTTTCGGTTATAATTGCACGAGTGCATAAAAATTATCTGGTCATTTTTATGCACGGATGTAATTCATTGGAATATTTCACGAAAACAGAAAACATCAGAGTCTGTTTTCGATCAGGGAACACAATACGCAGCCAGCTTATAAAAATTCGACCACCGAATAAAAACAGCGACACCAATAACTGCGTTTACCGGATACCATGCGAGTGCGGCAAATCCTACATCGGAGAAACCAAAAGACCATTGGAAGTGAGAATAGGCGAACACAAGAAAAACACACAACGAGGAGAAACAACGAAATCAGGAATAGCGGAGCATGTTTGGACAAACCATCACAGCATCAAATGGTCTGAGGCCGAGGTCATACACAAGGAGGTGCACTGGTTCAAGAGGAAATTCAAGGAAGCCGCCTACATCCTCAACAACGACGCATTCAGTCATGCCAGCGTGGAGATCCGGAATGTGTGGAGGCCGCTTATCCAAGGCATGGACCGGCTGCAGCTCGATGAGGGAGAATCTCGCGCCAATACATCCATTTCCCGCTGAAGATCGATCGGCACACTTCTAGTAGTAGCACCCGCTCGCCTCCTTGGTAGTACCACTCTTTCCCCCACCACAGGGAAATTGGGGGGCTTTATACTCGACCACACCTCGAAATATTGTTAGTCATCAGGTGAAGACGATTGAGGATACCAGCAATCGAAACGTCGTGATTAAACTCAACTTGAAAGTTGGTTTCAACATTTTTCATAATATTTCATTCGATTTCTTTATTTACATTTTTTCGGACTAGTATTTCATATTCGATATCTCAATTTTCTTGTCACAATATTATTTCATTCATTTCGTTATTTAAATTTGTTTGACTCATATTTCATATTCAATATCTCGATTTTTTGTAACAACAGTATTTTTTTTTTCATTAATCAATCCCTAATTTCATTATTCACAAAAAATTTTAATTCGATTTGATTTTCTCACTTGATTTGTATTTTAATCCTTCCGTTCTTAGCAACATTCAATAGAGTTCAAAATATAGACAATGGAAGTCCGAACCATTACCATTCAAAGAAGATAGGCGTAAGAGCGCTTTTTGTGGGGTTTCTTTCAGAGAATAAAAAACTGGTTCAAAAATTCATTTTGGAATTTGTAACATCATAAGTTAGGCTATATTAATGTGAAGTGCGCACTTCAACACAAGAATTAAGTTAACACTGATGTTTAAGAAAGTGAAGCAGGAATGAAAAGAGAAAAATGCGAAGGAGTTCTCAGTAATTTCATTTATTGGTCCTTTTTCATAATAATATGTACAGTTTCAGATCTTAGTTTGAATAGAGGATCAGCTAGGATATTTCAGGGAAAGGAATTCTTCTTTCTTGTTGAAATATTCGTTGAAGCGATCGGCTGCATATCTGAAAACCAGAAATAAAATTATTTCTTGTACATTTTCGCACTAGAACAAACAATTAATTCAAAATCCACGAGACTGCTCTGAAATTTGCATAAAGATCAAGATAGGTAGTGTTCACTCCAATTTCATTTGTCTATTATATTCAACCCTATTTGAAAATGTCGAAACTTAATACAATAAAATTCAATGAAAATGGTAGCAAAACTTGATTATAATAAAGAGAAAGATTGTAACGAGGCTCAAATATCACGATGAATGAAACAAAAAAAAAATTGGAGAATGAAACGAAAATTGATAAAACATAAAAATGGAAATAGTTCTCACTATCCATACAAATCTTGATAATAATACCATTAGCAAAACTTACCCTATATAGTCAAAATCGATGTAAGAATGCTCAGCTTGGATGAGAGCCCATACACCCCAAAAAAGATGTGCCAATAAAGCAAACTGGTTAACTTCGACATATAGTTTTTCGAGTTCTTTTTCGCTGGGCTCAACACCATTGAATTCCTTGAGGTATATCTTCAACCAATCCATCTGGAATCCTTTGGTTGGATATTTCGAATAATCTAGTTCTCCTAAACCTGAAAGATAATTCAAGTTATATTTCTTATCGGGTGATAAGGAAAAAAATCACAGCTCAAAGAACTGAAAATGTTCCCTTCCATGATAGTCAGAGCTTTCTGATCAATTTGTTTGAAGTCTGTAGTAACCAATTGAGAATTGTCATTCAAAAGTGAAAGTGTTTATGTCTTTTTGGTACTTCAGATTAAATAATTGTGATTGAAAACTGTGTATTTTGATGCTTCTACAGAGTATCAGTCTCAGGCTCAGAACTTTTCCATGGTTGAGTTTCCACCTTTTTTTTCTTATTCAAGACATCAATTCGATCTGTATCTGAAATTCCATTATTTTATAACAATCTGGCAACAGTGTAATTCAATTGTATCAGCTATAGGTGCATACCTATCTGTCTAGGAAGCTATAGTTTGTACTTGTTCATCAATGACTAGTCCAGTCTCGTCAGAATTTAAGATTGAGACTGGCTCTCTTTAAGTACTCACCTGCAAATTCTACAAAATGGTTTCCTATGTCGAAAGCCTGGTAGTTGAAACCAGCGTATTCGTAGTCTATGAAGGTAACTGTATTATTGCTTTCAGTATGAATTACATTTCCCAAAAGGAGATCGTTGTGAGCAAAAACAACAGGACTTTTCAGCTTTTCTAACACGCTTCTCAGTTCCATCGCTTCCTGAACTACCTTGGATTTATGTGTTACAGAATGCAGATACCTGAAATTGGTCCATAACAATTTTACTACTATATCATAATGTTTTTTGGGGGTTTATATCTGCACTAAGTGCAATCGGTCGAAATGTGTAGTGCACTTCCATGATTTTCGAAATTTTGCTTAGAAAATGACTTGGGTATAATAATTTGATTGAAATTCCAAGACCGCAGGTCGAAGGATTTTGTCTCAAATTATTGTACACGATGTCGTCTGCTTGGAAGCAGAATTTTGAAAATTATGGAAAAACACATTTTGTTCAATTGAGCTTAGTGCAGAAGGGATATATGTCGAGATTATTTCCAGAAGAACTGCAACGGTTTCGTCTCAAACCACAAAAACAAAATGAACTCAACAGAAATTAATCGTACGTCATTTTCATTTGAGTTCAGGAAACCTCACAACGACGTATCTGCCATGAACTTGGTTATGTTCATGAGCTATTTGTGAGTGTGAAATTTGAGTGTTTATCAAAATGCGTCTTTTGTGTTATTATTATGCTGAACAAGAGAAAAGTGAATGACTATTAATAATAAGGTAACTTTTCATTCATGATAATTCATATTTTAACCTTGTATATAAGCCAGTGCAATAGAATCGACAGTGTGAACCTTATAGTTTCGACAGTTCAAAGGTAAACAAAGTTTTATCAAGGACCAGGCAGTTTTATCAGTATAAAACCGAATGGTCGGCTAGAATAACTCGCTACTATGTTGAAGTGAAGTGTTGAAATGCCAAAAACGTCACATTATGACAAATGAAAAAAAAACAATCGCTGTAGAACTCTGTAAAAGCGGTCTAGTCCTTACATTTTTCATCGTTGTTTCGCATTGGGAAAAATAATCATGAGAATATATTTTTTCAGATTTTAGCATTTTCTATAAAGATATAGAATAGTTAGTCAGTCACCCGGAAATATTATTTGAAGGTATTGATACTACTAAGATACTACGGGCAGATAGCATAAGGGAGTTCATTTCCAAGTGAAGTCTTATCTGACATTTTTTTTGCGGACGTCGGTCGTAGCTTGAATTACACATTCTCTTGATTACTTAGAAAATGAATTTTGTGTGAACGTCGTAGATCATTCATAATTTGAAGATCATTCTAATGCCTAAACTTCCATTTCTTTATAAACTCATAGTCTGTCAACTCTATTTTGAACTTGACATTGTCTTACTTTCAACATTTCAGTTAAACTAACAGAAATCTGCACCTACTTTATTCCTCAGAGAAAGAAACGTTGTCGTACATTCAGATCTATTCTGGTAGCCTTTTGATTCTTGAATATCACTAGATTATCGAGAAATTTTCAAGAACGGGACCAAATGCAATTATGGTGCACAACAAAAATTTTCAATAGTCAATATTTTTCGAAACTTTTTTGGGAATTGAATATTATATCATATCAAAAAAGCAGTACCTACAAGATATTTCAGAAATCTAAATGGCGCATCATGATATTCTTCTATAACACTTGTCAATTATTTTCTATAATCAATATTCAATATTGAAAGTTATCCAAGATTCACCAGAATGCCTCAAATGTTTTCATCATCAAATTTGAAGTTCACGTTATTTGTTGAATCATTTAGCTATTGTCTGTTATAGCCATAGAAAAAGTATAGTGTACAACTCGCATGCAATACTAATTTCCCACTGATATTATTATATTACACAGGCTCTGGCAACCGTCATATTTCTTTATAAACAATGATATTAGTATCGCATCAACAGAGTCACCTATATAAAACAAAGAAATCGATTACCTCTCATTTATTTTCTGAACAGAAAAAACATCCGGCACCAGATCTATAAACTGCCTCAATTTATCCCATATGAGCGGTTCTGGACGTGTTTCTGCGTCCGTTGTGATTTTGTGCAGGGTCGCCATCCTTTTGGCCACCAACCGGTAAATATGTGGATACGTGACTGTTTCACAGTTCAAAGTGCAACCAGGGACGAAACCATAGGCTAAACCATTATCGAAAGTTGCGTACAGCTTCGGTGCTAGCCCTGCTTTGTTCAGTAGAATGATGTTTCTGGAAAGATGACAAATATCGTTCCGAAATTAGTGGTTATATATGTCCAAGGGTATAAAGTAGATGTTTACACCCTGACTGTGTCCCAAGGGCATTTACATCTATTGATACTATTGGTGCTTACAAACTTTCGTTATTGCAACGTCAATTCGAATAATAAAAAAACAACACATAATTCATTTTGATTTTGACATTATTATTTTATAGAAATTGAAATTGAATTTTATGTCTTTATGGCTCGCGATGGCCATAAAATATACGATCATGTAGTTGATACCTGAGCAATTGGACACAAAAATAAACTAGTGTGATATAATAGTATATTATACACCTAGGGTGGGATGTGAGCTATTATAAAGCGAGCACAAATATAATACAGCTAAACAGGGCTCTTCATGATAGAGCGTTAATTAGCCGTTTCTGGCAAACTATTCAACGGATCAACCTGAAAATTTCACAGTATGCATAAATCAATATGACCTACACGCCTAAAATATTTAAGACGATGCGGCGTTGTCGCTTCTACTATAAAGTAGCGGCTTCTTTGATTTTACAAATGGAACATCCCGTATATATATTATAATTCGTTATCACTTTGTCAACAAATTCATATACTATTTCCCTATACCTATCTATTACCGCTTAGAAGATATAAATTAATTTCGATATTTTTTTTACCAAACATGAACTTTTATAAATGCTGATAATCTTGAACTCTCTTGCACTAAAACGATCAAATATGATATGGAGTGAGGTGATACTATGAGAATCTTCACTCCGAGTCATATTTTCATTTGCCTCATACAGGGTCTTCAAAATATGCAGATACTTTGATCTCATGAAAAAATTAGTGGAACTCGATTTTTTCAAATGGAACATCCTGTATATTTCAACATTTCTGAGCTCTACATTCAATTTTAGACTGACTTTGTTTAGATAATACTATTAATATTTCGAACCGTTTTCGAGATAAACTTTCAAACGGAAACTGACGTGGTTTTCTTGCTCGTTTTCTTAAATTCATCAATTATTTTGGATATTCAACATTTTTTTTATACTTAGTGATATTTCTTTTTGATCCAGTTTTTCAACTGTCTCAGATCAGTCAATTCGAAATTGGTATGTACCTATCTTAGAAAAAGTTACAATTTGTATACATTGAGGTATTGGTCTCTAACGTTCAACAGTGCACATTAATATTTTTCAATAGTGTGCTTTGGAAAAATAAATAAACCAATTATTCAACATCAGATTTTCGTTGGTGGTTTTGACTGATTGTGATAGCTACCAATTATAATAGAATAATGTAAAGATTAGGTTACAGTAATGAAGATTTTTTGGATCTATTAATAATTTATGGTGAGTGCGATAGAATTGCAAGTAGAACATGCCGAGTATTTCATGAAAATATCCACAACTTCCGTAGCCGAATGATGGGCGTGTAGGTCATATTGATTTATGCATACTGTGAAATTTTCAGGTTGATCCGTTGAATAGTTTGTCAGAAATGGCTAATTAACGCTCATCATGAAAAGCCCTGTATAATAACATTCTCAGGTTTATATGATTATTTTTCCACTACTGAACAATGAAAAACCAATATCTTTTATAAATTTAGATTTTCATTTCCACTGAAGGAACATAAGAGATAGAAAGAAAAAATATACTTTATTGTCATAAAAGTAATCTTGTGGACAAAGTTTCACTTGATGATGGTTATATGTTTGAACAAATGCACACAGCTCAGTATGGAGTAGTCAGAAGTAAGTTTTGCATTGGGCATTTAGCAGTAGAAAATTCGGTTTAAAACCAACCCAACCCATATCGATTTATAATATACATCAAATCACTTCCTAGCTATCTGATATCAAGAAAAACTAAATGAACTTATCATACTTGAGTGAACGTTCATCATGATAATATAATATTATGCATGCATTATTATGAATAGGAATTTTGGTGAGATTTCGATGACAAGCTGTGTATAGGTTATGTTTTGGTACATTATGATTTGCTGTGTGAATTCATGCTACAAATCTATATTGTGAACTGAAATATATCATATAACATAATAATTACCTTGAAGCTTTCACTTCTCCGATTTCTGCCCTCAAAACGAGATTCGGTGCAAAATATGCTATTATTTTTTGTCCTCTGAAAAAAATTTTTTTTTCGACCAGTGATGACGCTTCTTGTTAGTTTGAATTTCCCTCTCTAATTCTTCACTTTTATTTAATATTCTATTGGTTTCAATAATAACTGAATAATGATGTGACGATAATAAAGATTCAAGGAATAAATATTTGAAACGAATTCTTATTTCAATTTTTTTAATTTTATTTATATTCCCTATTCAAACAATTGTCTTTAATCTATGAAATGTCTAGAACTGGACTTTTCACACCGTGCATAATAAAACTTTTTGTATATCAGTTTGGCGTTAGGGTAATTGATCTCCACGGAAAGTTTCAACTTTTACACTGGAGGTTAAAATCTCATCGTGAAAATAACCCTGCATGATGTTAATAAAATTTCAACCTAGTTACCTACCTTGTCTCTGTCTTCCTGTCGATGAGCAGATCGGTTTTGTTTCCATACACTCTGACCAGTATGGTTTCGTCCTCGCTTGCTTCCTCAGGCTTGCATCCCACCAGCTTGTTGGTAATGCCATCTGTCAACAGCTATTTATATTCATCTTTTATTCGAAAAAAGTTACATTCGGGTACTGATTCTTTCACATCATTATATTCCTTTACATTGTAACTAAATAGTAATTTACGCAACAAGTCGGAATGGGATCTGCTCTTCGTCATTATTCATGCTACTACTACATTGAGCTATTCTCCGATTTTCAAATTTATGGAGAATCTATTTTCACATTCATAGAAATCTGTTTGGAATTGCTTCCACTAATCATGTGCTCTCTATTCAGAGCATGCTGGAAAACACTCAATTTTTTCCGCTCTTCCGTATAGGATATGAGCATAATGCTCCTTGAAACTAGTTTTTATAGCACGTCAACTCTGACCAATGTACTTTTCGTTGAAATCCATAGGCAACTGACTTCGTATGTCCCACACTTATCAGGTTTTTCTAATTTATTTTTTTGATTACCTAAGAGTAGTTGCAATTTATTAGAAGTAACATGGTTTTTCCTATCTCCCAAAAAACTACGAAGACTAGAAATTATACTTTTCAAAAAATGTAACTCTACAAGTAAATAGATATTTTTTTTGTATCCTCCCTTACTTAATAGTAGGGGAGCCCACGATGCTAAATCTGGATTTACTCGAGCGTCATTGGGTTGCGAAGCCTAGATGATAAAAAGAAAAATTATATAATGTATACCTTTTCATTGGTGGGAGGAGCGGCTATAGATTTTCAAAAATGTAAAAAAAACTATTGCATAGACATTCTCGAGCGCGTCAGATATTGATATCATCTATGTCCTACATATTTTTAAAAAAGTACGTATCTAATCTGATTGTTTCCATGATGGTGGTGAACGAATGTGAGGGTTGAAAATGAAAAAAAAAATTCTCGAGCGCGTCAGATTTTCTGAGGGGATGTTAAGTGAACCTGAAAAAAAGCTCTCATATAATAATCTGACGGTTTGGATGTGACGCAGACTCGCGGCCGTTATTAGAATGTGAAAAAATATTCGTCATTTTGAAAAACACAAGCGCGTCAGATTAAGATGTATATGGTTCATCTTCACGCCTTAGACGTTGCAGTCTCATAATCTGACGATTATCTGGAGGGATTCGCCTGTTCTGTCAATTTGTTTTTTTTTCATTTTATTTTAATCATTGAACTCAATTAATTGAAGAGATCAGGAAAAAGAATGCAAATAAAAGGTGAATGTTTTTTTTTTTCGGTGCAATACTACTTATGTATGTAATTATAAGCAAATGGATTTTCAAAATAAGATAGAGAGAGATAGAGAGAGAAATAGAAACGTTGAGTGGGGACTATAGGCATCACGTAGCTGCACACATCAAACTGAATTTTTATTATTTCGGCTTGTGGAAATCGCCAGATTATATATTTGCAATTCCTGAATAATTATCTTCAAAATTAAAAAAATATAAGCCTCGCTAGAGAATGTCGAGATGACGTTTTTTTTACAACTTTGTAGCTCTCCTCCTTCTTTAGGTCACTCTCGAATTGACATATTAGTGGAATATACACGTTTCAGGATGTAACTAACCCACCCTACCTTAATCTGACGCGATCGAGAATTTCAGACGATTAATTTATTTTTACTAATCTGACCCTTTATCCCCGAAGGGCGGCCATATATATAGGGCTCATATATGGTGGAAGTACTCAACCGGGTACAAGGTATCCCCCTGTATATTAATCTGCCGCGCTTTAGTGAATCCCGAAATCCCCGCTTGGGTTCCCCAATTATAACTTCTCTCACAAACAGATCATTACATCATATCGAGTTGGCACATTTCTCAACAAAATCCCCAGCTAATATCTGTACGGCTGTGAAGCCATTGATAATAAATCATCATTTAATACCCAACAGTACGATAATTGTGTCGACAAATACCATTTAATAGCAGTTCAAACAAATGCTTCGAATATCACCATGTACATTTTTATCAGTTAGTTCATAATGATATGCACATATGGAAATCGAAACTGGTTTTGGAATATTTCATCGCAATTATCGTCATATAGTCGCAGTAAATATCGATATGTGAGCTAGGATAAACTTTTTAATATATAAATGAATAGTTCGAAGTACGATCAGAAAACCAGTCTTGGAAATTGGGAATTCGAAGAGAGACCAACTAGTTTTAGTTTCTGTGACATTGTGTAACAACATCAAGTATTTATTTTCTGATTATCATTATGGTTTTAGTAATCCCGTATGAACCTCATTATACTAGAGGACTTGAACAGATTTCAGAAAAAGGAAATAATATGAAAGTAGCATATGAAATTTCTCATGGACTACAACAATTCTTTGGTAATACAAAAGACAAATTAGAAAACACAGAAGATTCAGGGATAAATGAAATCAGTTGCTTAGATTGCAACCAAGAAATACATTGGACAGAGTTGACGAGATATAAAAACATGTTTCACAGAACATTATTCACATACACAATATCCAGAAGGGAAGAGAAGTTCAGTGTGTGTCTGCACTACATTGAATCGTTAGTTATAAACGATGCTGAGCCTAGTTTTTTGATTCAGTATCAATGTTTCTTCTATTGAAGATGCGTCTGTTGAAGATGCTTCGTGAGCAGAGTCCTCTTGTGCAAGTAGTATGTTTGGCGTTAGGGTGAAAATAATTTTTTTGTATATTAGTTCTTCAATTTTTGTGATATTCAAATTTACGTTATTCAAAAAGTTGATGACCAAAAGGACTTGTTCCATTTAGAACGGAGTTTTTTCAATTAATACAGCAACGTTTCGGGGTAGATTAAAAATCTACCCTTCTGCACTTGTATAGATTCCGTTATTGATTATTATTATTTTTATATTATAATCATTATTTTTTCAGATTTTGGCAGGTTAAAAACCCAAAAAACTACAGAGAAAACAAAAGCACAAAATTATGACTTTCACACAGTACTACAAAGTTCTTGTTTCTTCATACGTTTTCATTCAAATGAAGATAGCAAATGCTAATAAAATTTGAAACTGGCTTCCCATCACGTAGTTTTGAAAATGAAGCCCTGTTGAAACCCAATTGAAATTTATTTCTTCAACAATTTCCATTTTTGCCCTTCAACTTTCAAGAAATCTTCAATCATAACATTTGTTCTGTGCTTCGTCAAAATTTTTTTTGTTCACAATTATATAATGTTTCTTCTTTGTAACCCCGAACAAAATATAAGAGAAGGTATGTTGGATTTTTATAGTGAGTACCTATATCGATCGATAAAGGTGAGAGATAGATTTATAGGTTGAGTGGGTATATTGTCACGAGCAATGATAATAATGGACCCTTATTGGATTTCAAAATAAAAAAATAGTCAATGGATCCTCTATTTATATTCTGGTATTTTTTGAGACACTGTATAAAGAAAAAAGTTAGACAGATATTTACGACCTCATATCACGATACGAGTGCAATGAAATATTTTTTTTAGATCCTTTTTTTGCACAAAATAAAAAACTCTTGAAGAGGTGACTCTTATATTCCTTGATGAAAATTTCCGATTTGATCGTTTTGTAATTTTCGTTTGATTTCATCAGTATGAATGTTCTGATGAAAACCACTAAAATCGTTGTGTCAACGATTTTTTTGAATATTTTTCCATAACCCGCATATGCTTTGCTCCAGGTAAGTGTATAATTTGGGCTGCACACAAACCAATCCCCATGCTTGAAGGGTGATGAATATTTTTTATCTTAGTGGAATTGCTCAGGATGATTTTGTTAGGGAATTTTTTTGTGGATTTAGTGGGAATAAATGTAGGTAAGACTTCGAAAATTGTCCATCTTGTATTAAACATTCAACTTATGTATATAACTGTAGTGTGTTATATAGCAGTCATGCTCAGAAAGACAATTAGGTGCTTTGTACGGTTGAACGAGCACAATTCTTGAATATAAGTTCAAAATTAGGTTAATACTATCCAATCTTGATATTTGATGAAACAAACCAAATGAATTTGAGTTTTCGATGTTGCATGTACAATATTTAACTGACAATTTTCATTCACACCCAACGCCCTTTTGCTAACAATGTTGAGATCCTCAAGAGAAGTGATCAATTTGATTCTCCTGAAGATGCTAACCTTCTCAGCAAAACACGCAAAGTTGTTTAGAATCAAAATTTTCACTCAAATACAGAGTCATGATCTCCTATTCTAATTTGCATCATTTTCTAAAAAATTTTCAATTTCTCCTGCATAATATAATGTGGTTCTAGTGCGTTATGTTGAAAATGAGTCACGCGAGAAAGATTAAGACAATAAATTCTCAAGTTACTTAGGAAACATAACACACGAGTGGAATACAACGTTTTATTTACAACCATATATGTAATGCTGTCATTACTAACGTCATTGAAGGTTGGGAAGTGTCACACTACACACCTCTACTTCCCGCCCTCACTTCCCGCCCTCATTTCATCTATTATAGACTTTATCTGTCATTTATTGACTTTATTTGACATTTATTCATATTGGTGACAATTGTATACCCCGTTGTCACGGTAACAATATATCTACTTATAGCCTGTTTCGACGATGCAAGTTTCTCGCTGCAACTCCAGAAAATTGCATGTATTCATGCAAGTTTTCCGAGTTGCATGAATCGTTTTTTGTGCGATAAGTTGCAGCGACTTGGTTATTTCTATGGTGAATTTGTTGACGCAAACCACAAATATGTGGTGTCATCATTATGGAGAATATTGATTTTGATCATTTCAATTATTTTTCGAGACTTGAGGAATTAAGTTGAGTAATAAGGTGATTCAATCACAATATCAATGATTAGAAATGAATGAAATTATATATCAGTTGTGATAATGTAGACGTTCATCTTGGTAACATTCAGTGCTATTTTTTAAAATATTGGCCACGAAACTGACAGCTAGATGACATATCTCGCAGCGACAAGTCGCCGCGAGAAGTTGCAGCGACAAAATTGCATCGTCGAAACGGGGTGTTAATCATTTTGAGAAAACCGCGTTCTTGGTAATTTGTCGTAAAATGTGATATTTCAGATACGTTCAGCGTTCAGAACGAAACAGAGATTCATTAATTTTAATCGAAATATGATGGTTGTAAATAAAATAGTATTCAAACCTCGGTGGTAAGTTTCATTCCTGTCTCGAGATCATAGCCAACTTCGATGCTTTGCGTCTCGGTTAACTTACTGATCTCACGACAGGAATGAATCACTTTCCACCTCGGTGTGTAATATACTATTATCCAACACAGGACAGTTATATGTTTCAGACAAGTAAACAAATAACATACAGTTGCCTGTAAGATCTTCATGTAACAGGGTTTACTGAACCGCGACACGTGTTTCGCTATACAATATCTTCCTCAAGCAGGAGCTTTAAACTGATCTTAACATTGTTAAAATTCAAAATTATACACCCTTATATCTGACGGTCAATAAGAACATATAGTCCGACAACCAATTGATAGATCAATTAATGGTCCGACATATCCTTATTAGTACAATTTACTGGAAAGAACATGTTCAACAGAGGCGAATCATTCAACTCCGCCTGATCATTCATTAGGAACTGTGAATGTTTACACTTATTAATTTCCAAACTCTCCAGAGATTGAGTTTCAAACCTTTGCCTTGGAAATGAAGGATTTCAAATTCGTGGTTGAACTCATGTTTCTCTGTAATTAGGTGAGATGCATACGTAGAATTTGACTTAACATTTTGGAAACTACTTCTGTGTTCTTTTACGCGTGTACCAAATTTCCTTTCCGTTTGACCGACATAAAACATAAGACATGTTCCACACAATAATTTATAAACTCCTGGTCTATCTGATACTCTGATACTGCACTTCTACCGTCGTTGTTTTTTATATAAGAACTCAAATTATTCTTGTTTTATATGCAACCTTCAAATCCTGTTTCAAAAAATTAGAAATTTTCTCACTCGGTTGACCTAAATAGGTCAACGTTCTGTAATTCTTATCATAATTCGTTCGTAATTGGATAGATTTCTTTCAGGACTTGACTATTCAGCTTTTTGGACGATAAAGTGTCTACTGTAGTGTTTACACTAGTGTGTACAAGTGTCTACACTAGTGTGTACAAGTGTCTACACTAGTGTGCATAATGTTTCATAAGTTACTTGAGAATTAACAATGACAGTCATATCTATCACGTGTTGGAAAATGCCAAAAATCCTCATTGGATACTTAGTGCTACATCTGGGAAACCCCGATTCTTGATCTCTCGCCAAGCCAATTCTATCGGCGGAGAACGAATCGCAAAGTTTGTGACAGACTTTCGCAAACGACGCGTGAAAAAAACACGAAACAATACCTTGAATCTAACGTTGTCCTCTTTCCACTCTGGCCTGACGAATCTGACGATTTTCTTGGCCCCGCTCACGATGTCGTTTTCGTCGATGGTCACGGCGACGTGCGGCGTACGGTCCTTTTCCCTCGAAGTCATCGTCGATCGGTTCTCGGTCTCATCAGCGTATCTGCAAGGAGAGAAAAGAAGGCACGTTCACTTCACCGACCGCACGAATCGAATGTGAATTGTTCTAACTGTATCGCGTTTCGCTGGCGGTAGATAAGAGTGCTGTGATTGTTAATAACCATTTTAGACCGGTCGATGGGAGGTTGTCGTGCGATCGGTGCGTTCGGGCGGGTTGGGAGTTTTTCGATGGAGATGAAGTTGGCATCTTCGAGAGGAGTGATTGGACAAGTTTTGAGCCATTTTCACTATTTTCATTCAGTTCGAATATATATATATATATATATATATATATATATATATATATATATATATATATATATATATATATATATATATATATATATATATATATATGTTTCAGACAATTAACACACTAGGGTGATCTCATCACCCATATAACACCAAAATTAACTTCGTATCAGGTATGAAAAACAGACAGAATGAATAAGATCTCCACCCTTCCCTGATTGAAAAAAACATACAAAGGCTATATGATATTCTACTTGGAAATTCTTTTCCATCCAAATCATTAAAAAAATTACTTTATAATACTTCCACCCGAATAGTTGATCAAAATAATCTTTCATTGACAATTTCCAACAATAACATGACCTTTGGATCAATTCCCTACATAAGTCAGTTATCCTCCAAAATTTTGAATGTTTCCAAACAAGAATCAGATATTAAAATTGCACAACGAAATGTTATCACCATTAATAATATATGTTCCAAATTGAAAGATGAACAATCCCCATTAATGAAATCAAATGTAGTCTATAGTGTACCTTGCAATTCTTGCCACAAAAAATACATCGGTCAAACAAGTCAAACTTTGAAATCTAGATTAACTGGCAACAAGATGGACTGTAGACTACACAAAAAATTGTGTGCTCTCATTTTCGAAATGATTGAAATCAAACAAGAAAACAATACATTGAATAAGAAACCTGACATAGAATAATTGAGTAAAATATATTCTTATCTCTTATCTTTTAACATTACTAAAATTTCCATGTATAAAATCCAATCAAGAAATCATGCCTTCTTAGAAATTCTGTCAGTCAGTGTACGTCATCATTCAGCAAGGGATGTATTCTATTTTATATATTATGTCGAGTTTATCTATTTAACTCGTTTTACCAGTAAGTTTATAGCATTTTTATTTATACATTAGTTATTTGACCATTGAGTGTACATTTCAGCCTTGATAAAGATAAAAAAAATTATTGAAAGCTTGGTAGAGTAAAGAAGAGTTTTTCTATAAATATAAATATATATATATACATATATATATATATATATATATATAGATATATATATATAGATATATATATATATATATATATATATATATATATATATATATATATATATCAAGATTGACCGCAACCTCACAAACAGAAATCACTCAGAGGTTTCGGAGTTTTTTTTTAACTGGCCAGTCACGACCAACCCAAGGTTTATATATATATATATAAGTTCTCGACTGTCAATAGATACGAAGATGACTTTTATCGTGTATTCAGTCGTTCAACTGGAGAAAACCTCTTCTTTACTCTACCAAGCTTTCGATGATTTTCATTAGCTTTATCAAGGAGGTAAAACGAGTTAAAAAGATAAACTCAACATAATAAATAAAATAGAACACATCCCTTACTGAATGCTGACGGACACTGACTGACAGAATTTCTGTTTTACCACCTTGATAAAGATAATAAAAATTATCGAAAGCTTGGTAGAATAAAGGAGCGTTTTTCTCCAGTTGAACGACTGAACACCCGATAAAACTCACCTCTGTATATATATATATATATATATATACTTTCTTCGTTGGTCCCACTGCATTTTTCATCATGACTGGGTAATTACGTGGTAAGGTCCGACCTTCTTCCTCTGGGTGATCGGCTTGTTTTTGTTTTGTAATAGGATGGATTTTCACGTTCTTGGTAATCTTTGGGCATCATCTCTCTTGTTTATACTACTATGAAGCCCAAAGATTACCAATAGTGTGGAAATCCATCCTATCACTAAACAAAAACAAGCCGATCACACCAGAGGATCAATGTCGGACTTTACCACGTAATTACCCAGACATGACAAATGCAGTCGGACCAACGAAAAAAGTGGGAGGGGCCGAGATCAAAGATACCATCAATGAACACCCCTATATATTGAGAAGCAGAACTCGAAATAATTAGTCGAGTTCGGAGGTCGAAACTCAGTCATCACTACTACACTACAATACACTATCGCAGAAGTAAACGGGAAGAAAAGGAATAGGTACTCACTTTCTCCCTCAGAAACCAAAAACGTTTATTAATCTTTTGATAGGAAAAATTTGAGTTATACGAGAAGTTGCTGACTAATTGGACTTGTTCTATCGGGGTATATTGGAAATCTGCCCTTCTACACTAGTATAGATTCCAATATTAATTCTTATTTTTTCAGATTGTGGTAGGTTATAAACCAGGAAACTACGAAACAAACCGTTAATAAGTAATCTAAACATTGCATATGTAGTGTAAGGAATTAAGTGTGCCACAATTAGTAATTTTTCTATCAGTTTCATTAAAATCAAAAAAATGAGATCAAGGACTTGGGAGTAGTGTATCAGAGTGATATGAGATTCAACTCGCACTATATTTCTATAGTCAATGAAGCATACAGCTCACTTGGTTTCCTCATTAGGAACAGTAGAAGCTTTAAAATTGACACAGTTATTAGAATTTAAAATACTATAGTGAGACCGCACTTGGAATATGCTTCCCAAATCTGGATGCCTTCAACCCAGATCCACAGATTACATCGAAAAAGTTCAAAAGCCATTTCTGAGATACCTTTTCCTTAAAGGAATATGGAATATGTTGAATAATTTTAATATTGAAAGTCTGTTCGATCGAAGAAATCAACAAGCAATGCTGTTTATTTACCAAATCCTTAATAATATCAAATACAAAGACTGTGATTAAGTTAAGTATATAAGTATAATTGTCCCTAAAGTAAATCCAAGAATCCTAAGTTTTGATATATTTAGCATAGATCCAGGTAACACAACCTCTCCAATAAACAAAACGTTATTCATTTGTAATCAGATCCTCAAGCAAATCAACATTGATATATTTAATACGACAAAGAGTGAGTCAATTAGGAACATGCAGCAAATTGTATGATACCAGATAGTGTAGGTTAGGTTTAGTTTAAGTACCTTTATTGCATATGTTGCTGCGTCTATTGAAAAACAGTTCTTTCTGGATAAAACAAGTCCAATTAGTCATCAACTTCTCGTATAACTCAAATTTTCCTATCAAAAAAATTACAAGGTACCTTTATTGCATATGTTGCTGCGTCTATTGAAAAACAGTTCTTTCTGGATAAAACAAGTCCAATTAGTCATCAACTTCTCGTATAACTCAAATTTTCCTATCAAAAAAATTACAAGAACTAAAAATACTTATCGTTAACGTTGTGGATTGCGATAGGTTAGAAACCCAGAAAACTACGGAACAACAGTACCTTATTTCGAAAAATGAAACAAAATGTAATTCAGAAACATATAGAATTGAAAGCTATGCTCGAATCCAAAGTCATGGCCTCCTATTCGAATTCAGTTCAATTTCATTTTTTCCATGAACCTATTGATAAATTTGTGTTAGTGATTTAAACATATAAAAAGAAGGCAACAATATTTTTATTGTGAGCACCTCCTTTGACAAGATTCAACATTTCGTCGATTTTTCTGTGTTTCTCTCTTTACTGGAGTATAATTTTTCAACTTGAAGAATAGTTCCACTATGATCAACAAAAAAGAGTTCTCAAATTGAGCAATTTCTCACATGCTACGAAAGTATCTTTGCTTTCTTCGGAAAGACCGTTTCAATAAATATTTTTCCATATATTTTCATTTGTATCCACTGGCCTATACATTTATTTATTCATGACATGTATATGTGTTTTTATTAGAATTTATTCAAGAAATGATTAGTGAAGTGTGTAATAAGTGTTCTTGGTACTGTTGTTGTTTTTTGCGTCTTACCATCTATCTCAAGGAGATGACCGCCTAATCAAAATGCAATGTTTCAAACTCTAATACAACTTTGGCGTGGAACTTTCCACAGCATAATAATTGGGGTCATTCTCGTTATTATAACCAATCAGTTTTGCCATTTAAAAACGATCAATAAAAGCATTAGCTGTTGCATCATTTGAAATTGCATGGCTCTGGTTGATATTCATTAATGGAAAAATTTATATAGAAAAATGTGACTACAGTTTCCGGTATTTCCTTCACAACATTTCCAGCTTAAATTTTCACAGGCAACAGTAGAGTAGTAGTGTATCGTTTGATGAGATATGTTAGTCATAGTTCATTCGAAACAATTTCCATTCTTATTGACCAGAATTTACTTTAGACAGAGTAGGCCCTTTATCACTATTGTTGTTGATCGTTGATGGAGTGTCGTCTGGTATTCTCTCAATAAATGCAGGTGTTCCACAGGGTTCATTTCTGGCTTCCACTTTATTCCTGCTTCATATCAATGATTTGCTAGTGAAAAGATTTCAGTGCATAGTTTTGCGGACGACAGTACTCTTCATACTAGTTTCTCTTCTAGTTCAAGAAACAAACATTCAAAGAAACATTCACGTCAATAAAATCAACGATGAATTGGTAGAAATAATAGAATGGAGTAACATGAACTTGGTGGAATTTAATGCTAGGAACCCAGGCATGTCTTTTCTCAAAGAAAGCCGATCTATCATACTAGTTTCTCTTCCCCCATACCAGCACGGGAAACAAAAATTCAGTGGGACATTAGCGTCAATAGTATTAACAATATCTTGGCAAAAATAATAGAATGGGGTAACTTCAACTTAATGGAGTTTAATACTGGAAATTCCCAGGTTTGTCTTTTCTCAAAGAAAGCCGATCTATCTTCATCTAATATTCAGATGTCAGGAGTAACTATTCCTACAAAATCAAGTATATCGATGCTAGGAATTACGATCAGTAATAATCTCTCATGGAAAAACCATGTGAGATCGATCGCTAAAGGTGCTTCACAGAAACTTGAATTTCTATTTCGTGCGAAGAAATACTTCACTTCTCGTCAGCTTGTGATGTTCTACAAGGCTCACATACGACCTGTGTCTTAAAATGAAGTTCTCATGTATGGAGTCCAGCACCAAAACATTCATTGAAGCTTCTTGATTCTATTCAGAGAAAAGCAATTCGTCTTGTTGGTGATTCTTCGCTCACAGACTCGCTCACTTCATTGGAACATCGTAGAAGGTTTGGAGAATTGTCTCTTTTTTATAGATATTTTCACGGTTGATGCTCTTCTGAATTGTTGTCAAATTCTAAGTAAATGTTATCTCCTGTCCCTTGATTCACGCGGTGTTCTATGAACATTACAGGGCTTCCCTTTCGTGCCAATTTGTGTATATAAAAAACTTACAGTCAATAGTGGATAATGGTAAGCTATCCAATCTTGAGGAGGAGCCCAAGATGCAGAAAAACCCTGTTGTGTTTACTTAGATATGAAAAAGTCGAAATTCTCGATATCTCCTGTTCCTGATTTTGAATTATTTCACGTAAGAGAGTTTGACAGCAAAGGCGCCCTTCATGAATCTGTTGACGTCACATTTCTTGCGCGTCAATTGGCAGGTTTATTGGTTATAGTTTATATTTATGAATTTTTCACATAATTTCTCAGAATTTTTAAATACTGTTACGCTAACTTGCATCCTTATTTAAAAGCTTCTGTTTCATACTATGAATTCATGGACAATAATGGAGAAAACTTACTATTTAATTTCGGTCCTGGGATTTCTAAAATTATTTTGGATTCTTGGAATGAGTTGAGAAGATTATATTTTTTTAACATTAAGAAATGATTTACCTGAGGTAGCCACTAATATATTATAGAGATGGATACCAGATGCACTATTAACACCACAAACAATGCAAAAATGCTTTATCATAAATGTATCTAGAGGTAAAAACTTCACTCAACATAGGCAACAGTGGCAATAAAAACGAGCGAAGGAACAAAAACAAGAAAAACGTAAAATAGAACAAGAACTAGATAGAATATTCAAAATATTGAATTGAGCATATCAGTTGAAGTACCAGTCTTATCAAGCATCTTTGAAAGCCATAATTATAATTGTCCTGCACATTTGCAATTTCTTTCACCACTCTTGTGACTTTTCTGATCTTTGACATATGACTGATGCTTTTTGAATCTATTTTTATTTTCCCTATGTACTTGCCTTTACAACTGATTTCTTATGGCTAACCCCAACTTCATCTGATCGTTTTTCACGTGAACCTTGTTCTACTTTGATTCTTGTCTTGATCCAAAGTTGAGGAAGAAATATATGTTTACGACAAAACTGTACAGTGAATAATTCTTGTTCTAGAATTATTGGTTTCCTGTTTTTCGATTAAAACATATTGCTCAAGTTAAGGTATCCAAGCATTGAAAAATAATTCAGAAAAATAATACAAAGATAAACTCGTCTTCAATGCTTTGATATAGCTCATTAACACAAAAATTACGTATTGTACTTTTCTGCTTCAATTCAAGAGCAGAAGTATCATTTGATACGTCTTCATCATCAACATTTGGGATTGAAAAAATAGTGGAAATATTTTCCCTTTTGCAGATAATTGTTCACCCTTGAATGATGTTTTTGTATGTATACGTAAATATCTGTTACTATCAATAACAGAAAAATAGACTTGGTTATTTTTATCATTATTTATCATTATATACTCATTCAGTTAATTACGAAACTAAGGAGTACAGACTACATTTTTCAATTGATTTTTCAAAATACAATAAGTAATCCAAACATTGCCCATTTGCACCAATCCTCGTGAAAGGAGATTTGTGGAATATTATTAGTATGCCAAAAGAATCATTTTTGAACTCTATGAAGGTAAATGACATTAACCAATAATGACAAATAGTTATATTCGTTGGAAGGCTTCATGAAGTTTGTTTTATTTGCCTACTTGAAACACGGAATGTATTGAAATAAATCCTGCTAATATAAATTCTTGTTCATTTTGTGAACTTTTCCCGAATGAATGTGAATGAAATATAGTATACAAAACACGTCAAAAGATAAAGATTATAATTAGAAAATTGGAAATTTTCGTGGAGTGAATGAAAAATTATTTTTTGGATTTTTTCTATGAATCAAAAAATATAGAAATTACTTTCATAAAAGAAGTAAAATCAGAAAAATTGTATGGGTTGGAATGAAATATTATCCTTTCCTATGTCTGCTATCTAATTGATTCAATTTTCGGTGCTTG
Source organism: Zygogramma bicolorata (assembly GCA_032362365.1). NCBI lineage: Eukaryota > Metazoa > Arthropoda > Insecta > Coleoptera > Chrysomelidae > Zygogramma > Zygogramma bicolorata. Next base: position 280,553 of record JAVJAQ010001989.1, read on the forward strand.
GTATAGATAATAATAATAATAATAACGTTTATTCAATGAAAAATTCGAGTAAAACATCCAATAAATTATATAAACCTGTTATACGCTGAATAAACAATAGAAGCCCATTTAAGACCCTAGAGGGTTGCGCATGGGCAGATAAGCGTCTTAATTAAGTGGTACTGTATACACGAAAATATAAATATTGGCAGTAGAAAATATGTAGTAGGTATGGTTTAAATGATGTTATATACATTTAGGTAAGTGTGTGAGAGAAAAAAAAATTGTTAAGTGAAGATAGATAGATAGATAGATAGATCTTTATTTCCTACAGGTATGCACCCAATTACAGGAAAAGTAGTGAAAATTCTTAGAATAACAAAAAACAAATTAAATATCAAATCAGATTATCTAAATAACAATCATTCATTTTGTGTTCTATCAATTATACAGGCAAAAATATGTTCGAGAGAACTATTATTTAGGTCACACAAATCACAAATGAGATTGAAATTCCAACACATCAAAGACACAGGTGATCTACGCATAACATTAGTTCGAGAAATATACAAAATATACAAATTGGGCAAGAAAAAGTGATTTCTATGTAACCCAATGCCCGTCATCGCCATATAGATAGGGGAGTAGCTGTTATAGATGGACTTTTTCTCCCTTTTAGTGAATGAATCAAACATTTTTTAATTATATACACGTACCTATCAATAGAGAGTGTTTGTATTTTTTTTTTATTTTACTTCTTCCATAGAAGTTGTAATTTTAATATTTTGATTCAGAGAAGAAAAAATCCAAAAAATAATTCATGAAGATTCCCTCTCGAGAAATAGCTTATCTCATCTATATGCCTCTCAAGATAAATATTTACCTTTTTGCCTCCGTTTGTAACATACTATTTCAGTGCTTGGATAGCCCACAGAGTTTCAGCTGGCATCATTCGCATAATATTCCTTGAATCTGAAACTCAATTTCGTCCCTGAGAACACACAGATAACCCAAAATCTATAGATGTCAGACACACGCAGTGAGATAGGATAACCTTTTGCCACTTGTTATCACCATTCCTAATAATAACGATTTTTTCAATAATCACTGAATGGAAAAACAAACAAGCAGTCACTCACTCTGTCAATAATTCATGAATCCATCGACGTCATACTTGATGATACACCTTGCTCAGGCGATTTAATAATTCTTCCTTGGTAAAGGGGCATTTATTCATTTATTGTGGTGCGAAAATAACCACTGGTTGCAATAAGTGGAAGACACATTGACCAAATTCACATCACACGAAGGATTCACAATTGGGAACATCGATGTAGGTTGCAAGGAGTGTTACCTGATTGTATTCCAGGTCAAGGATAACGTTCATTGCGTGTAGCGTTTTAGGATGGTTGTCCACGACCCAGCCAACACATCTGTGACATGACATCCCTGCGATGTCACTATCAAGTAACACTGAGACATTACTTTTGTTAGGTCGCTGCGATGTACACATTTGGCATGTAACTATTGCGATATCGAGTTGATGTGATATTTGTGACATCCAGTAGATATCGCTCTTATGATGTCCAGTAGATGTCGCTCTTATGATGTCCAGTGTATATAATTCTGGTAATATCCATGAAATATCAATGATACAGAATACAGGCCTGCCAATATTTCTGGATAGATTTCAGAATATATCCCACATATTAAAGGCAGAAAGTACGTCGCAGATTGATAGCGAAATAAATCGCAGAGTCATCGCACATCTTGTCGCAATTACGTCGCAAAATTGATCTCAATTTTGTCACAAAATTTGTCGCAATTTTGTCACAAAACTTGTCACAATTTCGTCACAAAACTTGTTGCAATTTTGTCACAAAACTTGTCGCAATTTCGTCACAAAACTTGTCGCAGTTGTGTCACAGGCGATGTCGCCTGAGTGTGACATCGCGACATGTGAGCGACGTAAATGCAAGTTCCCTGCGACAAGTTTTGGGACGTCACACGCCTCGTCGTGATATCGCAGGGACGTCTCTGCGATGTAACTGTGTTGGCTGGGGACTTTCTGTCCTTGTATCCCTGCTCGTACAGGAAATCGCGCCTTGAAAGGTAAGACCCCGTTAATCGACTTTAGCACAACTTCAGACATTTGAGGGTTATTGTCGTTCATATAAGTAAAAAAGGGATGTTCACAAAAAATAAAATCCTTTTTGGAGTGTGTGAAATGATAAAGGATGATCCTAACGAGGAATGCCTAAAAAATAACAAAACTAAAGAAATTCTCTCCTTATTAAATCTCAAATAGAAGTCCTTGCATTCGCTTCAATTCAGGAACGCTCTGTGACGTCATTACCCTTATTGAATGGCACATGGGCATTTCCCAGCTGTTGTTTATCAGCTTCCAGCGCTGGGTCTTTTATATTCATGTTGCATGTTCAAGTTGAAAGTGTGAGTATTCGGTGGGTATAGTTTGTTGAAATCGTATTTTTTGCGCATTCAATAGTTTCAATATGGAAGGTTTTCAAAAAGCCGATTCAAATAACCTCCCAACAGTAGATATTACAATTGTCTCTGATTTTTTGGCATTGTGTGTAGACTTTAATCAAACACTGACTAGTGGTACAAAAGCAAGGCAGTAAATTATATATTTTGAATTGGTGAATTATTTGGAAAAACGGTGGCGAAGGTAGTTATTGCCTCGAGTTGTACATATTGTGTAGTAAGTGAAATATGTAGAATGCCAATATACATTGTTTATTATTTGTAGAGATTTTCGCGATTTGATGCACTTTTTCTTCATTATACATTTACACGAAATGCTTTTGAAAACTTTACCTGGATTATTTTTTGGGATATTTTCACAACCAGGAACAAAACACAACTTTTTTGACGTCATTATACGTAGAATTCGTGAACACAGAACTTTGCAAACACTGTTAACATATGACAGATAAGTAAGCACCAATAAAGGAGGTGAGGTCAAAGACCGTAGCCTCGCCACAGGTTGCCGTTTTATATCCTATTGTAAAAATGACATTTTATTTTAAAATTATTCGTCAAACTCGAACATTGAATAGTAGTTATGCCTTCATGTAGACTTAACTCTACCGATTTTAATCAGTTCTGAAAATTGATGCACATTACTATTGGTGATGCTAATCGGAAATGTATGAATTGTTTAGATATCCGCAAACGTCTAAACACAATCCCAGGTATTTGAAACAAGCTAATCGAGTCATACCTGGCACTATATTACAATAACTGATACGCACTATATACCTAAGTATCACAGAGAAAATATTCAAAAACAACAACCCTCTTCAATATCTACGGCACAAGTTTCCACAAATAGAACATTACCGATTAATTAGCCTTTTCTCCAGTACAGGATGTAGCAATCTCTGTCGCTCAAGACTATTGCATTTTCATTATCGAAAATGCCGTCAAAATTCCATCTGACGATCCAAGTTAACCTTCTTGTAGCAATCCTCGTTAAACATAACAGAGATTTAGGAGATATGATTGGATCAAACGCATTCATTAAAATGAACCTGAAACGTGAAATATATTTCAAGCTCCAAATGACAATCACGACATTTGTTGGAAGCTTCATCAATTAGTTCGCGTGCATTGCCTACTTGAAATACAAAATTTATCGAAATTAATGTTGCAAATATTAATTTCTTGTTTACTTTATTGAATTATTTCGAAAGATCGTGGATAAAATAGTATACAAACCTGGGCCAAACATGAAATTTCTCCCTCGAAAAATAGCTCACCTCAGTTTTCATCCTCGGTAAATTATAGTTTTCTATCTTGATCTTGATGCAGTTAGGTATATTTACCCGCCGATGAAAAATCTCTAATATATCAATCCAATTATTTATATCACAAAATATAGTCCTATCGTTAGATAACTATTCAATCTGTTCAGTTAATTTTCTCAATTGAACTGATGGTCCTCTCTACGAATATTTTACCATTTTGGCAAGGCAATATATGCGTTCGATAAGAGTCTTTGTCATCCTAACTCGATGGTTCATCGTGTTTGCGCAAGTCGAGGAAAAATCGATTTGAAATTATTATTCAGGATTGGTTTAGATTTATAGGTACTTCTGGTACTTCATCATGAAATCAAATTGAAATTTCACCATAGAGTACACGTTTATGAATTTGCGGATTTTCTCAACAGAGTAACAGAGATCAATAACGCTAACACAAAGTGCTTCCGTGACAATCTTACCACTTTCGAAGGAAAAACCTAGAATTTTTATCTCATTCCAAAGATGTTCCCTGTTCTTCAATTTTCAGGGAGCCGACAATTTCACTGCAACATATCATTCTACGGAATGCTTGATGTGTTGCATAACTTCTTATTTTCACAAAATTATCAATGAGGAAGCAAACTGTCAATTTGTTTTATATAGAGGGCGCAAAGTGTTTGTCATCAAAAGATACATTAGTTATATGAGTAGATTTGTGATTTTTCGTTATTATTCAGAAAAATGGGTCGTTGTGCTTCTTTTGGGTGCAAAGAAATGGGAGTTTACAAGTTTCCTAAAGATACTATTATGAGAAGAAAGTGGGAAAAATCTTTGAGAATAGTGAAGTTCAAATGTACTGATCATTCATTACTATTCACGTCTCGAAACATATTTCTTTTCGGTAATTTCATCTGGAGTTCTGCACGGGGACTCTGATAAATAGAAACGTATATTAGAATCGAAATGTGACGTCAAATTCGACATCTAGGTCCTATACTTACATTACCGAGATGTCCAATTTGACGTCACTTTTCGATTCTAATATACTTTTCTATTTATCAGAGTCCCCGTGCTGGTCTTTCTTGAGGGATATTCTCGAAATTAAAATTTCTATCATAAGCCTCTAATCTGAAAACAGAATTGAACTTTAAAATTTGCACGTTTTTGAGGTTAGAGTAATGTTCATTGATTATGAGTGAAAAAAACACAAAATATGTTTTTTTTTTCATTAATATATTCCTTACGATCAAATTGGATGCAAAAAACTGTCTTTAAAATGAGAGAGTTGTTCGAATTGTTAGATACCTTCCCATATCATAATTTGTTATTGTTAGATGCTTTCCCATATCATAGATTGTTATGTACACGTAAGGGTCAGCTTTGTAATCTTAAGTCCATATTCTTTCCTATCATTATCATTTGCCATTCATATATCAATATTTGGAAACTTAATTAACATCATTACATTCATATCTAAACGTTGAACGATTATGTATTTAAACTCAACCGAACCCAATTATGATATCAAACTTGTTTATTTATTCATTCTCTTCCGACAAAACAATTATGTTATCTGAATGTATAAAATCATAGTTATAACTCATAACAAGTCAGTTCTAATTCAGACACAGTAGTTCATCTCTTGTCTTATACAGAAGTTAGTAAAATATCGAAGGTGTAAATAAAGTTTAGTTAAAACCGATTCACAGAATAAGTTCTTTGTTCCTCAAATAATTGGTTCACAACACCAAAATTGGCGCAGTCACAGTAGGATCATCGTCACAAATTTGGAAACATCACCGATAGAATCAGCAGATTGAAAGTGATCCTTCAAACAAATTTGACAAGTTTCAACTTCTTAGACGACGACGGATCATCTCCATCGAGGAAGAAGAGTTTCTGAGTGGCAAACAGTGGATTTCAGACTACGGAAACTTCTCAACTGGTCACACGAATATAGGGTGAGACAAAACTGTACACTTGATATTTTACTTCAATCTGTCACATTGCTTTTGTTGTGCTCCAACTCAAGTAAACCCAAAATCCAACAAATTCAAATCCAGAATCTCATATAACATTTCACATACATAAAAATCATGTCTCAAGCAAATTCAACAAATTCGACTAATAACGTAGAATTGAAAATGTCTTTCATTTGTTCATTGATTCCAAGATGTTTTGATGGAAATAGATTAGAATTGCACGAATTCATAAGTAATTGCGATAATGCAGATACCTTTGCAACTAATGATCAAAAAACAGCACTTTTAGCATTCATTCTTTCAAGGTTAACTGGCAGTGCCAAAGCTCAACTCTCCGGAAAAGAAGTTAATTGCTGGAACGATCTGAAAGATATTTTAGTAAAATTCTATGCAGATAAAAAACACTTTACCCAACTTATGGAAGAACTTAGTGCACTCAAACAAGGATTTCAAGAGTCAGTAATAGATTTTTATAATAGACTAGACAAAATAGTTACAAGAATAATAAATTTGATTAATTATCAGGATATTCAAGAAAAACTTGGTCGAATTGAACTTGTCAGGGAAATAGCTCTACAAAGATTTATATACCATTCAAAGCCAGATATTTCAAGATTTTTACGATCAAAAGAAATCAATGATATAAATTCAGCTCTCAATGCATCAATCGAAGAAGAAAAAGCTTTACGTTTAAATACACCATCTCATACGTCATCAACAAAATTTTGCAATCTCTGCAAACGAAATAACCATACTTCTAAAGAATGTCGTAAGAATAACTATCAAAATCACCAATTTCCCCAAAATAAACGAAACCCTAGTAATGGACCAAATACTAATACTCTCACACGGTCAAATAATTCAAATCCAAATCAAAATCCAAGCTATCAGAATAAATTCTGTCGTTATTGTAAAAAGAGTGGTCATCTAATCAACGAATGTCGAAAAAGACAATATAATAATAATAAAAATCAAACCACAAGTTCACAGGTAAACTCATCAAACAATCAGAGTGATTTAAACTACTCACAATCCCAGATCAACGTCGTATCTGTGGATTTCATATAAACGAAACCGACGATCCACCATCACAAACTCAAATCAAATCAATAAATCTACCTAAACCGAATCATAGTAAAGATTCTCAACAAATTCCTAACTCAAACGTCGAACAAAATCACTCAAAGCACGCCAATATTCATACCATTCCAGACAATAGTCATTATATCAGAACATTTTATCAAGGAATCGAATTCAAGTTCCTAATAGACACAGGAGCATCCGTATCTATAATAAAAGCGGAAAAGATTAAACAAACGAAATCATTTTATAATCCTAACGAAATAATTACGTTAAACGGTATCAACGCTAACTCCCCAATTCTTACCGCGGGTACAATAAATCTCAAACTCCAGATAGACGAATTCGAATTTCCTATCAAGTTTCATATCGTGAAACAAGAATCTAATATCCCATACGACGGCATAATAGGGAACGATTTTCTAACTACACAAGAATCGGCGCAAATTGATCTCAATAAAAATGAACTCAGAATAAAATCAATTCCTAATCCAATTACAATCAACTCCAAATCTAATCCTCATATTCTAGATCCGAGATCAGAAACTATAATTGAAATTAACGTCAAAAATCAAAATCTCACAGAAGGCATTTGTCCAGAAATACAGATTTCCGAAGGTGTTTATCTCGCGAAATCAATCGTTAAAGTAGTAAATCAAAAAGCCATCACCACAATTTTGAATACAACCGATAAAAAATTAAGAATTAATAATGTAGAACTGTTTCTTGAACCATTTATCGAAAACCAGTCAACAATTTTAAATATTCACGAAAGGAACCAGGGAAGTTTCAACAGATTAAATACCCTCTCGAAAAATCTTAGGCTTAATCATCTGAATTCAGAAGAAAAAAACTCAGTACTGGATATTTGCAACGAATACAACGATATTTTCTATTTACCCAATGATGATTTGACTTCAACCAATGCTGTTGAACATGAAATCAATACCACAGATAATAAACCCATTGTGTCAAAAATCTATAGATTTCCACAAATTCATAAAAATGAAGTTGATAAACAAATCACGAAAATGCTCAAGCAAGGAATCATCAGACCTTCAGCATCACCTTACAATAGTCCACTTTGGATTGTTCCAAAAAAATCCGACGCTTCGAACGAAAAAAAATGGAGAATAGTTGTCGACTACCGGAAACTAAATAACGTCACAATAGGAGACGCATACCCATTGCCCAACATTGAAGAAATTTTGGATCAGTTAGGTCATTCTAAGTATTTCACCACTTTGGACTTAGCGTCTGGATTTCATCAAATTGGCATAAGAGAATCCGATATACCCAAAACAGCGTTCTCTACTCCTTCTGGTCATTTCGAATTCACTAGAATGAGTTTCGGTTTAAAATCAGCACCAGCTACGTTTCAAAGATTAATGAATAATATCCTGACAGGACTCCTTGGACTCCAATGTTTTGTATATCTCGACGATATTGTAATATATGCTAGTTCAATTCAAGAACATTCTTTAAAACTCAAATCAATTTTTGACAGATTACGACAAAACAATTTACTACTTCAGCCAGATAAATGCGAATTTATGAGACACGAAGTCGCGTATTTAGGACATTTAATCAACGAATCCGGTATTTCTCCAAATCCCGAGAAAATTAAGGCAGTAATGGAATACCCAACTCCAAGAAATCCGAAACAAATCAAACAATTCTTAGGAATTGCTGGATATTATAGACGTTTTATCGAAAACTTTTCCAAGCACGCTAAACCTCTGACAAACCTCCTCAAAAAAGATAATCCTTTCATTTGGTCCGAAGAACAACAAACGTCATTCGAATATTTCAAAAAAGTCTTGACTCATCCACCAATATTACAATTTCCAGATTTCGAAAAGGAATTCATACTCACAACTGACGCATCTAATTATGCAATCGGTTCTATTTTGTCTCAGGTAACAACCGGTAAAGATCTTCCAATAGCTTATGCTTCACGAACTTTAAATTCTCATGAAATAAATTATTCCACTACGGAAAAGGAGCTTCTCGCGATTGTATGGTCAACAAATCATTTCAGACCATATCTTTATGGACGCAAAAATTTCACCATCCAAACCGATCACAGACCATTAGTTTGGCTTTTTAATTGCAAAGACCCTAGTTCACGCCTTCTCCGTTGGAGACTCAAATTGGAAGAATATCAATACACGATTAAGTACATACCGGGACGTATAAATTCGAACGCCGACGCGCTTTCGAGAAATCCTGTTCTAACTGTCCAAACTTACGACGAACCCGATACGTATGATAACTTCATCAAAAGTCATTATACGAATACTCAACTTCCAGAAATAGAAATCATAAATGACAACATAATGAAACATTTTCCAAATATGTTCCTGTATTCCAAAGACCTAGATGAGAACAACGAACATTTCGAAAATTTAAACAATATGTATGATCTAAATCAGATTCCGTCTGATTTGAAATTATACGATTTCGCGAAACTAACAAATGACGAAAGCAAAATAACTTATCTCTCATTTGCGAAAATCAATCACTTCGAAAAGTTCACCTATAAAGATATATTTTATGCATCAAAAAATATGAGAACCGAATTATCCAGTAGCAACATTACTAAACTCTACCTGAAAAATCCTACTGAGAATAACGCAAACCTTAAGCAAGATTTGATCAATGATATGATGAACTATTTATTTTTGAAATCCAACATAGAAATTATTTTAGTTAATAAACCAAAAACTCAACCCAAAGATGAACAAGAAATAACTAAAATACTTCAAGAGAATCACGAATCCTCGGTATCAGGTCATTCAGGATATTTGAGGACATACAAACGAATTAAAGAAAATTATAAATGGTCCGGTATGAAAAAGGATATAAAAAGGTTTATAAAAAGGTGTCAATCATGTCAAATAAATAAGACAAACCACAAACCAGGTAAATCTCCAATGCAAATTACAACAACCTCAGAAAAACCATTTCAAAGACTAGCAATTGATGTTGTTGGCCCACTACCTCTCACTATTAATGGAAATAAATTTATAATAACTATGCAAGACGACTTAACAAAATTTTCATTTGCAAAAGCAACAGCTAATCACGAAGCTATAACAGTAGCAAACACTTTATTAGAGTTTATAACGATCTTCGGGATTCCCGAATCAATATTGACCGATCAAGGAAGCGACTTCACCTCAAATTTAATTAAAGAAACCAATAAACTCTTCAAAATCAAACATATATTATCTAGCCCATATCATCCACAAACGAATGGAGCTTTAGAAAGGAGCCACCTGACTCTGAAAGAATATTTAAAACATTATATAAACAGTCAACAAAATGACTGGGATGAATTTGTAAGTTTAGCAATGTTTACTTATAATGGTCATGTTCACAAAAGTACAAGTTTTACTCCATATGAACTTATATTTGGACATAAACCATCAATTCCAAACTCGCTAACCGCAAATCCAGAATTTCGATATTCTTACGATGATTATTATTCTAATCTGAAATTAAAATTCAATAAATCCTATCAAATAGCACGAGACAACATAAAAAATTCCAAAGAAAAATCAAAACAATACTATGATCGAAATACAAGACATCAACACTTCGAAATAAATGATCTGGTATACGTTCTCAATAAACAAACTAGACCCGGTTTAAATAAGAAACTTTCAGCAAACTATAAAGGACCATATAAAATAGTGAAAGTCAACGATAATCAAACATGCGACTTAGAAATAAGATCTAATAAAATAACCACATATCATAACAATTTATTGAAACACTTTGTTTCAGATGAGGAAAATTGCGACGACTCTAGTCCTTTTAATCCTATTCCTTAATATAAATCAAACCCATTGTCTTTCATCAGATCCTTATTACACAATTAACCCCATTGAGAAAAATCCTGGAATTTTCTATCATAATTTAGGATTAGCATCAGTCTCGAATGATCATTTCACATTACTAACCTATCTCAATATTTCTTTTTATCAACGAAAATTAAAGTTTATAGAAAGTATTTTTATAAAATCTGAAACTATTTGCACAAACTTTTATAACTCAGACGAAAATGACAAGATATATGTCCATACATTCCATTGTTCTGAAGGACTTAAATTTTTAAAAATACAAATTCCCAAGCTCAATGAAAAGTTCGAAATCATAAGCCATCTAACTGGCCATTCTTTCAATATAACCGGTAGAAAACATAAACGTGGTATCTTTGATGGAGCTTCCTATGCATTCAAATGGTTATTTGGTATACCCGATGCGGATGATGCACAATTTTACACTAGTTCAATCAATGCAGTCATGGAACAAAATCATAACGTACAGATATTAATGAAACAACAAGTTCAAATAATATCAGATGCTATATCAAAATATAATCAGTCGTATCTAACTTTGAAAAGTAATGAGAAAAAATTAAATTCGAATATTGAAAAATTCAATCAATTCTCTAAGAGCACTGTTCATTCACTCAGAGCTTATTCCTACACACAAACAATAACAGACCATGTAAATCTTTTGGAACAACTCATAAATGAATTAAATGAAGAATATGATGTTATAATCCAGTCTATACTATTTTCAAAACAAAATATCTTGCATCCGTCAGTAATAACACCGAAACATCTGAAAGACGAATTATCTAAAATCAAATTAAAGTCAAATATGGAATTCCCTATACCAATTGATGATTATGATTTGATCCACAAATATTTTTCTATATCTAAATTATCAGTAATCTATAATAACGAAATTTTGATATTTGCTATTAAAATTCCTTTAGTACGAGATCAAACTTTCAACTTATATAATTTAATCCCATTACCTTCATCTTTCAATAATTCAAACATTTATTCCTTTATTGATCCTCCATTCCCATACCTGTTGATGGGTACTACCAAGACACAATTTGGCAGATTGAAAGACTTATCTAGTTGTCAGAAACTATTCGAACGAGAATACATTTGTCACCATCCCGTCATCCAATTGACTACAGATCATCCTGTTTGTGAAGTTGTTTTACGTATCCAACCGACTACCCAGATTCCATCTGATTGTCCGACGAAAACAATAAAATCCATCATGGAACTATGGCATCCAATTAGCACTAATCAATGGCTCTACGTGCTAACTCAGTCTACCACCGCCTCGATCAGTTGTTCCAATAGCACAGAAATCTTTGACATAAATTTGAAAGGTGTTGGAATCCTTTCTATGGGAACATCATGCAAGTGTTATACATTTTCCACACTTCTAATAGCCAACACAAATCAGTCATCAACTTTCGCCAATTTCATCCCCGAGATCAATATCACCCAAGATGACTGTTGCATTCACATCCAAGAATATCTCTCATCAAGTGAGATGGAAACGTTAAAATTGGATAACATCAACCTGGACGATCTACGACATGCCCAGCACAAACTCAAACAATTCGATGAAATACTACAGCAGAATCTCAACAAGCCATTTATCGTTCAATACTCCAAATGGTACAACATTGTATTTGGTGTCATTGTGACAATAGTTATACTGGTATTTCTCTATTGTTGCTGTTGTCGATGTTGCGATTGTCGCTGGATTCCAATTATTGGAAGGTTTTGTCCCCGACCAACCAAAATCGCGGACATCTGTATAAATAGCCACAATTACGTCAGTCATAATCAGTTATACCCGCCAGCAATCCAACTCAACGAGATGGAAAGACGAAAAAGTCCACCAAGAACACCAGTCTCATATCGAGACGACTTAGGAGAATGCAGTAACATCAACCTCTTTCCAAGACCTCGCAGTTCTCTTCTTGCACCCAAGAAGTCTCTCAAAGTGTGAACTAGTGACAGTAGACAATTTTAGTTTAATTTTAAGTTTCACTTTTTTATTGTAATTTTAGTTTGAATCTAGTTTTGATCGTTTGTCAACACCCAATCAAAACTCTTAATCGCCGGGATGTTAGATACCTTCCCATATCATAATTTGTTATTGTTAGATGCTTTCCCATATCATAGATTGTTATGTACACGTAAGGGTCAGCTTTGTAATCTTAAGTCCATATTCTTTCCTATCATTATCATTTGCCATTCATATATCAATATTTGGAAACTTAATTAACATCATTACATTCATATCTAAACGTTGAACGATTATGTATTTAAACTCAACCGAACCCAATTATGATATCAAACTTGTTTATTTATTCATTCTCTTCCGACAAAACAATTATGTTATCTGAATGTATAAAATCATAGTTATAACTCATAACAAGTCAGTTCTAATTCAGACACAGTAGTTCATCTCTTGTCTTATACAGAAGTTAGTAAAATATCGAAGGTGTAAATAAAGTTTAGTTAAAACCGATTCACAGAATAAGTTCTTTGTTCCTCAAATAATTGGTTCACAACAGAATATGCAAAATCATTAACCTTTCCACTAGATCAGCTTTCTTCCCTCGCAGGGTAGCACCTCTTCTCTTCAACTCCTCCTTCAACTGAGGGATACGCCAGGTAGAATACATCTTGAATTGCAAGCAATTCAAATAATAAAATTTGTAATAAATCAATAATTTACGAAAGAAACTTTGACAGCTAATAACCAATGTGACAAACACTCAGCGCACTCTGTCGGATGAGTTTCCCGTAATCATCCCCATTGTTTGGTATACGTGTTCACTGCTCGAGATGCATAAAGTTTTCATGTATCTTGGTTTCTACAAATTGCTCATAAAGATATACGATTATTACTCAGAGCATGTAGAGGTGTTTGATTCGTTTTTGAAAGCTATGTTATTGAACAATGAATTATATCGCTTTTTGCCACTTGGTCCCTATTGTTATATCTTCTCTGCAGAAAATAGTATATATTATGTAACACATTTCTGTTGAACATTATTTGGTATGACTATCCAGTTTAGAGTATATAGAAATATAGATGGAGAAATAGTTACTCTTCACACCGATGCTCGTTTTGTAGCGTCATCTACAATATAATGCCGATATTTCCGTGCATTTGACAAATCACGGTGAAGTTGCCTTCTCTCAGGAGCACAATGAATACAGATTTCTGCAGCTCCAAAATAGAGCATATTCCTTTTTATTACAGAATGGCATGTAATTGGATTCGGGGTCAAACCATAGAACTCTGTGAGCTCTAGCTGTTCTGTGGGTCCAACAAACTCAATAAACCAAAAGAAACTGTTCGTGACAAGTATTTGCTCCATATTTTGTTAGATTCGAAATATTGGAATGAGGTGGTGACTAAACGTCAAAGCGTTAATAATGGATTAATAAATACAAAGTGAACCACTTTTGTATCGAATAAATAGAAAAATTGGCCAAATGACGGCTGACACAATAGCCTCATCTTATCTGAATCCATTGGCCTCGTCTAACAGCTGACAGCGCTTGAAGCCACTTTACAAAATTTGACAATACACTATGGAAAACTGTCAAATTTTGTTCAGCGGTGTAATCTGTTAGACGCAGCCATTTACTTCGAGCTTTTCAGAATACTTTGATTGCGGCGCTAGGCGTTATAACAGTTAGGACACAGATCACCCTATCTACAAGGTGTTCTGTGGTTAGGAGTTGATCAAAAAGAAACACTGCCCCCAGATTCTATTTCACGAATTCGATTGTCGGGTAGCTCAGACTGTGACTGTAGAATGCGCTGTACCGAAAATATATGCATATTCTAAACAATTCGATAATCGAATTAGTGAAATAGAATCTAGGCTCTGATTCTTGCGACACAGAATACATCACCACGAAACACATTTCATTTCCACCACCTGACGAATTGGTGCATCAGGGGGTAAAGGTCTGGATAACCGCACTCAGAGCCCTGATCATATTTCATGAATCCAATAAAATCTATTGAGCCGACCATAATGATTCTGGAAGTATTATGGAGTAAAGATGGTCGACTCGATAATTTTTATTCGATTCCTGGAACAGAGTTTGACTGAAGATCAGAAGAAACATATTGTGGAACGTCATACTTTCCCTGGTTTACTCCCAAGCAGCTTCTCTCAAAAGGGAAGCAGTTTATCCGAGTTTGTACCAGAAATGCCAGTTTGAACATGGCCAACTTCACTGCCCAGGCGTGGGATGAAAATATTTCTGCATCAACTCATTTTTTTTAACTTACCGCTCTTTAAAATCCACCATAAAAAATACCACCAAATGAGGCACAATATTTCGCCACCATGTAACTTTTTCACTTTATTCCTCCTCCGTTAATAGATTCTGTACGAATTCGTTTCCTACGCATCAAAATACGTTGGTACAAACATTTTTTTCAATATATCGAGGGTGATGAACGAAACTCCATTTTTTTTACAAAAGATCGAAGTAATAAATGACGCCCAATGTTGGTCATTATAAAAAATTGAGCTTGTACCGTCGCTGCATACGATTTATTACGACTTTTTTTCGGAAATGACTCAAATTTATATAAATACTGAAAAATAGCAAAATAAAATCAGATATACAAAATATTTTATCTCGAGAGGGTCCATCGTTCAACATCTTTTCGCGTTTTTCCTAAAAGATTTTCATATATTTCAAGTTAATCATTTTTTATGTTTCTGAATTATCTCTTCAGATGTGATTATATATATGCAATTCGAATGCAAATATTGTTCTGTGGCCCTTCATATGATTCAACAGTTATTAGATATAAAAAAAAGCTAAATTAATATATATCGATGATGTAATTCTAGCGACAAGCCTAATTAATAGGTGTATTCGTAAAACACAGGGTCTCTCCAAAAATAATTATCCATTTAATTTTACATATTTTTTCCACATCAAACAGTTGTCATTCATGAGTCATAACGACGGAGTTCTGTCCGGCAAGGAGAGCTCATTTTATTATTTTCTCTGACAGTAACTTTTGCCTTCTTTGGATATTTTCATATTTCACTTATAACCGGTAAGACTGAAATGAAATTGAAAACTTTTTGTAGAGAGATCAATTACCCTCAAACTTGTGATACTACTCGCTCTCGACGCGCGTTCCGTTAACGAGATTAGCATCTTCAAGAGAAGAAAATTGACACTATCAATTCTGTCTTCTACAAGAAAGTTTTCACGATTTATTTAAAAAGCAAACCGTTTGAGATTTGATTGTTGTGAAAGTAGCCTATTTGAGTGGCTTCCAACGGTTTGAAGCAATCGAACATATAGCGGCGCCCAACGTGGGACCTAAAAAAATAATCTGAGATCTCTGATATTTCTCTTGCACACATCGTACATTCAACAAAAGCATCCATTTGTTTTCACTACAAAGCAGCTACTACAGCCAACAACTGAACCAGATTTAACAAGTCACCTCAAGCAGATGAAACATAAAATGAAAACAAAAATTGATAAAACAGAGATATAATGGAATGTACAAATTATTTATTTTCAACATAATTTTGCTGTTCCCTTCTTACAACAGAACCACTCTACATAATATAATACTCTACAACAATGGGACCGACGTCTGCCCATCGAACCTACGCGCTCGATGGGCAGATGTTTTCCCGACAAGCCACGTGCTGACAATGATGATTATGTCAAAACGAAAGAGGATAACTACAGGGCGAGTGAATAGCGATGATTTTTTGTCCACGTGAATGAGAGTTGTCGACTTGCGATAACCAAAAAATCCGCCACTTCCACTGCAGCCTTGTATAACATTTTTCATGGTCTGAAACAAAAAAGCACAGCCAGCCGACGTTATAATCGCCATCTTTGCTCAGATGGGTGTGCTTTTTTCGAAAGCTAGTCTACTCTTTAGGCTAACACGTATAACTATGGACATCGAAAACCATCAATACACTTATGTTGTCATATTTACAACAATGCTAAAATGAGACGAGTTCAGGTTAGTATAGAGTAACAAAAGTGAAATAATTTCGGCCGAGGTCCTGAAGAACGAGAACAAAACTTTAGAGTGTCGTACACTTTTTGAATCGAGTCTCGAAAAAGCTTTGACCAGCTGAGAACTGAATAAGATAACTCGTCTGAAAATTGGAAAAACAATCCCAAACCATTACTTTTGTAAACTAGCCCCACTGAAGGCTATGCCGAATCGCAACAAAATAAAAAATTAATTGTGCTACTGTTTGCAACTTTATTCAAATACTTGTCGGGCTCAATAGAGCCGCTTTTTCATAATTATATAGGAAAAGAAGATATGTAACCTAAAATCTACCAATAACTATACAATTAATTTACTGATAAGAGGTGACCCGCCATGAAAATGAAGCCGGAGCCTTTAAAATTATTTACAATGATAGTACTGGTACAGCGGAGCGCGAGCCGGAACAAAAAAACGGCGTTCGAGAAGGTCGCGGTCTTTGGCACGAGTATCTTTCGCTCAGGCCCGCGCCCCCTCAAATAGGAGCCCTATCAAATCTAAATCATTCCCAACTGCCGCCGCTGCCACTTTCATCGCCTGCTACCGATTTTATACAATCACTTTTTCTCTTTACACTTATTGAAACATTTAAAACGAAATGATGATCGGGGTGGTGGGGGCGAGAGGCGCAACAATCGGTTTGCGATGTTGTGGAGAGATGAAGAAAGAGGCGGCGGACAGTTTAGGCTCTGGTGTAGAGGAAAATGGCGACGATGAGACCGTACAAACCGAGCACCTCGGCGAAGATGAGGATCAGGATCATACCGACGAACAGTCTCGGCTGCTGCGCTATTCCCCTGACGCCTGCGTCGCCGACGATGCCGATGGCGAAGCCTGCTGCCAGTCCGGAAAAGCCTACGGCGAGGCCGGCGCCCAAGTGGAGGAAACCGCTGAAAAAAAAACAATTGGTTAGCCAACCATGCACACCAGATTTGTGCATTTACAACTTCATGTGTACCCAACGCGCGGTCACAGTCTCGTTTTTCATAATCACAACGCTTCAGGTGTGATCCTACCGACTGCGCCAATTCTGTAATTTTTGTTCTAGGGGTTGTTATTTTACATGATTAATACCAACAAACAGAACGTTGGAGCAACAACAAACTAACAATGGTTTGCTATTGGTCCCGGTGACAAAAAGAAATGACCAGCACATTTTCGCAATTCATAAGCTTTGATTTTTGTACACGAAAGAAGCTTTCAAAACTTCCTTTTTCATTTGTTGTATTGTGTGATCACAACAAAGAAGACTGACCTAAAGGTTATACAGATGTGGAAAATACCTATCGACTCATGAAAAATAAATTTTCGGGAAAATCCTGCGTAGCGTTTTCCAGAAAAGTCCAACCTACCACCGACCGTGAGTTAGGCTGCATAAGTTGAATCGATAACCACGTGGTAGCGTATTTACCAAGGTATTTACCATGGCGTACGGTTGAAGAACCTTCTGACCAATTGAATCTTCTTCATGAGGGCAATAGAATTAATATCAGCCCAATAATTAAAATTTATAACTCCACAGTTGGTATCTGCTTGCAACACCATGTACAATGTACCGTCCCTTTAGTTATATCGTGCAGTTCTGACTCCATCAAAAATTTGACAACTGAAAAATATCAGGTAAAAACATTTTTCAAAAAAGGATTTTTAATTTTTTTTTCAAATTATACTACTGATTTGAATGACATATGATTCAAATTTCTTATTTTTGATAAATACGAGACCTACAAGCATTGACATTATTAATTCAATGAATCAGTGCAGAGATTAGTGCCAAATATACTTATATTCACAATTTGAGTTTAAACTAGCTTCTGATGCACCCTATTTGCCTGATTTGATCTCTTACATTTATTATATTCTTGAAACCGAAGAGATAGCATCATCGAAAAGACTTAAAATCAATCAATAGAGATGTGGAGTCTGCGGTCGGTAACTATTTTGAGAACTTTTCCTATAAGCGGTATCAATGTTCTTCGGAATCGTTTAAAACAGTGTATAGGCTTACACACTCTAGAACAAGCTTTAGTTTTACATTATAATTAAAATTTCACATAAGTGTGTTGAAAAGTAACATTTTTGTGCCACAAAGTGACATTTCTGTGCAAGCAACATCTATCGAATCATTTGAATGTCAACAAACGTCAAGCATAAAATATTTGTAAAATATTTTTGTCTCATAATTTTTCAAATGAGAATCAAGTTAATACATTGTCATTGAATTCGAAACCTTCAACTTCAAGAGAAAAATATAAAACTGCTTTCAGTTAATAAATAGACTGGAAGAAAACATACAAAACTAAAAGTGTTTGAGAAAATATAAATTCGGCATATTCTGGAGAACTATTTGAATCAAGCAGAGCCTCTACTGTATGTTCACTGTATCCATTGCTGAAATCGACCATTTGCTTCTCTTGGGCACCATGAAGTTAGGAATGAATCACTGCCATTTAATTCCGTTTTAAGGTTTAGTATTATTTTTAGCGAAAAGTTTGTTGTAGAAAAAGTATGTGTAACACGATCAGAAATACAATTTTTCACTCGTTTGAATAATCGTTGCACAATATACTATTTCGTTGTTGGGTCCGGTATTACCAAACCTGATCCGGTAAGCTAGAACTCAAGCCTTGAATCAAAACAAGGCAGAAAAGTATTTTGGTGTCAACACTGTCAACCAAGAGACCTACCGAACTCATATTTCTGGAAAATTATTTTTCAACAGAATCCTCAAGTCAACTGCTTCCAGATGCTCACAACCCAAGGGGTTGAAAGTACGATAGTCTCTGAAATCAAGAGGAATTCCTCCTTTCCTGTGAAAGAAATTGACAACGTTCACCGATGAATGGTAACAATTCCCAGGCTTCCGCATGTGTGACATGATTTCTTAGTGAAAGATTGTTTTCACAAGGGACCACGTCATTCTAGAGGACGTCCACTACATGGTAGAATTTCAAATAAATCATCAAATACATCGCATTCAAATGTCCTTCTTCTAACCATGTTTGTCGTCTGTCGGTCGATGCTACCCAAATTTCGCCGACGCCTCGTCGTAAAGCGAATCGTGACGAGCATAATGATAAGCGAACAGTATACAGTGCGACCGAAAACAGAAGATCCGGCCCTGGTAATTTTTCGACATTCAAATACATTGGGATGAAAGGTCACGTGACCTTCGTTCGAATTTGTTTTATATACATTTTTCATTTTGCTATAGGTTCGCAGGAAACATAAATCTCTGTCATGTTCAGAGAACATTGAAAGCAGCACATTTCGTTTCAACTTTGAATTTTTGGATGTTCTGTTTCGGAGGATACTCAAAATATAGGAAATGAAATCGGTTTACAGGGTGTTGATAATAATACCCAATTTCCACGCAGACAATATAATTTGTGAAAACCAAACATGAAATTTTTTAGGGTGTCTTTTTGAGGTCAAAATTTACCTCCTCTGACATAAGTACGATGTCATAATGTTGAAGAAGTTCTCTAGCAATACTCCATTACGGAAATCGGATAGGAAGAAAATTAGAAATTTGCAAAATTTTCGGTGTATGCAAAGAACTATTGGGTAGGTATCTATGACCCAGATTCCACCTAAAATACCAGCAACGAAATTATTCACATATAGTTTCTATTCTCCGCGCGAGAATAGAACAAAATACCTCCATAAAGTTAGCAAGACCACTTGCAGTAAAATCATTGTACCATTTTTTTTAAATGTCGTATATTTGTCGAAAATTTGTCGTGGAAAGAAAATAATTGTCGCGCTTATACTTTTTTTTCTAAGGGGTGGCTTTGCTAACTTAATATTAAGTTAGCACAGCCACCTTGCTTACATTCCTAATGAAACTCAAATCTCGAAACTATTATCGTAGATAATTGTCGAGTAATTGTCGCAGTTCATTCCATATGAAAAACCACCAAAAAAGATTTTTATTTCCCGGACATCACGCCCTTGTCATGTTTTACCTCGCATATTTCCTACGTTTTCCACCATGTGGCAACACCGCTAGGATTTTCACTGCTTTTCATAAAATCGCGAAAGGAACCGGAATATGCAATTGTCGAGAAGTCAGTATCAATATGTCATCACTATTTTCGTTGAAAAAGTGTCTGAGAAGAGAAGAAATTGTTATTGTCTTGAACTATCGATTTTTTCATGAAACCCTATAGAGAAACTATTTTTTCAAATTCCTAAAGTATTGATCAAATGTCGTATGATATTCGACAATTGTTAATGAAAAAAAAAATCAATTGTCGCGCATATAGTTTTTTTCTTAGGGGTGGCTTTGCTAACTTAATATTAACCACCCCTTAGAAAAAAAACTATATGCGTTACAATTGATTTTTTTTCCTTAACAATTGTCGAATATCATACGACATTTGATCAATAGTTTGGGAATTGGAAAAAATAGTTTTTCAAAAGGAATTCGTGAAAAAATCTATAGTTACAATATGTTCTCTCCTCAGGCGCTTTTTCAACGAAAATACTGATGACATATCGATACTGCCCTTTCGACAATTGCATATTCAGATTCCTTTTGCGATTTTATGAAAGAATGTTAAAAAAACAATGAAAATCCTAGCGGTGTTGTCACATGGTAGAAAACGTAGGAAATATGCGAGGTGAAACATGACAAGGGCGTGACAGCCAGGAAATGAAACACTTTTTTGGTGGTTTTTCATATGGAATGAACTACGACAATTATTCGACAATTATCTACGATAAAAGTTTCGAGATTCGAGTTTCATAAGAAATTTTAGCAAGGTGGCTGTGCTAACTTGATATTAAGTGAGCAGAGCCACCCCTTAGAAAAAAAGTATAAGCGCGACAATTATTTTCTTTCCACGATAAATTCTCGACAATTATTCGACATTTGAAAAAAAATGTTACAATGATTTTACTGCAAGTGGCCTTGCTAACTTTATGGAGGTGAGCAAAATACTGTTGAAAAACTTGTGTTTTCTATACTTAACATTCCGTCAGTGCTTTTTTTTAAATGAATATTCACAAGGAAAGGGAAGCTCTGTAATGTTTGAAGAACACCGCGTGAATCAAAGGACAGGAGATACGAATTAACATTCACTTTGAATTAGTTTCAAGCAACATTCACTTTGAGTTTTTGAAGTTTGTAAGCCTCAGAAAAGACCTCTTTTTTCTATTGAAAAAAGATCCCTGAGCAAGAGAGGTTAGACAGGTCTCCAAGCTAACAACAAAGGGGTGGGAATTCTGTGCTCGTCGAGTCATCCGTGTATATATTGCCAAGGGTGAAACGACTGATAACAATTCAGAAGAGCACCCACCACCGACCGTGAAAATATCTATAGAAGAGAGACAAGTCTCCGACACTATAACGATAATTCAGTGAAATGAACGAGTCTGTGAGCGAAGAATCACCAGCAAGACGGATTGCCTTTCTCTGAATAAAATCGAGAAGCCTCAATGAATGTTTTGGTGCCGAACTCCACACATGAGAACCATATTCCAAGACAGGTCGTATCTGAGCCTTGTAGATCATTAGTTACGAAAGAAAGAAAAATGTGAAATAGGTTGCGCTTGATAAAAACGAGAAGCAAACATCAATCCGATTGTCACATGCACATCATACGCAACACAGATGAGCGTCTGCGATTACGTTATCTTTCTGTTTGTCGAGGATCTGATCACAAGGTGTACGTACGTCTTCCTCTAATCAGATAACGGTCGAATAACAGGTAGATAACAGGGGAAGAGAAAGATAGCTTGCAATAGCATGTGTTGCACATAATAGTAGTAGATGTGGTTTATGGTATCACATCCATGAAACGTGGCAGGAGTCATTCTCCAACACGACAGAAAAATTCTCTCAAAGACAAATCCCTGCCTCGTTGGTGTTTTCAGTTGTTTAAGTTTATTCTTACTATCATTTTATTGTTATTCATGTGAAGTATCACCGAACTTAACGTCTCCCCAATATTTGGATTCATTCCAACAGCCCAAATAAAAATGGGGGCGAAAGATTCATTGGGCATGTGCCCAAACACAAAATCAATATCTAATACATCATATATTCTCTCAGTTATTGAACCTCCTTCGAAAAAATATTTGATTGAGACATTTCAATTCTCAAACGTATAGGAATTTTAGTCACCTTAGGTTTACAAATCACCAGCCAAGTCTCAACTAGAAGCTGAACTGCTAGATCGAGACACTCGACAGCTAAGGGCCAATTTAAAAAATCATTTGAAGAGATGGATACTGGTTCCATCATGCATCTAATTCAACATTGTTTTTTGTCAGAATTGTCAAAATTAAAATATGGAATTGATAACTTAGACGGTATTTAAATGTATCAAAGATAATATCACATTACCTTTTTTGTGAACTGATGGATTTTTATCGAAATTTTGGACGCCTCTTTTTTTTATAAGTTTGTCAGGATACGTCATCAATAGAGCCACATGGAATTATTTTTTGATTTCCAATCTTTGGGTACCAAATTCGATTTCACCTTGTACACTCATCAAAACGGTTTATGGGACAAAGCAATCAAATCAAAATATACTTTACTGTCTGAAGATTTGCATCTTATTGACAAAGTCAAGAAATATACATGAATATAAAAAAAATAGTTCTTGAATAAAGGTATAAAATAACATAATGATATCAACAATTATAAATAGAATACACAATAGGAACCATATAATATTACAACCATAAACAGAATCCAGATTGTAAAAAAGCTTCGTTAAAATATACGTTCAAATCATAATAGGGCGAGTAGATTCTTCACTACCGCCTTTTTAAATTGGATACTGCTCAGATTTTAAGATCTCATTTTTATTATTGGTAAATGATTGAATAATTTACCATCATTAAAAAAGTAATGAAAAAACAATAATTGACAATTAATCTGATAATACATAAATCGGACGTTTCTCAACACTGAATTATCAGAGACTCAAAACCAGTCGTTGTATATACAGGGATTATTCTAAAGCAAAAGTATTTTTTCTTGAACTTAAACGACTTTCATTGCTTTTCCTTTATATCATTTTGATAATTATTTATAGTTTAGTCAAATTTATAGGTCAACCCTGACGACTAAGTAACTGCTTCAAAGGTGAAGCAGACATCAGAAAATCACTAAAAACCTCAGCAAATGTCCATTTTTCTCTTTCGAAAGAAGTGATTTAATTTTCGATTTACGTGATTAGATTTCTCTTCAAGTTCATATATCACCAGAAAGTTTTGTAGTTGCAGAAAGTCACACAACACCTCAGAGTTCGGAAAAAGAGAATTAAAACCTACTACTACTGGGGGGGAGGGGGGGTAAAATATTGTAACGAAATGTGCTGGCGCCGGCCCTGCCGACTATGGATGCAAATTGGTGCGACAGTTCCATTAAAAATTGTACCTGCGTGATCGCGGCTCACCCGGAATATTCGATTGTCAGGATTTGTCTGGATGATTCTCCACTGTATGAGCGCGTATATAAACGGGAGTCGCTCACCGCGACGGCAGAATTTGTATAACAGAGAGATTGTATTAGAGAGAGTTTTTCAGAATGTTTAGTACAGAGCGTTGGATAGTAAGCGGAGCAGTTTAAGTGATTGTATTGTATTGTGATAGAAAGTAGTAATAAACGTAGTTTAGTGTTGGTTGGTGATTTAATCATCGAACCCAAGGATATATCGTAACAATATGAATAGGGGCAAACATTTGAAGCGGGGGATGGCCCAATCGAGGCGGAACACAGCCAACATAAATAATAATAATAATAATGATCGCTTACCTGAACAAACTGTAGGTGGAGTTGTCGGCTATGTTACCGGCGATCAGTACGGCTATGACCAGTCCGTAAATGGCGACGATACCCGCCATGACGACGGGGATGATGCACTTCATGATCAGCTCCGGCCTCATGACGGACATGGCGGCGATACCGGTGCCGGATTTGGCCGTTCCATAGGCAGCGCCCAGCGCTGAAAAAAAAATCGAAATTAATCGTGACAATAATAATTGTATGTCTATCCGACAAAGGCTCTTAGTCCAAGCTCGTTGTTTGATACTTGGGAGCACGCTGTCATCTCATCGAAAGTCTTTGCCTGCATACTATCATTCATCAACATCGAGTAAATAATAGTATAGTGAATATAATTTAAAAAACTGTTGTACCTACGTCACCGATGACGACATGAAATCAACGCAGTGGTACCAATCCATCGATGAAAATGAATTGGAACGTTTATTATGAATTTCAAATTTGGGGCCTGTTATTCTTTGGTATTTGGTTGGCAGCATTCTCGATGTTGCCGCAATTTGTTTGAGGTCTGTCATTTACCATTTGACAATTGTGATTCAAAAGTGACAGTTCTGTGTTTAGGCCTTTTTGGTACTTCAAATTAGACAATTGTTTTCAGAACTGTGTATTTCGATGCTTCTATAAAAATTTTCATTCCAACATCCCAAATAAAAATTGGGGCGTAAGATTCATTGGGCATGTGCCCAAACACAAAATTAATATATAATACATCATTAGTTTTCTCAGTTATTGAACCTCCTTTGAAAAAATATTTGATTGAGACATTTCAATTCTCAAACGTATCGGAATGTTAGTCAGCTTAGGATGATGAATGAATGATCTTTATTCAGTAGGAAATAATCCTAATATACATACATTGGTAAATTACAATTAAACACAATAAACGAATTAATGTAGAAAACACACGTATACAAATAGCATAGTAATACAGAAAAACAAAATCACATGAATAATTGATAAAAACAGTTATGAACAGTTAAATAATTGACAAGTATATTACCGATTAGATCTTATGTAATTTATAAGTACAGTTTTGAACTCCTTAATAGTTTTAGACTCTTTTATGCATATCGGTAGTTCATTATATTCTTTTATACCCTTATAAAATAAAGATCTCATTGAGTTGGCCAGATTGTACTTGGGTAAGTGAAGTTGTTGTTCAGTATTTCCTCTAGTTTGATAGCTATGAACTTGAGATCTGAAGACAATGAATGAAGCAAAGTATTCTGGCATTAAATTATTCAAAATTTTGTAAATGAAGGTCATTGTTATTAGATACAGTCTCTGTGACACTGACAGTCATTGTAGAGAGTTCAACATGAAATTGATATTCGTACTACGGTTACATCTCAATATGATGCGAAGTCCTCGATTTTGTAATTTCTGTAAACTAGAAATTTTATTCAATTCAAACGAAAATAGGATACTTCCACAGAAATCAAAGTGAGGTTGAATAATTGTATTATAAACAGTTTTGATATTTGATTTTGATATTTTTTTATAAATGTAATTGAAATGTGCATTGAATGAGGTTTACAAATCACCAGCCAAGTCTCAACTAGAATCTGAATTGCTAGATCGAAACACTCGACAGCTAACCAAGGGCCAATTTAAAAAATCAGATGGCATTACTGTGTTTGTTTTCAAGTCATTTATGTAATTACATGTTTCTTGATTGGTCATAACAATAATGTCCCTTCGCTTCCCTTAACCGCTATTAGAGAGCTAAATTGAATATAAGATGCCTAGAAGTCCTGGTGACTCAACTGATTAGATTTTGTTTAGATTTTTGTGGCGAAAAAAACAATCGACGCTCTTGAAGGTTTCCCCTATTTTTTCAGTAGAGGGCGTTATGTTCCCATTTTTCAAATTGGATGACAAGTGTCAAGTTAATTGTCATATTGTCATGTCAGTTTGAAATTTTGATGTTTACGATGTTTTTATCGTGTTTATTTGTTGATTTCATTGCTTTTGAATATCGAAACGTTGTTACTGGTATCTCATTGTCCACCTATTATCCTTTAAGTTACGATCTATTCTCGCTAGCCAATCAAATAAAAGTGGAAAAACCCGACTGCACATTTTCACTTAGTGCAAATTTAGCT
The DNA here is from genome assembly GCA_032362365.1 of Zygogramma bicolorata. Classification (NCBI taxonomy): domain Eukaryota; kingdom Metazoa; phylum Arthropoda; class Insecta; order Coleoptera; family Chrysomelidae; genus Zygogramma; species Zygogramma bicolorata. Next base: position 307,182 of record JAVJAQ010001989.1, read on the forward strand.
TCAGACAAGACTGACAAGGGTGTGTTGGCGACATCTGTACATATTGTACGAAAACCTCCAAAAGCTCAATTATCCACCAAAAATCAAGCAATCCAGATTTCGCCACTTTTATCCCAAACTTCTACAGATATAAGTAAATACACCAGGGTTTCCAGGCATCTTACTTGAATACAACGTAGTAAATTATATTTATAATCTACAGTCAGATATTCATTTTTGTCGTGTCTCAGTAGATTTGAAGTCAAGTGTACTGTCAGTGCGATTTCTCAAAAGATTAAAGATCACAAAGCTCACAAACAACTAAGAGGCAGGAAGTATTTGCGGTTTATAAATGGAAACATTTCAATTTTTTTAAATAGTTTGGATGTAGCTAATCAAAATATACGATTTGAACCTTCGGAAGGGTATATAACTCTAAGTTCCCTATTGGAAAACTAGGAAAAAACTTTTTCATGGATAAGCTTCCATATTGCAATGAATGATATACACGTACCTATTAGCAAAGAAGGTTTGTTAACATTTTAGATTTTCCTTCCTTCATGTTCTAGACGTCACTGATCTATATCCAAAATTCCATAATTCTATAAAAATCTGGCTACAGTGTACAGTTGTCTAATCACGTCACTACCAATATATTTTTCGGTCAAATTCGTGGTCAACCGCAAAGATGAAAGTCAATTGAGCCTCTTTATTATAAAACCAGTTTTTGAAATTTCGGTTTCAATTGGAATGTTTGGCTAAAATTTACCAATTTCGGAGAGAAAGCTGATCAACCAATGCTGTTTGACCGATGAAATCCCAAGTGATTTATCAATAGTCCGACCGAATTGTGAGGGGTATGTTAAAATACTAGTTACTCAAACGCAGCGCTTACTATCGAAGTTGATACTGTATTTTTCCCAGAAAGCAGAAGCTTGTGCGGGCAAGGGTCGACTAATTATCTCAGATGCCGAAACGCTCTAGGGCGACTTACTGATTTTTTGGGAAAACCCACAGTGCTACCGGGCCGGTTTCCCTGATATCATTCAGCGATTCACGGGAAACAATCTAGAGGGCTCTCACAGAAAATCTGAGCTTTCGAAAAAAAAACAGTTACCTATACACGCCACCCACTTTGGCGCGCGTTGTCTCGTTGAAAACAAAACGAAATAATTTTCGCATCAGCCAGTCATCGCTTCGATACGAGTCGATCCAAAATAGAACGACTGCCGATACCGCGTAGGCAAAAATGCCCAACGAGAACAGGCTAGACATGTTTGATAGACATTTGGTAGCGGGCCAATTCACCCAAAAAAAAATGAAAAACGACAATACCATTTCCACACACTCTTGACCCTTCGCATGTGAAGCCTATGTTCTTATTGGTCCATTCTAAGGTCCCGTCAGAGCTACCATTTTACGAGTGTAATTTTACAACGTGACTCTGTATGTTTTCAAGAAAATGTCTTTGTCATTACAAAGTAAAAAATAAACAGGCGAGTTTAAACTCATTGCAAACAATTCTGTTAATATTTCGAATTATATGAAATGCAAAGTAAGTTAAATTCGATAAATTGAAATCTAAACACACTCTGACGTCATAATTCATATCGATGACAGTTTGTTACAAATTTGTTAACAAATTTACCATCCGTAAGTAGATGTTTTTATGGGGATGGAATAAAAAGGAAGAACGATCGTTTCAATGCAGCTCAATTTGTGAAAGCAACAGCGTAAGTTTTCAAACACTTCGGTTTCTGTTAAAATTACATCGAATAATTCATCGAAATTACGAAAATGTTCGATAGTTTTCATATCATTTGAAGGATATGTCAATTGGAGGTTATGTTACTGGACGCGTCCAGTAACTCCGATATGAGTAGTGACGTATGTCATCCGCCATGTTGGCCTTGCTCGTTTACACGCAAACTTCTGAATTCGAATTTGGGAACAGAATAACTCTGATACGAAAAAAATCGTGTACCTAATTGCCTGTTGATGTGTCTTCCTGTATATTTCCAGAACCAAAATCGAAAGGAGAATGGTCGAAAATCGCACCTCTGACCATCTGCTGTATGTACAGTTCGAAACTTTTCCAAAATCGGTTTCTTGATGTTAGTAGGCAGTCCTTTTAATGAGTGGATCGTTCGTATCGTCTATTTTTACCCGCCTCACAATACATTTTAGCGGCCATAGGTATAAATAATTCCGCTAGTCAAGATACATCGTAAAATATTACAAGGTATCCGGATTAGTATTACAACAGGAAAAAGGCTTGCCTCTCCAGTTGTCGGCGTTTCTATGAATTTTCTTGGTTGCCAGGACTCTTTATGATTAATGATATTCCTTATGATGGTGGTCGTTTTATACCACACTTATAAACGAAGGTGTACCTCAAGGATATGCTTTAGCCCCTCTATTTTGACTCCTTAAGTAAAGGGCGTTCATACCTTTTTTGTAATACCATTATTTGATGCAGATAGATTTGCAACTTGTACTTGTGACATGTACAAGAAGAATTTTTTTTTATTGGTAATAATAGGTACGGGTACCGACTTATAACTATTTCTACTCCGCTTAAAAAATATCTACGATTAACTACAGGTAATGTTAAAGTACTATTAACATGTTTATTTTAATCACTATCAATCGAATATATCAGTTGGAAAATTTTAAAATGAATGAGCAGAAGTTAAAGCAAGAGAATAAAAACGTTATATTATCAGGTCAAACAACTACACCAAAATAAGGCAATCACACCAAACGAAAAGATTTAAATTCAAGTCAAAGAATAAATTTCAAATGGTTCAAAATGTAAACGTAAAAAAAATATTAGTAATCCAGTGAAAAAATATTGAAAAATCAAGTGATATTAATTTTTATCCTTTTATATTTATTTTATATCAATCTCTTTATTATAATTATAATCTCACATTCAAAACATTCTTGACCATGTCATTTCAATCTTCATGTTCGATTCGTATGCCTCCTTTTCATTCAGTTATTTGACAAGTCGTTAATTTTGTTTTTCGATTCAATTCTGCTTTCTTTATTTTAAAATTTATATATTTGATTTCTTTACGACGTATTCATGTAACCCAAAATTTGTGTTTGTTAGTACACACTGTATACATCCAAAGAGTATGCCTCATAAACTCTTGTCACTATCGCGTTGAAACTAGTTCAAGTTTTGAGAAAAAGGTATTGGCTTTTTTTCATACAAGTCGATGCAAAAAGAATACTCAAAAGAAGTAATACCAAATATTCAGCAAACATCTCTTTATTTTGTGTATATCATTCATAGACGTTTAAATTATTCGCAAAAGGAAAGAAATACATACATAGAAGTCACTGTTTCTTGCTTAATTTTCATGCCAATCACTCGAAACTTCATCAAACAGATTCCATTTATAGGATATTTCCACACAAATAGAGAGTAGTTAGCGAAATATTTCATTCATCGGGATAACTTTTGTTTCTCGAACCCAGAAAAGCTTGTTTCCTTCAGAGAAAAATATCCTCTGAGCTTTCAGAAGGCATGTGGATGAATTATAGAACTTTTCCACTAGATACGTCAAGTATTTTAAAAAAAATGTCGATTTCGAGCTAATCTGGACTAAATGAATTTCGATGACACATACAACTATATAAATATGTGCTTGAATATTTGGTGTTACTTCTTTGTGGAAGTTTTGTATTCATTTTGCGTGGACTCACCGAGGAGAAAGAGCCAATAAAACCACTTCCTCAGAACTCCCTTTCTGCAAAAATAACCTAACCCTGTTTCCTAGTTCAAATTGGTTTTCATACTTTCTTTCGCAATACGTGTTATTCACCCTGTATCATTCGAAACAGTATATCTTCGTGAATGTTGTATTTACAAGCGATGTATTTATGTGTAACAGTTGCAGGGAGACTTGTTAAAAGCCATCCATCCAAATTATTGTTGAAATCTAGTTTTGAATGAAGTACCAAGCGGCGTGTGAATTGTTTTCAGATTACGATTTGTTTCACCTTCAATTACTTCCCCTTTAAAAGGGAACGGAACAAAATTCGTTCAGAAAATTAGTCACTACCGTCCGGTATATTAGTATGAGAGTTCTGTAGAAGGATAATTTTGTTGAATATACAGGGTGTCCCAGAATTTTCTGAACGAGTTATATCTTCGTTACTGGAAGAAGAAAAGTAATCGAAAAATTAATTTTTCTAACATCGAATTGCCTTCCATATAACGCACTCAAAACGATCTGTTCATGTTCATACCCCTAAATCCACTTTTTTCGCAGAAATATTATCGATACATCATTGTTCAACTGGCGACAAACTTATTTTGATAATTTATAACTTGTTTATTGGTCTTTAAAAGTCGATATTGGTTGGTAGTTATATTTTTCGTTTGTAGAAAAAATGGTATTCAGAAGGCCTCGCCTGCTTTTCTCTGACTTGATTTACATACTACTACTATCATTTCTCACTGAATTTTTGGTTTAGAATAGATATAGATAGATTTGAGCATGGTATTATAATATTCACCTAGCCATTAGTGGCGGAGCTATCAGCCAGAAAATGTCCAAGATGTGCTGAAAAGCTTGTCAACTTCATATTCCCTTGCACATTCCTAGGTAATAACATACGCTTCATGGTAATTTTCTTATAAATCTAGCATTTATATGTACACCAAATTTTTATTCTTTTACCCAATCGGGTCATGAGAACAAGATGAAACCAGAATACCGTAAATTTGCAACGAACTCAATAATTTACTCTCCAATGCGAACCTTCAATTGAAAACATAGACGCACTACCTCTGAATAGTAATGCATATCGTTTGGAGAGCACGTATTATTTCAGACAATATGTCCAGCACAGATACGGATGGGATTGGAAACAATGTCGTATCAAATGAAGAGCGCACGGAAAAAACGATGAATGCCCAAGAACCAAGAATATTCAGGAAAGCGTTTTTTAATTGAAATTCGGGTTATCAGCTATTCACTCATTATCTTCAGCTAGTGAGAAAAACAGATTATCAATATTAATGAAGTTCTTCCGTTATTTTCATATCTATATCGAAGAATCACGACATATTCAAAATATAAAAGACATAAGCATTAAACCACTAAAACTGATGACTTGAATGCAGACGATACGAGCACAAAATATGGAACACGAAAGTTGCGAGCCACAGCCGATTCCAAGGCTACTTCGATAATGGGTGTCAGTAAATATTATTGTTGTCGATATCAAGGTCGAAGGATGTTTTCGATCAGAATCATTACAAATCACGAGATTTTTTCAGGATAGAAATTGAGTTATTCAAACAGATTCAATCCCCAATCTCATATTCTGTTTGATACTATTCGTAACCTTAAGGAGCAGTTTATCAATGGAAGGCTTAAACCCATAGAACAAATATTAATTATATTTCTTTTAACATTTCAGTTAAAACTGACAAACATAAATCTGCACCAATTTATCCTTTCAGAAAAGGAAACAAAAATAACGTGATATTGTACAAGAACAGAAGTAAATGAAAGATTTAGAATATTGGGGACAGTTTATTGGAACAAAAAATCAAACAAATTGCAGTCTGCCTTATACTTCACCAACTTGGCAAAGGAAGTGAAATAACGCATTTACTGACCCCTGCCAGGAAGTATATACAGGGCGTTTTTTCAACTGATCCCATCCCTTCTATCTAAGAAACACCTGCAAAACAGTTCCTATTTTGAAGAATTAGAATAATCTCTTCTCATATCAAGAATATCAATGTTCGTTTTTGAAATACTCACCAAAATCTAGAATTGTCAAATTTCGTTTTTTTTCCATTTCGAATGATATGAAAAGAGTCCAGAGGAATTTTCAATACTATTTCATACTCGCTATGATCTGATACGAAAAAATTTACAATGCGACGTTACATTCATTAAATTTGATCAACAAATTATTATTTTTTTATTACGTACTCACAGGTTTTTTCATTGATTTCTGTAGCCACTCCCATAACAAATTCGTCTACCTTTGTATTACAATACTCAATGTTTGATGGTTGGGAGTATTTTGGCATTAATTTATTGTTTGGGAGGGGGTGTTTAAATTTTTTTAAAAAAAAAAAAAAAAAAAAAAAGGGTGGAGGTGATTCCTCATCGAAAAAAAGATAGGATCTTTCACATAAAGAAACTAGCACTGGAGCATCCCTTGTTAAGCTACAGCCCCTTGAAAGGGAGTACATAAAACTTGTATAACAATTTTTTTCACAAGCACTGAAAAAGTTACAATATTGAAACTAACCTGACGTTTTGTACTACCAAAAAGACATTTAGCTAGTAATTTATTTGGTTTACCCCATGGTCGCAAGAGGGGGAAAACGCAACCCCTAAAATTTATTTCCAATGTAACTTTTTGTCCCCTTATTTGTATACCATTTAAAAATTTATTTCCGATAGCCTGTTTCATTTTAAACAAAAAATGTCTCTTGGGTTTTTTGCCAAAAATAAACCAGTTCGCTGCAAAAAAATATTTTACGAACAACTACAGAGATACATCATAAATGCGAAAATACGGAGACTAATCTATATAGTAGGTCGCTATTAGCGATAGTGAAAATTAAATTGGTATGACGCTGTCAGTTTGTGAATTTTTGCAATTGAATTAATACTAATTGTGTGTTGTTGTTCTGTTCTTAATTTGTTACCTATTATTATGTCCCCTCTTCCAGAGGCTGTATCTCAACAAGGTATGCTCCAATGAAGTTTCTTTATATGAAGGATCCTATCTTTTTTTCGTTGAGGAATCACCTCCCTAAATGTTTTACATTTATTCAGTTACACCTTGTATTACATTTTCTTCCGTTATGCAGAGTTCATGTATAGCTCCGAGTTCTAGACCCAAAAAATATTGGTCCTTACTTTTTTGAAGTAGCTCAATGACCATACAGTGATGATGAGAAAGAAAATCGTCCGAAATATTAGTTCACCTAACAAGTGCGAAAAAGTCACTTTACAAACGTGTTAGGGACACGTGTTAGATACACTATCGTGCGGAAAAAATCCAGAAGTTAACATGAAGAAACGTTTATTATCAAATACATATCAACAAAATAATTATTAATAATATGGAATGTACAATTCGTTGCATACTACAAATTGATTGCAAAGGCTGAAATGTTTTCCAATGGAGTAACATTTCGGTTATCAACCGATTTGTCAGTAACTTAGCTCGAAGAAGTCTTGAAATTGGTTTTGACAAGGTAGTGTTTTGACTGACAATTTTTTTTGTCGCTACAGTAATTCAAAGTGACGAATGTCAGATTTTTTATTATTATTTCACATTCATTTGATAGGGCTTATACCATGGCTATCGAAAAATTATTGAAACATACTTTACTTTTCATTGAAATATATAGCAGAATTGTGATGAATTTATTCATTTTTCAGTCATTCTGAAAACTAGAACCATACAAATATATTTCAAATATTCAAATGTTTGTACACTCCCCAACACTGAAATGAGTGCGGAAAGGTGGAATTTTCGTACGTTAGTGGAAAAACACTTTTACTTATTGTATGAGAAAATAGCTGAATTTTTTATGACACTGACTACAAGAATCGACAAAAAAAAACAAGAAATCACTATTTCTGACACTTGTGTGGTGCATTGAGTTATAGCGTAGAAACGGAAGTTAATTTTTATTTTCTTCTTCTAATATGAACTTTATTATTGTTTTTTTTCTTGATGATTATGTTCCAGAAAAATATCGCGTCCATTTTGACCATGATTGAAATCCTTTCCGATTTTGATAGGTTAAAACCCCAAACAACCATAGAGAAGCGATTCAAACACCACGAAAAATAATGACTTCAAGCAGAACTAATAGATTAAATTTCAAATTATGATGAAATATCTAGACAAATGTTTCCTTTTTTATAAATATCTTCGAGTAAACAGATAACAGATATTATATACAAAGCTTAATAAAGTGCACAATAAAAGCTCCAATGGCATATGTATTCCAATCTAATATTTCATAATGGATTTCTTTTTCCGTCATCATCGATCTGAATAATTTCCCGAAAAAAAGCATCGAGCAAAAATTCGATTTGAAATTACGAGCGAATAGCAAAGATGAAAGACTGCCTACTATTTTTAAAGTAGGTAATATCTCGACGATTTATTTACCTTATAACCGTGTTACGTGAGATACTCCAGCAAACTTCATCGTAATTCAATGAATATCCAACATTTTTCTTTCGGGAAAGCCAAAGGCGAGAGTAAATGAAACTCTAATTATAGATGGCTTATGAAGTGTGAAATGAGAGTGAATTAAACCAAAATGAAATTGATTCGGAGATAGTGGAATGATGATTTTTCCAATGGGTAAAGAAGATGTGGTTAACAGCAAAACCGGTTATAAGTGTTGCGTTTTTGTTTCAGTTAATCTTCAAAAAATCTTATTTTTTTATATTCCTCATATTTTCTGAAAATTCGAACCCTGTGATAAGAGAGATGTATAGTCAAAACAGGAAGTTGAAGGGCCTCAAATTGATTTTATGCCCGCACGGCCATAAAGTACACTGTTATGTAGTTGGTAAATAATCATAACAACACAATATGTAACTACCAACAACTACCAACGAAACTACTAAGGAATCTGATGGTGTTCTTAATTTTTAAAGAAGCTCTATAATGAAAAGAGATATATAAAGTTAACTTGGCGTCAAGTTAACCAGATACCATGTATATTTTTTGATAGGAAAATAATTTTTGCTCTTCGTCAATAATAAGCGAATAATTGAAAGAATCTAATGGTGTAGTCAAATTTTAGAAAAACTCAATAATAAAAAGATGTATGTACAGCTAACCTTATTTTGTAGTCAAATTTTAGACAATTAATCTCAATTAGAAAAAAATGTTATCGATAAGTCGACGTCTTGTTATCAAGAAAAAAGAAGACAGATTATTTTCCTTCGCAATGAGTAAATAATGAGAAAATCTAACAGTGTGGTAAAATTTTAGAAAAGCTCAATAATAATTGAGTTATATCGATAACTGACGTCAAGTCAGCAAGACATGTTTCAAAAAAAATTATTTCTCTTCTTAACTAAGTAGCGAAAAGAGGAGCGAATAATAAAGGTGTAGTCAAATTTTAGATAATCTTAATAATACAAAAATGGTATCGCTAACCCGAGCGCTAACCTGACGTCTAGTGAGTAAGCGAGAAAAAAAAATGGATTATTATATATATATATATATATATATATATATATATATATATATGTATATATATATATATATATATATATATATATATATATATATATATATATATATATATATATATATATATATGTATATATATATATATATATATATACATATATATATATATATATATAATAATCCATTTTTTTTTCTCGCTTACTCACTAGACGTCAGGTTAGCGCTCGGGTTAGCGATACCATTTTTGTATTATTAAGATTATCTAAAATTTATATAAAATATAATATATATAAAATCTTTGAAAAATGTTATTGCAGAAATGGCTCTGCTGACTTCTCCCGAAGCTAGCAAATCCACAAGTTTGTTTCAAAAAACGCTGATAAAAAAAAAATTCAATGTTGGCCATTCATCGATCATGCAATGGTAATCATAGTTTCGACGATGTCAAATTTTCAAATATTTATAGTTCGGATAATTACATCATCGCCTATGCGTGAATCAATGAATCCTGTTTTTTTCCTAAAACGCAAGGAGCAATTATAATATGAAACTAGGGTAATTAATTAGCCCAAAAACATTCCTGAAAAATCACCATTTCAAATGGCTGAAAAATGTTTTGTTAAAAAAATGGCTTTGCTGAGTTCGACCGAAGCTAGAAAGGCCACAGATTTTTCTAGGATGGAATAGAGATGAAAAAAATTTAAATAGGGTAATGAATCAGCATAAAAAAGGCTCTACAATTTGGCCATATCAAATCACTTTTTTTTTTATTTTGAACTCTGCTGAATTCGGCCGAAGCTAGCAAAGCCATGGATTTTTCTATGAAGGGGGAGCAAAGAATTCTGGAAAATTACAATAAATTATCCTAAAATAGGCCTAAAATTAGGTAACCCATCCTGAGTCGAATTTCGTACCTATGTGGCTTTGCTAGCTTCTTTAGTATAGAATTATTGGTTAATTGCCAGTGTCACATGTTGACACTACTCACCAAAAACTAAATCTTATTATTGTGTTTGTTCTAAAATTGTTCGTCCCGTTAACCAGCTGACTAACGTCAACCCTCAGAAGTCGAAACTTGTGCGAGCAATGGATTAACGAGGCCTTACCATTCAACATGCGATAACCCAGCACGGCGGGAATTTGAACCCTGTTCTTCCGCTTGAAACGACCGTGCTAACGTCTACACTACCGAGACTTATAGCTCTAACAAATTTCCAAAAAAGGAAGCGAAGTAGCTTTCGAAACGTCGCGTCGCTGAGGGGAAGTATATACATTTCAATATAACTTTTTAATTAGATCTCCAAATTCATAAAAGATGTGATAGGTAGGTACTGACAAGTCAAAATTTTAGGGCAAATATACCAATTTGCCCGAAAAACAGATTTTTAAGAATTTAAAACGTCCCTTTTCATTTTGAGGGAAGAGAAAACACAAAAAATGGATTTCAAAATAAACCTTTTGTTGGAGAAAACCTCGGGGAAAACCTTTCATCTGAAAATAATTAAGTATAACATTGCTTAAGTATTTATGGGAACCATCGTGGCTAGCCAGAAACTCCACTTTCAGAAGTGAACAATTTCTAACCTCAACGTGCGTTTGAAATTTACTATGAATGATAGAAAAGTACTGAAAGCCCAGTGTATATTTTTCAACTTTTTTGATCATCTTCCCTCCCTCGCATAGGGGGTCACATATACACGGAAAGTAAGGGATGAAAATTATGTGAATGAACTTCATCCTGGACTTTGATCCTTCCACAATAAATTCACACTCCCTCAAATTAAATTATGTGGTATTTGTGTTAACAAAAATAATTATATACAGTTCTGTAAACAATTATTTCTGATTTTAATTTATTCTCATATTGTTTGATAGAATACCTACCTACCTATTGATTATGGTAATGAATTAGCAAATTGTAAGTCTAGGTAAATGACCCTTGAAGAATATGAAATATGAGTTCCAGATCATATGATTTTGAAGGTTAGCTTTTTGTTAACATACTCATGTGACTACAATTAGTACCTATTTGAGTCCAGATGAATGGAAGCTAGATAAAAATTAATGTTGAAAAGGTGCTTTATATTATAACCTAGACCTCCTCGAATATCAATTAATGATTATTGAAATTGAATTCATGATATAATAAAGAACAATATAATACCTACTAGAGATTCATGTGATTCCATGACTAACCTTGGAGGTCACATGGTTTCAGGTGACAGATACACCCACCTGTTAAAAAATTGATTCTTTCATTTCCATTTATCGTTTTCAGTACTTTGCGATATTGATGTTTCTTCAATATCAATCTTATCTTTATTTAATTGAGGTTAACATCAATTGGTGACAGAATGGGTCAGAACCGTACCATTACCTAACATGAGTCACATGAGGAACACAAGTAGAGAAATGATGGGTGCAATTCTTATAATTTTTCAATCAAGTGGCAGGTAGGAAAAAATAGGTTTCTGACTTTGTAAATTTACTGGAACAGTTCTGGTGTGAATGAGTGTGAAATATGGATATTCATGAAATTCTCATCAAACTGTGTTTACAATGGTTATTCCAAAAAAGGAAGGTGATTTTTCTTTTCATTCACATGGGACAAATTGGGTAATCGACTTAATTTACTCATTCCATCCTGAAAACCCGCTGTAATGAATTAAGTTGAATTGGGGTGGGTCTTTCCAGACATGTGATCATTACAAGTATGATGGGTAGGTGTATCTAGGTCTAATTGACGAAACGTCGTTAATGCTGGTGTAATTAACAGCTTCCCAACGTTTCCTAAAATCGATTCAAGTAGAGCAAAATCACCTGAATTCACCAAAACTTGGCATATGACTATTATACGACGCCCATGGATTTAAAATCGTTTCGAACTCAAAGAATGCTTTGATTAGAACTATTTTTGTAACTAGCTGAAATACATAACTTCCAGTTTTTCATAAAAGTATGCCACAGACATCCGTGGAGAAATACCCAAGTATCAAAGATTTATTCGACGGAACAAAATCGATATTGTGGGTTCACGACTACAAAAATCTACTTACAGCTGAATATAATTGCTGAAGCGGCTCCCATTACTCCGAAGAAGGGTCCATAGACGGGGTTTGTTTCAGTGTTAACCATTTTGAGTTTTTTTGAGAATATTTACAGGTCAGGACGATGTTACAGAAGCACAACACACTACAGAACTAGCGAACCCACTGACAAATATGGCTTACGCGGCTGCGACCAGCAAGAATGGGTCATATGACGATAAGAAAATTTCAGGTGGAGTTTGGATATTTCATCGAGCTATTGGTGGGATTCGAGTTTAAGGACACATCGCAACCAATGGGAAGCCAGTCTGGTAGATAACTGGATGATGTCACTGAAAGAGTTTGTACACATGACGTGACAAAATGTTGAAAGTTAGCACATATTCGTGATATTCTGATCATAAAATTAGTTTGAGTATTTTTCATCAATTCTGAATGGAGAATATTGCCAAGTTACGTAGCTACAACATTATTCAGTTTTGATTTGAATCACATGACAGAAGGGCGTTTCCTGTTGTCGGCACGGGTTCCATGGGCGGCAAGTTTGAATTTAATAGGTTATTAAACTAATTTCATCAAATTGGTTACTATCCTACGATAATTTTGACGTCGCTGCCAAGTTTCTCATACAATATCAATAAGAATCAAACAAATTGAAACTCGGGGAGCCAAATGGAACTGAAAATGTTTTAATAATCTAGGCTGTAACCTAAAGCAGTTCTGACAGATTCTTTAATTGTAGATTTGGTATCAATTCTCTCAAGTATTACATTTTTAAGTGTTCAATATAGTGCGTCTGCGAGTTCATTTCAAAAAGCATCAACTTTTTCATTCAAAAAAAACGGTTATTCGGTTTTTCAAAAGCTTTAATGACTTGGACAAATATTCATTGTCTGGATGACAGTTAATAGTGATGATATTATTAACTAGAAAATTTTTTACTAATATTGACTACCAATTTGCAATGAATATGTAACGACGTCGCGTGATGTTAGTAATAAACGGTGCAAGGTCTGCCATGCGTCAAAAACCATCACAACCTGATTTGAAACCATAGAGCATTAACTGAATTTTCCGTGTTCAACGCATGCAGTTTCAACCCATATTCAAATATTCAGCTTATTTCTCTCCCCCTCATATCTCAAGCACTCGTATATTATTATATCACACTCAACGCCAATCATTGAAAAATTCCACCATTTCCAAAAAACTTTCAAGAATTAATTGATTTCTTCTTTTGCATAATTTAAATTTTTACTAACGTATTCCTGTCATCTGTCAAAAACTTATTCACCGAGCGGTAAATCTACGGAACTAAATTGAGTTCTGTGCTCACCTCATTGACTATGTGATCCGTGACCTAAAACCCCCCCTATCACACATTCTCAATGTTTCCGAATTTCGCAATTTTTCTGCGAAATTACCAAAAAAAGGCTATACTTCGATTCTAGTAGTGAAATTCACTCTATATGCATGAGAAAGCGCCAGAATTGGTTCAAATATACAGCTAATTTCTACTTCCGTCATCCTCTCTCTGATTTCAAATACAAAATCAGTTTCAATGATGTCATACTACCTGTGAGTTGTGAGCGGTATTTTGCATCTCTCGTGTAAGTGTAAAATTCAATTTTCGTATCAGAGGCATATGCTCCTTAAATTTTCATTAGTTGATATGTCATTTTCCGAAATGAATGGTCGGCCTCATTCAGGAAAAAAAATACGGAACAATTCCAGCAGAGTGATTCACCGCTAAAAAATATATGCTTATTTTGAAACGTATTTCATGGTTATATTGTTTTCGGTCTTCGATACTATGGATTCAGACAGATATCCGATAGCTTTCCGATTGGTCTAAATTTATTTAGCCCAATCAGAATGCAATCGGATCTGTTTGAATCCAGCTTTAGTACCGAAAAGTATCCTGATGTTTGTGGTCCGTGCTCATTTTTCATTTCTTACTGCAGTGTCGAAGTCTAAATAAAAAAATAATACGCTCGGGACAATGTATTACATTCTCTGATTTTATAATCGATGACATTTCAGATGGACTACTAGAGGAGAACAAGATATTTTTGAGTTGAAATAGCTGATTTCTTAAAAATTACCCGAAAGTCGAATGTGTGACGATGTGTCAAAGGTAGCGAAGTTTCTGAAGGATCAAATAAGATTTTTTGCTTTACATCTTCAATTCTACAAACTCGAATTTTAATTTTCAAGGTGGCTCTTTGCCAGCAAAACGTAGAAAAAACACCAATAACGAACTTCATTTATTGAACGTATGTACAAACTTAAAAAATATCAGATGGAATTTCGGTAATAATCCTAGATGTATCCAATCAGTGCTTCTCCAGCACCTTGACGAGTAGTTCATTCATTGACAGAAGGAGAAATCTCGAATCTTCTACGAGTCCTGCTCCCACCATCGAATTTGCAAATAACTGAAAACGAAAATGCATTTCAACGTTTTTATAAAGCCGCAGCTTAGTACTCAGCTCTACTCAATGCATAAAATCCTCACACTTCCGTTATCAGAAAGTAAAATATGATTTGTACAGAAACAAATTTCCTTGAAATGAATTTAGAATTCGAAAAAAAAAACTTCCTCAGGCGGGATTCGAACCCACGTTTTCCATTAACTAGATGGATGCTCAAACCATTTAGCTATCGAGAACCTGAGTTCTGCATCGCATATTCAGGTGTCATTCCTCTCATAAAGTACCCTCCTGAATCGATATATTCGACGATGCTTTGGTTGAAAGGTACAATTGGGTACTAAGTCCAGCTGATAATAAATGAGTATCCTTCCCCATCTAACACCTCAGACAATCGAAAACCGCCGAAGGTGCTCGATTGAATAATAACAACTAACACTAGAATTTGCAGTACTCGGTATTTTCAAAAGCTCAATGATTGGAGCATCCATCTAGTTAATGGAGGAAGTGGGTACGAATCCAGCCTGAGGAAGTTTATTCTTCTTGAATTCTTAATTGCCTTAATGCCGCTAAAAATTAATTTTATTTGTTAATTATGCAAACACAAAACATTTTTAGTTTATAACTCTTGCTTGGAAACAAATTTTCATCATTGAATGAATCAAAAATTTGCAATTAGTTCCAATATGTTCAAATACCAGTCTCACTTCATTTATAAGATAGATTGATGGTTTTGAAACATATCCGACAGATGTCAGCGCAGCGTTTTTCACAGAACAAATGTCTGCATGTGTTCGATGTAACACAACTGTCAGAAATAATTTTTAACAGATCTTAAACCTTGAAACTTGTATTTGCACCAATCACAAATCTTTCTTCTCAGTGGAAACTTAGCTTCAGTATTGGACAATGGAATTTTTTCTAAAGACGGTTAGTTCTATGGCACAGAAC
This sequence comes from Zygogramma bicolorata, assembly GCA_032362365.1. Lineage (NCBI taxonomy): Eukaryota > Metazoa > Arthropoda > Insecta > Coleoptera > Chrysomelidae > Zygogramma > Zygogramma bicolorata. The sequence continues at coordinate 322,810 of JAVJAQ010001989.1, forward strand.
ACCTAATATCCAGGTGCAATGTGCTGCGTCCGTGAAAGGCGAGTTCGAATATTCTGCCTCTTGGATTGTTACCAAATATCAGAATACTAGAAATTTGCATGAAAGTATATATTTGAATATGAAAATGGGAATTATAGTATAGTTTGAGTATTCAATATACTTTCATCAAAGCAATGGCTTCACTTAGTCTTCAAAGAAAAACCCAAATTTTATTAGAGAAAAATCTTATCACTCACTTGTTTTGCTAAGAGTTCTGCTAGTTCTGGATCCGATTTGGTCAACTTGTACAATTTTTTGATGATGGGATGTCTGCAAAAAACAATGAAATAATTTTCAGATTATGAATTATATGCTACCTAATTCACTTATGTTGAGAAAATAAAATGAATCAATTGGAACACTGAGAAACTTGTTTGGTAGTTAGAAAATAGACCGAAGACAATAATATCAAAAAAGGTGACCGCTCAAAAATAATGTCTATTATCCAACATATGACAGTTATGACTGTCATTATTAATTTCATTTAACACAAGTAAACTATCAATAGTTTACTTGTCTATCTTGTCTAAAATGAAATTGATGGTGTCAGTCATAACCGTCATATGTGTTGTCACTCGTGTGTCATGTTTCCTAAGTCACTACAGAATTTATACCATAAATAACTATAATAATAACTAGCAGTACATCAAGTAGCAGTTTTCCATTATTATTTACCCAGGTGATTTTTCGAATTATTATTCACATATGTAAAAAAATATTATTTCTCGATAGAGGAAATATCCAATAAAAATTTTTTCAGGTGAGTGGAAAAATGATTTGTCTCATTAATGGTGAAAGTATAATTACCTAGGATTGATCTCGAACTGAGGTCGCAGTATGGAATATCTTCTGTCCTCCGGTAAATTGTGACTTTGCGTTTTGATGAAATGTCTAGCGGCCGCCATTTCCTCAACTGTCACTACACACGGATGGTTTTCCAAACGTGTCGTGGCGTGTACAGAGTCCGCCTTGCCGTTCAACTTGCCTTTCACCCAACTCGAAAGTTCGTCAATTTCACTTCGTTTCAGACTATCTTCACCTGAAACAAGACATAAATAATATAAAAAAAGAGTTTGCATATAAAGCAATATCCGTCGAAACATGTAACCAAGTGAGTAGTTGTTTTTTTCTACGTACCCAAGTTTGTGAGATCATTGGCGGCCTTGTCATCTCTCATGTCACTTTCCACAGATACCAACTTGTAACCTTTGAACTGTCGCAACTGCGTTAAAACTAGTTCGTCGTACGGTTCGTAACAAAACAGGACTTCTTGCTTCTTTGTTTTCAGAGATTCGTAGTAGGGAGATGATTCTGCTAGAGTTCGGCTGAAAATGCGTGGATTTGAAATATATGCTTACTTCCTTCAACTAAATGTTGGTACTGTGTCGACGTCAACTAAAATGAGTCTGCACAGAAACGTTAAATAAAACCCACCTAGGAGCTGCTAAAAAGAATATGGTTCTATTGTCGGTGGCTCTCGATATATAATCGTTCAAACTGACTTTCTTATTCGGTTCTTGTTGAGAGGACTCGAACATCAGCAGATGAGCAGCTTCTTCCTGTAACACAATGAAACAAATCAAGTAAAAGATAGAAAGGGAAAATTTGGAAACGAAAATTTGAGGAATAATTTCGAAAGTGGTTTTCGATTTTGGGAAGAAAAGTCGTATTTCAAAATCTTCAGGCATCTGATATTTCGATTATTATGACTGTGCTGCACTATTTTTATTCAAAATCTAATAACCGAACACGAAAAAGTTAGTAAATTGAGCGAATATCCGAACACAACACGATAAAAACAAAATCCCCTAGCGGATTTCTGCCTCTTCTGCCTCTGTCTAGAGTAGAGGGAAATCACTGGCTGCGTCTAATAGCTTACAGCGCTTAAAGCCGCTTCACAAAATTTGACATTTCTTCGTAGAAAACTGCCAAATTTTGTGCAGCGGTTTTAAGCGCTGTGAGTTGTTAGACACAGCCACTTTTTATGTTTTTTGACATGTCTTATGTCAAAAATGTCAGATTCAAGATTCAAATAACGAATAACCGGGAATTTTGTAAGATTAGCAAATAGAAGTGTTGTTTTGTTATTCACGACAAAATAAATAAAATTCGAGAATAATACACACCACCATGTCCGAAACGGAAAGTGAAATCCTTACTTCGCAAATACCGCCGTCTTTAATGAAATCCCAACAAATTAAATCGCGCATACAAAATTTCCAGAAACAACTACAAGAATCCGGTATCCGGCTGTCTTTGGAAAACGGCGAGCCCCACATATTAACCCAAGAACAAGCCCTGGTCGTCAGAGACTTGGAAAAACATTTCGACAAGTCCAAAGACGGCGTCGAAGACTTCGTCAAAGGATTGAAAATGCTTTGCAAGAAAGAAAAATATTTTCGCAAAACACTGTCATTGACGAGACTCGAAAAATCCGATAGCAACGAGACTAACAGACAAAGACAGGGACGAATCGAACAGGAAAGTTTGTTCAGGTAGAAAGATATCATAACCTCAAATATGCTCTATACCAAAAATGTTTCAGAATATTCTTGAAAGTGCCATGTTTGCAAAAGGAGGTCATGGATCTCCTTCTGAACGAAATAACCGAGACCTCCGAATCGGCAGAAGACACTTCTATGCTGCATCTGCTACTGAACCCTTTTCGTTTCCTTCCGCACATTAGCAATCCGCAAAGTCTGACCAGCAAACTTTTGGATACTTTGGACATTGCCAGTTACCCAGCTCAGCTGGAAATTATAGATTCCATTCCAGACATCATTCCTGACAGTCAATACTGTGAAGCGGCCAAGCAGCTCTGTAGACTCATGGACGAAAAGGATGAATTGACAGGAGCTATTGTAGATTGTTTGAACGTGTTGGATTTAGATTCCGAAATGAGAACAGAAATACAGGATAGGGTGCTAGCTACGATTGCCAGTGGAGCTTCTTTGAAAATATTCCCCATACTTCTTGCAGTAAGTGAATAAAGGGTGTTGAGTAACTATATGAAAGGATTTTCTAAGGTTAAAATAAGACTTTTTGTATCATTGTGGTGTCAAAAAGACTCCCAAGGTACAATTTTTCAATATATTTGCGTATAAGGAAGGATTTTTGCATGTTTTTAATATTTTTCAGGTTTAATTTTTTGATACTTTCATAATTGGCAATAGTGGTAAAAAAAGGAACAGTCAGGTTACTGAGGATCTACTAAGAGCCTTCCAATGAGTTCCTGTTTTTTTATAAGCAAAATCACTTAAATAAAAAATATCACAGGACCATGTACTTGAATAACCTCAGAGCTGACAAATTTTTGACTTTCTTATAAGCAATGCAGTCTTATTTTGAGCTTGAAACACACCCTGGAACTTCACAGCTGTTTTATGACACCTTGTACTTGGTAGAGACGTCTGACTACAGCTATCACATAAGTAATTAATAATAATAATAACTTTTTTTATTTCCCAAGAAACTACAAAGTTTATAGAAGGGAAAAATATTAACTCTAAGAATATTATACATTAAAGGAAAAAAGGCAATAAAATCAGACTGTTTCATTGTAGAAAAATAAAAAATTAATAAAAAATTGCCAATTATCTATTTCATTAAATGTTTTTTTAAGTTGGCTTTGAAACGGAGTTTTCCATATTTCTTCATTGCATCTGGTAATCTATTATAAAAAATGATTCCTGTGTGATAAATTGACTGTTGTCCTATGTTAGATTAGAATTTCATCGTTGATAAATTTTTGGAAGATCTGGTTGAATGACTGTGCTGATCATTATTCATTTTGAAGATAAGATTTGAATGTTTTAGTTTGTTTTTAACCAAATGAATGAAGGTACAAAGTTTGAGTGCATATAATGATGATATATCCCAAAAGATTATTAGGTTTATATAAACTTTTTGTTGGTTCCTGCTAATCAAGTTTATATATACATTTAATCAATTTATTTTGTAGGGTTTTCACAGGTTTTACTAGGGTTTTTGTTGCCGCTCCCCAAACTGAAAGTAAACACTGGAATTTGGAATATACTAGAGAAAAATAAATGAGTTTCAGATATTTCATAGGTATAAAATTTCTCAATTTGAAAAGGACACCAATCATTGGAGATATTTGTTTTCTCAACATTGATAGATAAAGAATAACCACTAGTTTCTTGGTGAACATGCACGCAAATTTTTTAGAGATTTTTGGAATACTATAAGGCCCTATTTTTATTAACCCATCCTTATGAGTTATGTAATACATTTTCCAACAGAGCTCAATTATCCTAACATCAAACTGAAATAACTTGTACTCTTTGTGCACTTCCCTAAACAATTTGTCATGTTCATCAATATAGGAGTATCAGTCTTAATTTCCCGGGGATTCCAACTTCGTTGACAAAACCAAAAAAATTGAAAAAACATTTTTTTTTATTTTCGCAGTATTGAAAATTTGTATCTTGAAGGAAAGCGCTTTTATCAAAAATTTGAGAATCCAAAAAATTAAAATTAATGAAAATTAATAAAATTATGATTTGAATGAAAATTTTCAAAACAGAATCAGGTAACAAAGGAAAATGAAATGTAGAGAAAGAAACACAATTATTTGAACCATCTGAAAAAAATCATAAAGTAGGCATTGAAAATCAAATCAATGAATAATAAAAGGCTAAAATAAAACAAAAACAAATGTAATAATGATATAGAGATCAAAAGATATTTCACAGCTATCAATAATAATGACTAATTATCCACAAAATTATTTTTATAATGTATCGATAATGCCTGATTCAACTGATTCATTTATACTATTTCATACCCATCCTTTCGTTTATACAGTGTCACACATAAAGTTCGCGACATATGGAAGTTTTTTTTATTAATAGATATAATGAAAATTTGACTTGGCATGAACACAAAACAACTCGATTTATTGAAAGCAATAATTTGACATTAACCAAAACTAAAAATTTGTTTCAAAAGCCTACTGAGGGAAAATTTTATTTTGATTTGATCAGTACCTACTATTTTCTTCCCGACATGTTGCATTAGTCTTGTAATGTTTAACCAAAGTCTTTTGAATAGTTTTGAAACTGTAGGTCAATGTTTAGTTTACAGAAAAGTATGATATTTCGGGTTAGTTTGTAACTGAATTATTGGTCAGAAAAATAATCAAACTGGATAAAAATCTATTAAAAAAAGAAATACGAGTGTAATAAGAATGAAGAGGAATTCGTTTATTCGATTACTGACATATTAACGTCCATACATGGAAAAACCGAATCAGTTTAAAATGAAATGAAAAAACTAGATGAACTTTGCAACAACAAAGACTTATTTCTGGAGGTGTATTCATTTCTTTTTCCGGTAACAGGCTAATGCGGGTATTTTCTGGGCAAGATATGACATTGAAGTCTCGTATTCATCAAAATTATGAAATTTGAATCATGTTTCGTTCGAATCGATAGAACAAAAGATTCGAAAAATTAAAAAAATTGGAAAAAAGTCGAAGTGACAGTAAAGAGTCCAAATTTCGAGCAAAGGTATAAAATTGGAAACTGAGCACTTTTTCTCTTTGGCATTTTTCGAAATTTCCAAAAAAAAAACTGATTTTTTTGAGGATTTTCGAAAAAAATGTCAAATTTGACAGGTTTAGAGTATCACATGACCAAAGGAAAGAGGCTGTTTTTTACTGATTTTTCAAGCACAAACTAACTGCCAAGCCAAATTTTCATTATATCTATTAATAAAAAAAACTTCCATATGTCGCGAACTTTATGTGTGACACTGTATATGTATATGCAACTGACATATTTTATTTCATTTTTTAACTCCCTGTAGAAACATGTATGTTTCTTGGGATCATTAAAGTTATTATATTATTATAATAATAACCTGTAACGAATAACAAGAACGAATTGATATTCGAATCGGAAAACGAGTTACAAAAATACAATACCGAAAATAATTTTCGCAACAAAGTTTCCTGCGAGTTTCATCGCGCCCATCCTCAGGGCATCCGTACGACTTTCGATCCGTTCCCTTCCAGTTCCTCATGACGGACTGCAAGTCGCAAAACTGCGTCCAGACGCTCCTGAAAATCCGCAACGCCCTCGACGCCACCATGCTGTCGACGGACAAGAGCAAAGACAAAGACTCGTGCAAAGTGCTCGTCTTCGGCAAACTGCAAGCGTACGCCGCCTCCTCGAAAACGGTGTCGGAGGCGTGGCTGAACGTGATGGCCGGCGTGAAATCGCACGCGGACCACAAACCGGTCGACTTCCTGGTGCTGTTCATGCTGCACGCGACGGCGCCGGCCAAGAAGAGGATCGTCGAGGGCGTGATTAGGAAACGCGTGCAGAACGGGCTGCTCAAGATCGGCCACTTGGAGAAGATGTTCGACAAGTATTTGTCGCAGCAGTTGCTCAAGGATTATTTCGCGTCCGTCGTGGAAATCGGTGAGTAGACGTAGCGGATAGGTGTCGCTAGTGGTTCGGTTCAGTCATTAAGAGAGATACATAGTCGGATATATCTTTTGAAGGGATGGATAATACGGTTAGATGGCACTAGTGAGTTCGTTTCCAAGGCATGTCTTCCCTTTCATTTTCCTTACGGAAGTCGTAGTTAGAATTGCACATTTTCTTGATCACTTGTACATAATGCCGAAAGATGGCAAAACAATTCAAATTGACAATGAAAAAAGTTCCATTCGAGATATAACTTGTGGTGTACCTCAAGGGTCTATTCTTGGTCCAATACTTTTTCTTATCTATATCAACTCCCTACCAAATTCAACATTGAATGGAATGATCAAATTATTTGCTGATGATACTACTTTCATAGACTCCTCAGATAGTTATGATAAAATTAAAGATGATATGAAAAGTGATCTGGATAAAATTCTCATTTGGCTTCATCAACATAAATTAACTCTAAATTTTGATAAATCTTCATATATGTATATTTCCAAACGATCAATCAACATTCCTACTAATCCCATAGTATTCAATTATAAATTGATAAAATACACAGAAAAAACTTAATTTTTAGGTTTATATATCGATGAGAGATTGTCATGGTAAAAAGATATTGAAAGAATTAGAATGAAAATATCTCCTCTCATTGGAATTTTCTACAAAATCAGAAACTATATATCTCTCAAGTTATTGAAAAATATATACTTCAGCCTAATCTATTCACAAATTGCATTATCTCATCTCCATTTGGGGGACAGCAAGTAAATCTATTATCAAACCTTTGGAAACTTTACAAAACAAAACAATTGAATGTATTTATAAATTACCTTATCTAGAATCAACAAATTTATACAAACCGCACAATTTATTGGACTTAGATTCTCTCCATAAACTCAAAATTAGCTGTTTCATCTATTCTATTAAAAATAATAGTAAGAGATCAGATATTATTTTCACTCAAATTGCTGATATCCATAATTACTCCACAAGACAAACAAAATTACTAGCAACAAATAAAACATAATCAGATTTCGGAAAAAAGTCAATTTACCATGATGGCATCATAATATATTACTAAATTCCAGAAACAATTAAAGCATTTCGCTCAACAATGAAATTTAAGCAAAAATTCAAACAATTTTTAATCAGCTAATGTATAATATATTTTGCATCAACAGTTATACGTTTTTTTTTTACCTTCATTGGTATTCATCAGTTTTGAAAGCCATTTCATTTTGACTGCTTATAAATATTTAATTTCGTTGAATGTGTGGATTTTTTTCCATTTATACTTTTGAAAATTTCATTTATTGACTATGTACTTGTGTGTTTTGGTCCCTATTCATAATACAATTGAATTGAATTGAATTCAGAAACAGAAGTGGAACTTCTTGTCAATGTCGTAAATCATTCATATTTTGAAGATTATTTTAATGCCTGAAGTTTCATTTCCTTCATAAACATCTGTCGTCAACTCTATTTTGAAGTTTGATTATCTCTCTGTCAACATTTCAGTCAAACTGACAGACAGAACTCTGCACCTATTTTTCCTTCAGAGCAAGAAACTTGGTCGTGCATTGTCAAGCAAACGGGAATATCGACATTATATTTTGTAGATGGCTCAACAGAAACGCTTCAAATCCTTTTTACACAGGCATTGACTGACTATAGCTCTATAAACAATGTCTGAAGGGTGAAGACGATACATTATAATATTGATATATGCACGACAAAGTTTTCTGCTCTGAAGGGAAAATAGGTGCAGAGTTATGTCTGTCACTTTGACTGAAATGTTCAGAGAGAGATAATGGAGCTTTAAAATAGAGTTGAGAATAGAAATCTATAAAGGAAATGAACGTTCAGGCATTAAAATAATCTTCAAAACATGAATGATTTACGACATTGACAAAAAGTCCACTTGTGTCATCTTATGGCATTTTGTATGAGTTTTTAAGAAAATGTTAGATTCAGGCTACAACGTCCGTAAGAAAAATGAAAGACAAGAAATGACTTGGAAACGAAAATACTAGTGCCTCTGACCTGTAGTTTCTATCCTTTCAAATGATATTTTCATAAGCTTGGCTAACTATATATATTTATAAACAATGTTAGCTAACCATATGCAAATATCATATGAAGGGATGTATAGTAGATGGCTCTAGTGATTTCGTTTCCAATTCATGTCTTGTCTTTCATATTTCATTTTCATATTTCAAACTTCCCATGCTTGTATACCACTTATATTTGTAACTAACGATACTGCATTTTCATCCCATGAGAACGTGTAAGATGTCACGGCCATTAACCAAATCATTGACCCACGACCGGCATACATTGCATAATTACAATATATTGGTTTGGTAGTTTTCTGGGATTGTAACCTACCACAATCTGAAAGAATAAGAATTAATATTGGAATCTATACAAGTGTAAAAGGGCAGATTTTCAATCTACCCCGAAAAATTGCTGCGTCTATTGAAAAACAGTACTTCCTGGATAGAACCAAGTCCAATTAGTCAGCAACTTCTCGTATAACTCAAATTTTGCCTATCAAAAAAATAATATGAACTAATATATATATATATATATATATATATATATATATATATATATATATATATATATATATATATATATGAAAATACTTATCATTAACGTTTCAGAAAATAAATCCGCTTCCGTTCTAAAAACTTATATTCAAATATATATATATGTAACTCACAAGAAAAAATCAATGATGAGATCAACTTCATAAAACCAGTATTGACAGAAAATGGATATACAGAAAAGTTCATAGGAAAAACTTTTACAGAAATTGAAAATTCGAACACAGTCCACAATAAATACATACAATCTACACAAAATACACAACCTGTAACAAACATTACACCTTATGTCCTTCGTTTGTCTGGAAAGAAAACGGATCGGCAACAGGTATAATGTTAGAATAACATTCAAAACAACAAATATTATATGGTCAATACTGACACACACTAAACCGAATAACACAACAGAAAATACAAAAAATTGTATTCATCAAATTTCTTGTTCGCGCGGTCAAAAATATATCGGTAAAACGTCTCGACCGTTGGAAGTGCGAAAGATGTACATCGGAAACAGACAGATAGGTGGTTCTAAATTATCAGAACACATTCTTACTGCCGATGGAGATCACACAGTAGAATGGAACGACACTAAAATTATGAGGAGAGAAAGCAATGGCAGGAAACGAAAATTAAAAGAATCTACTTTCATCATGAGTTCGTTCGATATGGATCGCAGATGGCTACCCCTCCTGAAGGACAGAACGTTAAGTCAAATTTGAAATATTTGACAAATGTCAATTACGAAGATTGCCTACAAGAGATATTTGGATTTGTACAGCAATTTGCGTGTAAGTTTTGATAACGGAAGCGGATTTATTTTCAGAAAGTATTTTCATATACCTACCTTGTGTCACAGACTCATAGTACACCCCCGTTTTCTCCTTTGTTTTTCTAGATATATTTTTGAAATTCGGAACATTGAATATGCTCACTGAACAGCATTTCCCGACATATCTGAAAGAAAAAAATAACTTCCAATTTTTCCGGAAATGACATCAACTTTCGATTCTTGAATGGGACACCCTGTATATTGTTACATGATCGTTTAGGGATGATCATGAGGAATCCAACGATACCAGGTTTGATGATGTTATCTCCAATGACTGCGGAGATATCGCCATTTATTTTATCCATAAGCTCAACGAGTAGGAGACAGAAACTTTTTCTGGCGGGTCAATCCAATTCTCTCTCCCACTCATTGAGCTTATGAATAAAATAAATGGCGATATCTCCGCAGTCATTGGAGATAACATCATCAAACCTGGTATCGTTGGATTCCTCATGATCATCCCTAAACGATCATGTAACAATATACAGGGTGTCCCATTCAAGAATCGAAAGTTGATGCCATTTCCGGAAAAATTGGAAGTTGTTTTTTTTTCAGATATGTCGAGAAATGCTGCTCAGTGAGCATATTCAATGTTCCAAATTTCAGAAATATAGCTAAAGAAGCAAAGGAGAAAACGGGGGTGTACCCAGAGTCTGTGACACACGGTATATATTAGTTCTTATTACTCTTTTGATAGGCAAAATTTGAGTCCAGGAAGAACTGTTTTTCAATAGACGCAGCAACTTTTCGGGGTAGATTGGAAATCTGCCCTTCTCCACTTGTATAGATTCCAATATTAATTCTTATTTTTTCACATTGTGGTAGGTTACAAAACCAGGAAACTACGGAACAAATAATGATCCACCACAAAATAATGACGTTCAAACAGTACTTACAATATATTGTATACGTTTTCGACTAACTCTTTATCTAAAAATGACCCTGGTCAAGGTCACTATTTTTCAGTCACGTATGAGTAAAAAATATCTATTCGCACCTAATATTTTGAGAAATTGCATTCATCACCTTGGTATATCAACAGTAGTAGAAAAAGTATGGTATGCAACTCGTCCGGAATACTCATTACATTCCGTGCTATTCCCATAACATACATTCTCATTAACAATTTGAAATGACCAAAATTTCGGTAGGTTGCAGCTTGTTGCGATCCTCCAACGACCAAATAATAGCCGAATTCTCTTCCACGCTCTTCCAAACCCTGTTCGAGCACGAATACACCGAAACGGTGTACCGCAGAGAAATCCTTGACAGTCTCATCGTTCTCACCGGTTCCAACGACAAAAGAACGGTCGGCACCGTTTTGAAAATCATATCGTCGCTGTCGGTAAGGAGCGACAAACTTCGACAGCACGCGGCGCTGCTGATGAGACTTTTGGAGAGGTTGGACTCGTTGGAGCTGAAGGACGTGAAGACGGTGTTCGAAATACTGTGCGGTTTGACGTGCGGACCGGAAGCGGACGAATCCGTTTCGGGGTTGAAAGACGAGATCCACATGGTCGTCAGGAAGCAGTTGTACAGCACCAAACGCATGATAAAGCACAGGTGAGTCGACAAAATGGCAACAAGCATTCTGGATAGCTTCGGGTAGGTAACGCTAGTGTTGAATGTTCCACAGAATACAGAATAGTTATTTTCTCGACTTTTCGCTATCTTGATTTTGATCAATTTTAACTGAAGAGATGACTTCGAGAGTTTGCCAGCAGAGGCGCACCTTACGTGATTTTAATTAAATCTGTGATGCAATGATATAAGTTTGCTCGACTGCCATTCGATTATTTATAGATTCATAGGTTATGTTTATTTCATGGTCTCATGTTTTGCATGCAATCTCTTGCTTTTCCGCGAAATGCTAGAAATCATGTAGTCATCACATTTTGACTGATTATTAGGTATTCCTTTTGCTTTCAATTTGGTGAAAAATAAATCAAAAACTCAGTGATTGTGATTTTAAATCTTCCGAAACAATTGTTGTGAGTGAAACTGGAAAGTATTGATATCGTATCTTTCTACTTTCTGAGGAACCGAAGATAGGTAAGTAAGTACTTTTTTCTTCATGGTGTTAAAAAAATGCAATTTTAATGTGATAATGAGCCGATGATATGAGGGATAAGTAATATCTACACGTTACACGAGCGTTTTATTTTGAGCTTTGTAAATCGGTTCATAATAAATCTAACTATCACTATGAAATCAAATAAATACAAGAACAGCAACGATAAACACTCAAAAAGAATATAAACAAGAGAAACGTGAAAAGAAACAAGAACTAGGTACTACATTTTGGAAGGAACCTTCAAATGCATTCAAATTCAAATCGAACTGTCAAACATTTCAAAAAAATTAATAGCTTTTTATTATAAGAAATTGACCTTATTACGTATTTTGTATACTGATAATTCTATTGGTGAACGAAAGATCCCGCAAGAGTTTATCCAATGGGACCGCCGGTATCGAAAATCACTCGTAAGCTGCCGCCTCAATGAAAATGTACCCTCAGAAAATTGCATTTGTATCACCACCTCAACACCACCTACCGTCAAAAAACGTTAGTTTTCTCTTCGATTTCTTAGGTCGAGAGGAATTGGCTAAACAAAAGCATATCGGTCAACACACCAGGGTTTTTATTCATCTTAGGCGCAAATTTCTTGCGTTCCGAGAGAGATTATCGCTGAGGCCGCTCTGGCGGAGGCAGTTGATCTGGGCAACGACTTAGAATATTATTTTGTGGCCTCTGTTGCGGACACAAAATGATTGTTTCGCGCTCGGTTGTACGAAGACTCTTTTTGTTTTCACTGCTAAAACACAAAACTGTTCTATCTTAACTGTTCTTGATAGATCAATGATAAACATTGTATATCTTTCATTTCTGCTACGGTTATAATTATCAGGTATCGCATGGAACGTGAAATTTCAAGCAATGACAGCTCTACGACTACGACCCTCCCCTTCTCCCTACTTATACCTAAATGGAAATTTTGAATGATATTAAATTTGAAGTTGATGTTATTTGTTAAATAATTTCGGTATTGATTGTTATAGCCGTAGAAAAAGTATAGTCACATTGTATGCTATTTCCCACTAGTATGTTGTCTACGACCTTCGGCCTCTTAACTATAGACCAATTGCATTGCTTTCTGTCATTTCTAAAGTTATGGGAAAAGCAATCAATATGAAGCACATCAAATATCTGGAGAAATCAGGAATAATTAATTATCGACAATACGGATTTCGCCATCAAAGACCGACCAGTGACTTATTGGCATGTTTCACATATTTGGCAGCATTCCATCGAAAAATTCGGAGAAACGATAGCTGTTGCACTCGACATTTCAAAATCGTCCGATAGAGTTTGATATCGGGGTCTCCCTTCTGAACTGCTGTCTTATGGTTTGCCTCCTCAATTGCGTGCTTTGTTGAAAAGTTTCTTGTCTGATAGGCCTCTGGTTGTTGATGGGGTATCGTTTGATATTCTCTCAATGTATGTAGGTGTTCCACAGGGTTCAAGAAATTTCTTTTCCATAGTCCCAATATCAGCACGAGAAACAAGAATATAGAGAGGCATTAGGGTCAATAGAATTAACGTTGATTTGGAGACAATAATAGAATGGGGTAACATCAACTTGGTGGAATTCAGTGTTGGGAAAATCCAAGTATGTTTCTTCTCAAAGAAAGCCATTCTATCTTCATTCAATATTCAGATATCAGGAGTAACTATTTCATGAAAGTACAAGTCTTGTAGCTACAAGAGAAACACAATTTGGGTACACGTAGAAAATGAGTAAAAAACAATTATTTAGCATCGTGTTCCTTTGTGTTTCTCTTGTAGTTACAAGACTTGTCTTTTCATGAAACAGGCCCCAGTTATGATCTCTCATGGGAAAACCATGTGAGATCGATAGCTAAAGGTGCTTCTCGGAAGCTCGGATTCTTATTGTGTCACTTCTCGTCAGCTTCTAATGATATACAAGGCTCAGATACGACCTGTCTTGGAATATAGTTCCCTTGTATGGAGCTCGTCACCAAAACATTCATTGAAACTTCTTGATACTATTCAGACAAAGAAATCCGTCTTGTTGGTGAGTCTCGCTCATTTCGTTGGAACATCGTGGAAGAGTCTTGTCTCTCTTCTGAAGATATTTCCACGGTCGGTGTTCTTCTGAATTGTCGTCAATCGTTGGTAGAATCTACACGGATGACCCGATGAGTGAAGATTTTGGACCCCTTCGTTGTGAATTTGGAGACCTGTCGAACCTCTCTTGCTCAGGGATCTTTTTCAATAGAACAGCTGAACTTTGGATCTTCTTGCCGAGGAAGGTTTTTCCTGAGGCTTAAAAACTTCAAAAATTCGAAGTGAATGTTAATTCGTATCTCCTGTTCCTTGATTCACGCGGTGTTCTTTGAACATTACATTGCTTCGCTTTTGTGTGAATCTGTATATATATATATATATATATAAAAAAAATGTTTTTTTTCTTCCAGAGGAATAGTCTCCGCCGTGGTGATGGCCCGCAATATCGTCCGCACCCCGAAGGACTACGACCCTCCTCCCCTCCCCAAGGACTCGATCAAGAGCGTGTCGGACCTGCCGCGTGGACCGGCGAGGGAAGCCGGTTCCCTCCTAGAACTCGCTAGCGTCTGCACGTCGGGATGTCCCGAACTGATGGGCCTCTACTACGACCAGCTCGCTTCGATGCTGGTCGCCAACCACCACCTGGATCAGTCTTTCATGGCTTGGCTGTTCGAGACGGTCACGGCCGACTTCCAGGTCAAATACATCTGCGAGTTGGAGTCGCAAGAGGACGACGATAGCGGTTTGAAGCTTGGCTTGCAGTATTTGCTCAACAGGTAGTCGCTTTTTACGCGCTTCCAGGGTGTTTCTAAAGTTTTAAGATATATGAAGTGCGGCAACATCGAAAGTGCTGCCAACTAAATTTCTAAAAACAGCAGGCGCCGAATTTGAATTTCAATGCAAACAATCCCATGCATTTCTATCAATGATTTGGTTCCACTGTGTCGATTTTATGTCGTTATCGATGACGTGCCACAGTTTTTAAAAAGTATTCACTATACTACTATTGTACACCTTAAAAAGGTCTACAAAAAAGTCCGCGATGTTATGTATCTATCTCTTAGGGATAACCCACATTAACCATTTTTTATCCGTTCAAAGCCGGGGCTGGTCGCTAGTTCCATTATAATATCACGATAATAAAGATTCGAAAAAATATATAATAATAATATTTGAATTTTATACATTTCTCTATTGTGTCTTCACAGCCCAGCAGAGATGGATTCGCCCGAAATGGGAGTGAACATCGCAGGGCTAACTCTAACCAAGAACCCTTCGATATCCCTTCTCGCGCCCCACTTTCGGCTGCTCAGGCTGCTCCACTACAGACTACAAGACGGCAATCTGTCGACGGTGAACGCGTTGCTAGGCTGCGCGGTCGCGCTGCCCGAGGCCGACGACGTCGACGACCTGGAGTCGAATCAGGTGAAACTGGTGGCCGATTGCCTGTTCCACTGCGCCAATTGGTTCAGGGAGATAATAAGCGGGTTCGTGACGCAGCATAAGAAATCTTTGAGAGGCAGGGTCGTGGCGAGATTGGAGGTGAGTTATTTGTTAGTTTGAAGCCCAGATCACAGAAACAAGTGTAGATAGGCAACATCATACTTGTAAAAGCTGAAAAGTATGGCGTCACATTCCTGCAGCGGTTGTTTACCTCAACTATCGAACAAAATTGGACTACAATCACTACTTTAGTTCGGGTTTGAAGGCCGTCGTTTCTTGGAATTTCTTTCTGAGGCTCATACATCTTGGTTTTGACTCCGGTGACTTCGTGAAGCGTATTTATATGGATTTGGAGTGCTAATTACTTTAACTGGATTCGGAGAATTTTCATTAATCCAGATGAAGTAAGTAGCACTCCAAACTACCTGGATCCACATGAATACGCTTTACGAAGTTGTAATACCTAGTCACCAGAGTCAAACTAAAGTTACATGTCAGATAGACGTCAAAGTCAAATGAAATCATGGTAGAAGTTTCTTTGACCCTAAGCTTTCAAATTTTACGCCTGTTGCATTTCTGAATTGATTTATGCGTTCTGCGAGTTTGGATGAGAAAAAAATCAAGTTTCTGATTCCAGCATCTACTTGAGGTAGAAAAAAAACTCGAGCGGTGCTTGGAGATAATTCCCGATCACAAACTACCGATGAGTTATTTCGATTCGGATGGTCACAAGCAGCCAGCAAAAAACGAAGCCAAGCCCAAAAATCCGAAAAAGAAAGCGAAAACCGGCCCGGCTGCAGATGATCCGGACGAAACTGCGAACACTACTACAGCGCCACAAAATAAAAGAAAGAAGTCTACGACTAAAGTGGTTAGCGTGGGGCAGAAGATCCACTTTAGGGATTTGGATACCGACTCGGTATTGTTATTCAAGGTAAATTTCTCATTGTACTAGCGAGGTATCTATATTGTTCAGATTTGAAAAGAATACCTAATGGAATAGTGTACCTTACAATTGAAGTATTCAGAATATTTGATACATAAATACATGTTCGATTGGATTCAGTCTTTGAAGAGATTTTTTTTCAAGAATGAGAATCATTAGAGAATTTTGAAAACTATTCTTCATTTGAATTATGTTTGAAATATATTTCAGACGACGGGATGATACGACCCAATTGTATTCAATTTGTTTCAGCGGAGTGTTCTGATAGGTACTTGAGAAATTTCACATTTATTTCAAACCTTATTGTATACAAAACATTCTTTTTAACATGCAAAATGACATAATGATTACTGTTCGCTATCTCGTAAATTTGAATTTATCGCCAAATAATGACATTATACACCCCGAACTGTCAAATTGACATTCGAGTGTCCTTACTGTATGGCTATGGTATACAGGGGCATGACTCATTCATCCATGGCTATACCTAATGTTGATTTTGACACAACCTACTTCGAATTGAATCTTCCCTGTTCAACTTCCATTTTCAGAAAAGACTTCAACATTTACAAGAACCCATATCTTTTTTCTTTTCATTTCCAGGAGAGAGAAAACAAAAAAATCCAGAACATTTCTACCTCCTAAACAAACATCCAAACAATATATGTTTCCCTTCCTTATACATTAATATTTTTTACAACTGCCCTGCGGTATTAACGCGATTTCCATTTGCAGTACCCTTTGAAATTTCCCGACGACGACCTCACCCAAATGACTCAAACCGCAACTTTGACCATCGAGCAACTCGAGTTTCTGTTGAAAGATCTTGTTGCGAAACTAACGATCGCGACTCAAAACAAAAACATCGGATTATCCCATTTGAACGAAGTCGTCCCCTTGCACCTCATCAAAGATTCCGCCGTACACATACTGCCCAATTTGGATTCTCATCTCGAGGTAAGGAACCGATTTTGAATCTTTTTTCAGCTGCAAATTACGATCAACGGTTTTATAGGTTATGATAGAAAAAATCAACAAGCTATTGGAAGATAACGACGGGCGACTAGATTTACCGGAAATGTTCTCCAAGGGTGCTTTGATTATTAAAAGTTGTTTCGGCTTGATTTTAGAGTCGTTCTATTTGATATTCAGCTGGAGTGGGTTCCAGCATTCGAGCAATCTGGAGGTGAGCTTCTCATTTATTCTTCTGATACTATATTGATTGATACTTTTTATTCACAATCACTCGAGAATGTACTTGTTTCATGTGAACGATTGTTCACTTAGAAGAAAACGAAGTCGGCAAAACACTTTGCCGACCTCTTCATTTTCCCAACTGTGTCTTATTTATTAGTTCGAAACGTCATTCTGCCCATCGGAATTCATGCAGGACTTATATCCCCGTTAACGCATTTACTCCAACGCTGTTGTACAAAACGTGCTATCCCTGACATATTAGTTACTACACAGTTGCTGCCGTGGAGACCACAATTCCCTTCAATAATTAACACAATAGTTTCCAAAAATAGCACGTCACCGTTTTAATAGACATTTTCTCTCAGGTTTCAGCACTCTATACATAACGGAAATTTATGAGATATGATTGGCATTTATAAAAACTAAAGGAGCTAAATTGTTGAACAGATTTCAATGTCTATGTAAGCGAAGGTTATTTACAAAGATGTATTATTTATTTATTTCATTCCATTAAATTTCAAATCATATACAATCAATAATACAATATATTTGGTAACATTTCATTGGTATAGCATGAACAATCAAACAGTATTTTTGTACTGGTATGAGATTGCTCACGAATCATCAAAAACTTTTTTTTTCAATGTAATAAATAAATGAAAGAAAAAAATATACAAATAAACGCAAGAAAATTATTTTATAAGGAAAAGGATAAGTGAAAGAATTGTCAAAAAGATAAACACAAATTCAATTTGAAATTCTTTTGAGGAGAATGCACTTTTTCAATCGAAATTTGAATTGATTTATATTACTAATATTTTTTAAATCCTCGGGTAATTTATTATACTTAGATAATGATTCATAAACAAATCTTTTTTGTTCAACTACAGAACTAGCAGTATCAAGATGAAACAAGTTATGTTGCCTAGTATGATAGTTATGAATTTCTGAATTCCTGGTTAATATAAAGTTTAACTTTATTAATTTTTCAACAATGGAATGAGAAATTTTCAAACTATCCATCAAGAAATGTTCCTCCAAAAAAAATATGCCCGTTATTGAATAAAGTTCATTTGTTGGAGTATCATATGGGAGACGATGTAGTACTTTCAAAGATTTTCTATATTAAGCAGATATTTTTTTTAAGTTGTTCTTTGAACATAAAATGAGATATTTGATCCGACTGAAAATATGTGAGAGAAGAAACATATTGGCTATTTTATAATTTAATTTGGAACATCTTCGTAATGCTCCAATAATAGGAGAAATTTTTTCAACGAGGGAGTCAATATGTTTATCCCATTTCAATCTATCACTGATCCAAATGCCAAGATACTTCATTTCAGTTTTTTGTTCAAGTAGTTCATTCTTTATTTTGATATTCAACTTGATATTTTGTTTATTTTTTTGTTGAAAAATCATAAATTTTGTCTTTTTGGGGTTAACAGAAAGGAGATTGGTAGCTCCGTGATATTTGTCTATGTGCAACGAATGAATACAGAAACACGAAAAGTAATGAATTTTGACAAAATTCAAAAATATCGCCGATGTATATTTCATTTCAAACGACTCGGAATTCGGAGGGGGTTTTCATGAGTTTTGTTTCAATCGATCACTTAGGTACCCCATGAAATCGAGCCATAAAGTTTCCAAGTTTTAAAATTAATGGAAGCCCAAAAAGATTGAAATCAACGAATGTATTGCTGGGAATGACCTCCATTAAAGTCCATAATTTGAAGATATGTATTGATAAAGAAAATCTCCAGAGATCAAAATGCATCAAATATGTTGGACTGTAATTGATAATAAATTATCATGGGAACAACATTATATCAAAATTTCATATCTCACGGTAATTTGGGGAAATACCAATAGCAAGTTAAAACCATTGAGAGTGCTGCAAAATAGAGCTATCAAGAAGATATCTGAATTTCCAGTTCATCATCCAACAGTTAGGTACCCTCTTTTTTCCTAACCGTCAAACTTAAAGATTTGATGTTCAACAATTTCTTTCAATATCTCTCAGCTTTCTTTCATTCATTTCACAGTTTACATGTCATTCGAAGTGCCAACATACAGGTGTAACAATTTGTTACTAATTAATTGTTGTAAATTGTTCTTGAATAAATTGGATATATTATTACTATACAATAATACAATCTTGGTTCAAAGCCTTACATTTCTCAAAACCTATCAGGAGTTATTCGTCGGCATCCGGCGATAATTTTTTGTTGCAGTTCTCGGAGAAACGTATGAGATGGCTTTCGATCAAAATTTTATTATTGTATGGAAGTCAATGGAGGTTAGTTCCAGCAATACATTCGTTATTTCAATATTTTCGGCTCTTATTAATTTTGAAACAACTTTATGACGCGATTTCTTGGTGAGTAATCAATCAATTCAAAAAAAGGTTGTAAGCCATAGAAACATTCGTCCCGTTTAAAAATTTGTAAGCGGTTACTGCCCCCAGCGCACGGTTGACGTTTCATGAATTATTTTTTTTTTAAATTCGCCCCCCTCGATTTTAAAATGGACGTGTTTTTGGATTTTCAATGAAACATTCGTTACAGCCGATTGCACCGACTTTTTCTTATGTGATCATTAAGGTAAATGGTCATTAAAGGTCATTTAACGCACTGCAGCGATTGAAGCATAGTTCAAGAGAATATTAAACACCCATTCTCAAATCCTCACCTAAGTTGAAAAGTCCCATGTTTTTTCTTTTTTTTTTTAATTCTTCATTCAACGTCGGCCCATTTCCGCTACCTAGGCTAATCACCGACGCCGGTAAGTACACTTCCCCCAACCGGAAATTTTGCCGAACCCTCTGGTGTTCCAACCAGAGTTAGGGATCTTTTACGAGCTCAACATCCATGGAGGGGGAACCGCCGGCTTTACGTCCCCTCCGAAGGACGGCATATCCTCAATATATCTTGTGCTCATTGATATTTTGCTGCAGTTGTATGGGCTTCCGACGCGGTTTTTCTCTGCATCCAAATACTAACCGCCCTCGGCGCTTTTTCAGATATCAAATGACTGGCAGTCAACCTGGAGAGCTGGTCCGTGCCCGAGAGTCCCTTTGTTATCGCCCTCATAAGAAAAAGTCGGTACAATCCGTTAGTCCCTCGGGACGCGCTGTATTGACAATGAACGTCCGAAACCATATCAATCACGTAATGAAACACCATTTCAGGTACTAAAAACGATATTGAAAAGCATGCGTTCGACCGACCAGACTCAGACGTTCAACTCCGCCCACCGATTGATAATAGACTTCGTCGTGCGCCTTTCGACCATGACCGACCAGTGCCTCGAACTGCCGCAGGCCGTTCACTTGATCAAAACCATGGAAGCGCTGTACGCGTTGACGACGCCGAGCCCGGAGATTCAAAAGAAAATAGTGACGGTGTGCGGAAAACTTCTGTCGAAGCGTTGGTATAACGCGAAAGGTTCGTTGGAAACCGGCAGGAGTTGTGTTCTGAACGTCGACGTTTTGGTAAGGGTGTACCTGAAGGGGGCGAGCGTCAAAACGATCGCCGGATTGGTGGGGACGCTACAGGAGCAAGTCGACGCTTTGCGCAACAACGAAGACTGCCTGCTGATGCTCAACAGTATCGACAAAAAGAATTTTCACGTTTTGTACAATGGATTGTGCAGCGCTTTGCTCAACAGGTAATGTGGATTCATTTATAGTTATGAATGCCGGTGAAACTTTTCCTAGAGATCAATTACCCTAACACCAAACTGGTTTTTTTTTGCACTCGACGTTTTTCTGATGATTTTGGGCATGTGTCATCAATACTAGTCGACGAGATCAAACACGTACTTTAATAATGCATATTATCCCCGAGTTGAAAAAAAAATACAAAATAGATGACGTTTGTGTTTTAGAGCTTTTTTTGGCTGATAGCTTGCGCTCAGAACCTTAAAGAAATACGGACATCACGCGGAGTTTATTCACTTTATTATGGAGTTTTTGCGGTTTCAAGTTCTCAAAAAACCCAATTGTTTTTGTGCCAAAAATATTTATTTTCTCCGATTGACAGCAAATATTAATTCTGCAGACACATCAATCAGCAAAGTATTACTTTTACTGCCTAGGCAGCGAATGTAATACTTTGCTGATTAATATGTGTCTGGGAGAGTAGGTAATTCTGTCCACAATGTTGTCAACCTGTAATTACTATAAACATACATTTCCATAGCAACCAATCATTCCAACACTTGCCATTTCTTATCAAATTTTGTTTTCATTTATCACTACAGGAGAAATGCAATATCCTATATATATCATTTCAAACAATGGGAGAAAAAATTATATGTTCAACTCGACAGCAAAGTAGATCGACTGCCTTAGGCTAAATTCCTAGCCTCGTTACGCTCGGCTATGAACTATCACCCGCGGCAGTCAATCTACTACTTTGCTGTCTAGTAAAACAAATAACTGATTTTGCAAGAAAGTTCTTTTAAGAGATGGAAGTGTTAGCCGAAGAGCCCGCTGAAAAGCTGAAATTTTCACTGCACATGTCACTAACATATGTAAAAACAACCAGCGACTAAGGAGTTTATATGGTGGTTACTCAGGCAGGAAAAAGGCAACAAAGATTATTTTCCAAGTCATATGCCCTCTTACATTTTTTCTTACGGATGTTGTAGCTTCCATCGCACATTTTCTTGATTACTTATATATAATGCCAAAAGATGGCAAGAAATTTGAAAACAGAATTGAAATATTTGAACAATATCGTAGATCATTCATATTTTGATGAGTTTTTTCGGGCTTAAAGTTTCATTTTCCTCACAAACTTATATTGTCAACACTGCTCCGAAGCTTCATCAGCTTTCTGGCAACATTTCAGTCCATCTCACAAATAGATATCTGCACCTACTTTACCCTTCGGAAAAGATAACCTTGCTTCACATTGTCAAGTAAACGGAAATATCAACATTCTAGGGTTGATGGCTTCACAAAAACACTACAAATACTGTCCAAACGTAAATATAATTATAATTTAATAAAGTTCAGGGGTATGGCAGGGGGTTGTAACCGTAGCAAGTGTCTGGCAATAGATGATGTGATTTCTATTATCGTGCCGAGAAAATATAAAAAAACTTAGCTTTATAATTAGGAAATTACACCTTTGCTACCTGGTACCTGCCAGGTAACAATAATCCAAACTTCATAGCCAGTGATCGTTCTCACCTGTGTTAGGAACATGCGCAGAGGAACCTTCAGCTTTCTCCACCTCAAGAAACTTCCGACATCGAGTCGATAGATTCCAGAAACCTGATCAACTTCACTAACGGTTTCCATCTCCAAGGTTTTAAGTTAATAAGGTTCAATAAGAAGTATTGATTTTTTATATGGAATTAATCGAATAAAAATCTTGATAGTAATAATGATCCACCAATATCTATTCTCTCACAATTTTCACAGGATAAAGAGCGAAGTTCAGTCCCTAACGAACTCTCAGCACTTAACCTTATGGAGGAATGCAGCTCTGACAATGCAAGGTTTGATGACGATTGCCAAAGCCCAAGAGACCAAAACCAACTTGGCTTGCTTCTTGAAGAAATCCATAGGCATTCTCAAAGTATTCTTGTCGCAGGGTATTCCCATAATGGAAATAATGCTTCGTTCGAAACCGGACGAAGTCGTGGCTATTTTCAAGTCGCTGCAGTTGAGCACGAGGTTCTTACACCACTTGTGCTGTTACACCAAGTTCACGAAAGATTCCAGCTTGATGGCGTATGTGCCGCAGTTTCGACTAACCCTCGAATCGCTCATCTATAGGTAACTGAAATTTTGTCTTGATCAGTCGAAGCCGTTTGACAAAGCCCATATGCACTGTTTTCATCAAATCCCGGAGAAAAAGATTTAGATCACCTTTTACTTTTCCTACGCGCTGTACGAAAAACAAATCTTGAGTGAGTTGGAAGTTTCAGAGCCATTTGTTACCCTACATTATTCAGCACAGCGTTAAATCAAGCTCATCTTATTTAGTACAAGACGGAACGGTATGCCTCTTTAATTTTTCGGAAGAACATCATATCAATTATTCTTTTTTCAAAACCAGAGATTGATCATGACGCAAAACAAGGTGTGAAACTACAGAAGTAAAAACTTTTTAGTGTAATAATTACAAAAAATGATAATCGACGTATCAGGAATGTGAATGTTCGTCTAGCTGTAGTCAATTCTCGCTCAAAAGAATTTATATGACTGACATTTTTCAACCAATGTTCAAAAAGCCCTCGAATTTATGAGAACTGAAGTTATAAGACCATTTTTGGTAAGACGATAGAAAATAAGAAAAACCAAAAAAATATTGGTTTGGTTCAATTAAATAATTATTCAACAACAAACTGTAGGTATCCTTCTGTGCAGTGTTCAGAATAGTTTCAAGTTCTTTGGAGAACTCAAGTAATAACACGATTTTTGGGAAGACGACAGAAGAGTTGAAATATTTTGGAAGATTTTTATATAAATAAAAAATGACTTGCCTTTTCAATTTCCATTACATAATCAGATTTCGAAAAAGTCAATTTACCATGATGGCATCATAATATATAACTCAATTCCAGAAACAATTAAAGCATTTCGCTCAACAATGAAATTTAAGCAAAAATACAAACAATTTTTGATCAGCTAATGTACAATATATTTTGCATGTAGTCAACAGTAATGTTTTTTTTACCTCCATTGGTATTCATCAGTTTTGAAAGCCATTCCATTTTAACTGCTTACAAATATTTGATTTCGTTAAATGTATGGATTTTTTTTGCTTTATACTTGTGAAAATTTCATTTATTAACTATGTACTTATGTGTTCTAGTCCCTATTCATAAAATGTAATGTTTCTTGGGATAATAAAATTGAATTGAATTTTCATTGCTCTGGAGCAGTAAATATTATCTTTTCAAAAACAGACTGTCATTTATCTTGTTCAGAATATCTCTGAATTTCTGGGACAATTCAAGGTCATAAAGGCGACCAAAGTTGAGAATCTTTATAGATGAAAAGGACACTCATTTTCATTGCTTTGGAGCAGTAAAACAACATCAAACTGTCATCCACCTTCTAATCAGTCTTTAGAATGCCCTCAAATTTCTTGAAGAAGTTGAAAGATGATAGTTGAGGTTGAAAAACCAATATAAAGTTGAAATATATTCGAAGGTTTTGATAGATGGAAGGTATAACTCTGATTTTCATTATCTTCAGGCAGTAAACTAACTAGTCGACAACAAACCATTTAGCGATGTCCCCACAAAAGTTTAGTATTTTTCAATGGCCGACTTCTTACACGAAAGAGGGAAGGGATGAGTTTATGAAGATATTCCACAAACTGGAATTCAAATATTTTTTTTTTGTGCTGGATGTCCCCAAAACTAATTCAAAGCTTTTGAAGAATTCAAGAATGTGAAACTTTCAACTTTCAAAAGTTGCATTCGAACAATCGTTGATGAAATGTTCCGTTTTTATCCAGAATTGTATTAGTGAAAACAATACAGAGTGTTCCTTGATGAAATGCAAATATTCAAAAAGGTGTAATTCTACGTGAAAAACAATGGTAGGTTGCTATTTATACGATATTTACTACATTTTTTTCTTGCAACTTCAACACTTCATATTTTTCCATGTAAATTCTCACCCTCGAATATTCGCATATCATTTAGAAACACCCTGTATATGATCCAGATGAAGTACCCAAATGTTGCATATGGTCCCGAAACATTCCTCAAAGAATATAAAATACGAAATCATCCGTCCCAACAGGGTGAAGGCTGCTCTGGTTGCCAACAACTATTCCACCGCCTTCTGGATGGGCACCTTGCGAAACAGAGATTTGGAGGGGAGAGATATTCTCTCGCAGAGCACCACGATGACGGAGGAAAACGCGGACGGTAGCGAAGAAGAACTACCCGAAGACGATAGCGACGAAGATTTGTTGGAAATCGACGAATCCCGCGACGCCGATAACGACCAACGGTCCAGCAGCGAGGTTTTCGACTGAACAAAAAACAAATTCAACTCACCTTCTCCCCTTGATCGTAATTCGTGATGATCCCTTCCTTGATGAAGAGTCCGTAGTCCTGGTAGAACTTTTCGAATTCCACTGGGTTCTTTTTCGCCTGGTCTTGGAGGAATTTGACTATTCTTGCAGTCAGGACGTCACGTAGTTTCCTTGAAAAAAAAAACAGACATTCTTGCACTTGTTGCTTAGTAATAAGCTAAAGATATATTTTGTACTATCAAGTTTTCTAAATGAAATATTTCATACTGTTTTATTGATGTTTCATTGGACTTACTTGATGAGAGCGCTGTTTTGTAAAAGTTCTCTGCTCAAATTCAGTGGAATGTCTTCGGAATCCACGACTCCCTTGACGAATCTCAACCATTTCGGTAAAATATTATCGGTTTTGTTTTTGATGAGAATTTTTTTCGTATAAAGTGCCACACCGGATTGATGTTCTTGGGACATTTCGAAAAGACCTAAAATAGGTTAACAATGAAAAAAATCCACAGGAATTGGGCAAGGTACAAATAAATCCAATGCACGGTATATTTCATCTGAATCGGTAGCGCAGAATTCAACACCTGAGAATTGCGACATTGATTAATATGATAATAAGAATAGCTTTATTTGCTCAACAAACAGTAAATCCATTGATAGGACAAATAAAACATTATTATCGGGAGTAATTACAGAAGTGCTTCAAAATTACCGATAATTTTCCATGTTGTCTAAAAACTGCATGAGTTTATTTTCATATTTTGTCGAAAGAGCCCGACTCCGAAGAAGGAAGGCTCTTTTAGCAAAATATGAAATTAACCGAATGCAGTTTTTTTACTGACAACATGCTTGAATGGAAAATTATCAGGTTTATTTTGATGCACGAGTGTAATTCGGTAGAATATTTCCGGAATTAAAACAACGACGTTTAAAATTCAATATTTATGCCTGTGAAGATGACAAATGTACATTTTAACAATCTTTACTATAGATAGACGGACCGAGCGGGTATTTTTCGATACCTACTGGGTATTTACCAGCCCGAAAATATCCCGCCGGGAATTTATCGCTGTAATTGATCGAAAATGTCCCGCTTCATATGGGATTTTTAACATACGATGGAAATATTCAAAATAACAATATAAATAAACATAAATTGAAATAAAAATATATACAAACATATAATTATGTAATTTGGTATGAATATTGATAAATCTTGAAAATCTGAATGGTTATAGTATAAATTTACATTCAATATTACATGCTCATAGTAAGTAAAATAAAACTGTTGTCATACAAGTAGAATACAAATTGTTGTTCTAAAATTGTTCTTTTCCGTTAACCAGTTGTCCAACGTCAACCCTCAGAAGTTGAAACTTGTGCGAACAATGGATTAACGAGACCTTACCTTTTAACGTGCGATTACCCAGAAATAGAAGAATACAAAAGAATAAATTGAAAAAACATAGGTATTTAAACTGAATTCGTGAGTTATGATTCTAAGGTAAAGAACTGTTTCTTTATAGCACAGGTGCCACATTACCATTTTGAAATTCATATTACAGCAGTTTGATATTCATCTGCTATGAAAAATTAACATTAAAAAAATAAAAATATATATATCAAAGATAATGGTTTTCTAGGAAAAAACATGGCTGCTCTACCTCTGCGAAGTTGTGTCGCAGAACCCACATTGATCATCTACTTTCACCATACTCGAGATAATTTTGTAATAGAAAACATCGAACCTGGTTTCCCTTCTGGAAAATACAAGAGCGCCCTTATCGACAACGGCACGTCAGTCTTGTAATGCAACGTGAACCTCGGCACGTCGTAGCTACCGCTCACGAACCTATAAAAATCGTGATGCTGCTGCGTGGTTATACTTTTCGGATCCGACAGCCACAAAGGCTGGACGATGTTGGCTTTCTTGCCGTTCAAGTACAAAGGGCTGCCGACGAAATTACTGTACTTGTTTATGATGCCTTTGATCGTGTCATCGTCGGCGAACTCTCGGCAATCTGCTTTCAGATGAATCACGATCTTCGTGCCGAACTGAACGCCTTCGGCAGGTTGAATTTCGTAAGTACCAGTTCTGGAAATGCAAAAAAAATTACGTTCGTGTTAAATTCAAGATTTGTATGAAAGATATATGGAACCATCCACAGTAAGCTTGATGTTTTGAGGTTAAATCATGAGTATTGGTAACAGTGTTCTATCCGAAATAGGGTGATACTGAATCAGGACTTTTCTGAATGAAAATACGCAAAATTATCAGGTTCTTCACAATCCACAACATTTCACCAATAAAAACTCTCAGCTGATCAGTAGACATTACCAACTGAACTCACCCATCAGAAGACCATTTGAATCCATCCTCTTCGCCTGCTGCTCTGGAATAAACGTCAACTTTGTCGGCAACCATGAAGGCACTGTAAAAACCGACTCCGAACTGCCCGATGATATTGTTGTCGCCACTCGCTTGTTTCGATTTTAATTCCTCCATGAATGCCTTAAATTCAAAAAAATTCATATTCGAAGCAGAAAGGTTAATCTTTCGATTTAGTCTGATTCTTTTGCCAATTTGGAGTTATAATATATTATTCGAGTAGGGTGAGAAGTGGGCTATCATATAACAAGCACTTTTAAGCGCAGAAGGATATTATGCTAGAGCCCGCAACGACTAGACATTCTTTATTTTATAAAAGCTGAAAGTTTCTCTGCACATGTTTCCAACACAGGTTTGAAAGATGGCAATCGATCAGACTGAGCTTTTCTGCCACCGAAAGGGTCTGGTCGCAATACTCAAACGGTCAAGATAATCAATTCAAAAGATAAATCGGTTGTTTGTTATTGGTCAAATTATAGGTGTCACAGTCAGACCACGCCTATTGCTGGTACCTGAGGAGAGCAAAAAGCTGGTGTCAAGGTCCCTCCAATAATTGAATTTCATCGCACATTTTCCAAGAAACTATCGCATTTTGTGAAAATATGGGCCACCATCAAATATAGGTACACCCAGTAGATCGCTTGCGAGCGTGAACGTTAGGCTGGTGGCCCACACGACGGTAACGGCACGATTTGCCGCGCGCGATATATCGCGCCGCATCTGCTGTGTTCTCGCCCACAACACGGTATATCGTAAGACACTCATTTGAATTAAATACTACATGTTGCCAAATTGATTTTAGCCAGTTGTTGCTCTGAGCTTCGAAGGGATGGATCGAAGAAAAGTAATTTTGTTAGCTATTGTTTTACGTAGGCGCCGAAGAAATCGAGCTATCAAGATTCAAAGGCCATCCATTTTTGAGAGTTAGATATGCAGATGAAGGCGTTTTATACATTATTCGAAAAGCTGAGAGAAAATCGTGGGAAGTTCTTTAATTATTTTCGCATCAGCACAGACACGTTTGATTATTTATCTACCGTTTAAAAGAGTCTATAATATGTCTGGGCCCTTCCTGCAGCCAATTCAATAATATGTTCTTCTGGTTTATATTTCCCTTTATTATTATTTGTCAATTAAATCGATTATTTCGAAGGTAAATTTTCTCTTCGTTGACATGGGTACCTGTATTTCAATGCATGCACGCAGAAAGACAACACAGCACTTATTAAAAATATCGTCGATGTCGTCCTGTGGGCTAGAACTCATTAAATCCTATTGGCGTTCAGAAGTCATGCGATACGAATTCGCGCGATTTCTGACCGCCATATCGCAAGTGTTTGCGGTAACTTCCTGCCGCGACGATATTTAATACCGTCGCGGCATTTTTCAACCAGTGGGCGACCAGTGCATTCAATTGTACGAAACAGTTGAGTACGCGATATCGCGTACGATTTACCGCGCGCGGCAAATCGTGTCGTTACCGTCATGTGGGCCACCAGCCTTAGTAACTTTAGAACCACGATCCATCTTGGCTCAATATCGCGGCAAGCGTCACAGCGTGCGTTTTTTAGGGAAAAATACCGTAGTTTCGCGAAGTGCCAGAAAATTTGTGGACGAATGCACATACTAGACTGGAAATATAAGCTCACTTCAAACTCAGCAGACTACATTTTCTTTTAGACTCACGCACTTCAATAGACACTTGTGCACCTCATATGATACGTCATATATCAGCACAGACGAAAATCACAAGTATATGATACGCTTCATATTCGAAGACAGAAAACGCAAAACATCCCCCTAACCGGTGGTTATAACTAGTCAAAGTCACAGTGGGAAACCCACCGGTTGAAACCTTTCTTCCAAGCGGCTATTTTCATGTTTTTATTCAAATTTAAAAATTGACCTTGAAAAACAAATGGCAAACGAGGCACCAACGTTTTCGTATTTCATATAAAATTGCGTTTGTGTTGCATACTCAGGTTTCGCTATTGGTGGAGCCTGAAAATGACATTTTTTAATATGAAATTTTTCAAATTCCTCCAATAGTGAAGCTTGAGATTGGATCCTCACTGCATTACAGTTCCCTGCAATGAATAGAATTGTTGTCTTTACTGTTTAGTCTCGCCAACACAAGATGTCGCCAGAGTAGCAAACATTTATCTGGTATGTAACTAGGCATTCCAGATCAGGTTATGTCTGGGGGGCAAATACCAGTTTAAACCAATCACACACTTATAAAAAAGAAAACAAACGAAAGTTCCTGGGGGCAGATACCGCCGTATTGGTTCATTTAGATTAATTTGACATTTTTGACAAGTATCTGGAATGCCTTATTGTTATAAGAGCGTCTACCGACAGGTTCCCGATCCAATGTTGCCAGATCATTGACAGAGCTCTTGTTAATTATTCGAAATAGAAACTAAAAAGAAATGAAAGGGGGTATGTCGTTGCACTCACATTTCTATAGTTTACAGTCTACGAACATACCAGAAAAATGCCCTTTGCAAAATTCACCGAATGTTATGCAATTTTTTATTAGCCCAACCTCAACTAACCCAACCCAATACCACATTCATTGTGGGCCTATCGACAAAAAAAACAAAATGTTCTGTCAATAGGAAGCGGGCATGTGACGTCATATGACAACTGTCAATTCAGCCTGCTGGACTAGCAAATCGTATTTCCATAAACAACAATGGTAATTTGATGAGATTATAATGGCAATACTGAGATACAAAATGCATGAATATACCGTTGCCCATTTCAACTTATCAGTGGTCAAATCTGCTCTTCTAGTTGCCTGATTCCACAACTCACGTCTCTTTTCAGCAAGAGGATTAATATTTTTTCTTTTTCTATTCTCGAAAATAGAAGGGAATCGAGAAAAAATATTTTGAAATATGACATAAATGCGCAATAAGCATCAGTGAATCCGTTCGTTTGTCCAGCAGGCTGGATTGACAACTGTCATTTACTATTTACTGTCGGATATGCCCGCGGTCTGTGATCTGGCAATGTTGGATCGGGAACCTATAAGTAGATGCTTTTATTGTTATGCCCGGTTATAATCGTTTATGCCCGGCTGTAACCGGTTATAACTGTTTGTGCCCGGTTGTAACCGGTTATAACCGTTTGTGCCCAGTTATAACCGGTTATAACCAGTGGGTCGGGTTTTTGCTCAACATCCTGGATTTCGGGGTGAAACTGAATCTTGAAATTAATTTAAGTTCTCATATTGGACATCAAATCTAGGTGTAGAACCATAGGACTGCTGTGAATGGTTGGTGAAAATCCAACATAATAAAAGTGATATTATAAAACAAAATAACAGATTGAAAAATGGATTCTTTGTTAAGATTCAGATAGTTTCAGATGTTTTTTTTTTTGGTTTCTTGAAGCGCACAATGCACAAATATGAGACCATTTCAAACAGTAAAATTTGGTTTGAATTTTTTGATGTTCTATTAAAGTATATTAAACGGGCAGCCAAATACAGTGACGAAAACATATTTTCCGGGCTTATAATGTGTTTGAAAGTGATAAATAAAAAGAAGCATGCTAAATAATTTAACATTTTCTTCAACAAATGCCAATAATTTCTAACACAATCCATTCTAGGTATGTGTCTATATTTCAAATAGCTTGAAAGACATGAAGAAGCCATGCAATGGTCAAACAATTTATGATAAAAAAAAATAATTAACACAGTACCTTCGATCCTGATTTTGCTATGACTCCAAGGTTTGAAATAAGTTCCGCTTTTGTCATACCAATACCAGTGTCCTACAAATTTGTATGTAATGAAATGCAAGAAATATAAAACATAACTGAAAAACCTGTATCGTTAACGTCCGATTATGCTTATCCGTCGAAATATGAATTTCTAGCGCTCTGTCAGCATCTTTAATTTTTTCGGAACCTTCTTTCGAAACAGCCATATATCGAAACTTCTCCAAAGCATCACTTGCATTGGATATCAGTTCTCTGATAAAAACTTCCTTCTCTGAATACAGGGAACGCGCTACTATATCTAGAAGCATTCTAGTTTCTGCTTGGAATTCGTGTTTCGTACTGTCTCCTGGAAAAATCGGCAAATGAAAGCTCAGCTCTGAAAACATTCATTTCTCGTTATTACCTATGGGTTTTTCTGTATCCTTAATGATGGAATGATAATCATCTTCTTTTGGAGATGCCTCCGTACTCAGAAATCTCGAATAATTAGGGGTCCCTAAAAGGAAAAAAAGTTTGAAAATTTGAAAGATAAAACTTCCTAACCTAAAATTTTTTTTTTACCGCAACAAATCGCTGCTAGATGTTTGCTTTTTTGGGTAGCATTTTTCACTGAACTGTTCCTTGCATGGGGAATCAAATGTCTCAGAAGAAATAAACGATTTATTCTGGTCAAAGAAGACATTTTTTACCAATATTTAATAACCTAAAAATTACCACCACTGTTTGTACAGAATCTAAAATCACAAGTTTTATTTTGATCGGATATCGGACCACAGAATACAGAATGCAATATGCAATGCAAACAGCAAAACTGACATAGTTCATAGTTCTACGCAACGGTAGATGTCGCTAATGGATCATGCATTTAACCAACATTATACATTATTATCGATATTATCTAGGCCCCACTTCTGGTATGGTCCCAAAAAAAAGAAAAAACAAACAAACTTAAAAAAAAAGAAAAAAAAAAAAAACCCAAAAAAGAAAAACCCCAAAAAAAAAAAAAAAAACCCCTCGACCAAAAAAAGAGGCCCCAAGGGGAAGGAACCAAAAAAAACATGCCTCATGGAACATTAACCTAATCGTTTCATTTCATTACTGATACATAGACCAAACTTTTTCTTTACCAGGATGAGAGAAGTTTCAACATCAGTGTTTGTAGAGATATAATTGAACTAATTCGGTTATAACATCCTGACTGTAACAAGTTTAGTCGTTGCAAATGTGTATACAACTACGAATTTTTCCTCAAGAGAATTGAATGTGGACTCAAAAATTGTTAAAAGAAAAATTCTGGTCAACACAGTCCGTTGAATAAATATAAAGTAATTTATCGCTGTAAAACTCTGAAAAAGCTGCGTTTTCCAATGTGTCATGGGTCTATATACAATGGCTCCGAATTTAAATTGTCGTTCTAGTGGATACTAGGTGCCGCCACAAAATATGTTCATTCTGAATAGCTGACAGACATATAAACATTTTTTGGCACATTTGTATTTTAAACGAATTCGTTTGTCTCTTTCTCTTTCACTTACTTCTAGCCTAATTAGTGAGAGAGATAGACAGAAGAATACATTTTGAATACAAGTTACAAGGGCGGCCTCATATAGGTAAATACACATCGAGATATAATAAAAAAACTCAAAAATGTAGTTTCATTCTATTATTTGGTTCATTGTTTTTGGCAACAACGGAACTTAAATTCTTCAAAAAAATTGCTGTTGAAAAGCATTCAATAGTTGAGCCGCCGGATTTCATAGGAAAAAGCATCTTTCTTCTGCCAGATGGTAATTGTTTCGAGAATTGCATATATAGCGAAAATTGACCAACTTTGCAACGATAGGTTTAAGATGTTTTTTTTATATTCAGGAAGATTATTTACCTCCCACTCAGAAAGAGATGCTACAACATGATAGCCTTCGTACTGGAACAAAGCTAGTATAAGAGTGTATATTTCACCAATCTTTAGTATTCATCACACCAAAACACAATAGCCATTATTTACAATAATACCACAATCGCTCTGATGCACACGAAAGCTCACCTAGTTTGAAAGGAAAATAAAAACACCTCTTTAAAGGGTTCTGAACTATCATCACGCAAAATCCTCCTTATCCCCTTCAAGAAGTGATGGAATTCTTCAGTGACATGCCGACGACACGTTTTCAAATAGTTAGAGGATTTGTAACCATATAGGCTCGGTGTGAAATAAGCCGTGAATTTGGATAGTCTTTTGTTTGCGAGTTGAGAACTGGCGATTAAAAGGGTATTATTGCATGGAGATGAGTATTCCGATCGGGGAAGCAAGTATTGCACTGGCGACGAAAGGAAAGAATTATATTATTGAAACTAGTTCATGATGGAAGGTTGTCTAGCACGAACACAGAGTGCTCTGATTTCACCAATCTAAGGTGGCTATATACTCACGGTATATACTAGTGTTTTCACTCCATATAAAAGATTGTCAGCAAATCAGACGACCGATCTGGCCTACTTGATCAAGAATTGATGACGTAGAACGTAGTAATAACTCGAAAAATTCGCCAGGTATCGTCACTCTCGCAGTTGAGATGGCAGTCATGTGTCATGTGCACGTTCTGTGTTGCCAAGTGGCTATGTCGTTGCGAATTCTGGTCTAGGTGCTGAAAAAATTAGTTGATTGTTGATATTTTCATTTGAGCAATATAATATTGTGATCTCACTTCAAAAGATCGGTTTAGAAGTAGTATCACAATTCAGCCGAATATTATTAACGTTAATGCGTGTGAGCGAATAGGAGTGAGAATTGTGATCAAATTTTATGGATATGTGAAGTGAGAAAATGCCATTTTTTCTGGTGAGTGAAATCATAATTATTTTCTATAACCTTCTGGGTTGAAATGAAAATATCTAAAACACATAACACACTGCATTTATAGAATATTCAGAACGCGTGAACACTTTAGAATGTTGTTGCCAGCAAACTCCTCTTTTGTTTTTTCAAGATCCCTACGAATTTTTTAAATGGTTTTTGAATATACTAGTACGTGAGATTATTCTTGGAGGTAGGTCATTGAAGATGAAGTTTGTTTTCATTAAACATCAGATTGATCTCGCATTCTATATTCTCTGTTCTAACCAAAAGTGATTTATATTGGCAACAACGTGTTCCATGGATCGAGTAATCTCGAAAATTTTTAGGAATTTTAACCACAAGCGCACCTTTAAGGCGTAATTTTGAACAACTACACCCTGTCTACAGGTTTGTCAGAAACAATAGGTTTGTTCTAGCAAACCATTTGACCGTTTGGAAATTGGTCTGAAGCAGAAACTCTTCCAAGAGATCAATTACCCTAACACTGAACTGATAGTTTTGCACTCGACGCGCGTTTCGCTAACAAGGTTAGCATCTTCAAGAAAAGAAAATTGATACAGTATCAATAGGTAATTGCATTGTATCAAATCACCATAACAATAACACCTTTGAAACCGTATCACTAGACGTCAGTAAACAACACAAATAAATGTCAGATAGACTTCAAAAATAGAAAAACATTTCGCGTTTTGGTGAGTACTCCATACAATCTATAGAGGAAAGTATAAATGAAAAAAAAAATAACATTTCCTTGATAATTTCTTTATTCGTGAAATATTCCAATGAATTACATTCGTGATATCTTATACAAATTGCAAGAGTTTATTTTCATATTTTGCAAAAGAGCCCTAGTCCTTCGGACTCGGGCACTTTCGCCAAAATATGAAAATAAACAAACTCTTGCAATTTTTAGATATCACGCTTTCTTGCGAAATTATCGGTAATTTTTATGCACTCGTGCAATTATAACCGACAATGGATTACTGCCTGGTAGATGTCTCTCCACTACATCAAAGTATCAAACTTTAAATTGCCAATTTTCTTGTTTGAAATATATTTTCAACGTCCTCATATCTTCTGACCAAACCCAGTCGATAAACTACAAATAATGAATGTTCCTTCCATATTCACCGAAATATATCTATCAATCACAATATACACGTTTTCAAAACATTTCTCTATCTCGGACAACATTTATTTTCAGGGTTTCCAAATCTTCTCGCATTCAGCAGCCATTCAACACAGCAGAAAACGAATCGTGGTAGAAACAACTCATGTCTGCATTTCTTACGCAAAATCGGAAAGGGACAATTCTTAAGATTCAACACATTTCACCCTTGCGATAGGTTGGCCATTATCCAGGGCTGTACATGTTAGATATCTTGGAGTTTCGATGCGAAAAAATCTTTCACAGTTAGGAGTTATTCAAAAAAAAAACAGAGTGTTTTCGAAGTTGAGTAGTTTCTTTGAACAGCTTGAAAAACTCATGTAAACAACTTGATATACTGAATATCTCCTGTATAAAAGTTGATTCATGAAAGAGTAAAAGTTACAAGATATAATACAGGTCAGTGGTCGGGAATTCAAGAGATTCTGGGTGGTAATAATATATTTATGTTTTCTAATTTTCACTCATTTATCATGCAACTGTTTTGAGGGGAATTTTTGGTATATCAACTTCTTTTGAGAACACCCTGTATAAATCCAAGACTATACGGTGATGTCGTCTTTGAAATATCCTACACCGGCTCCTATTGGGGCCTTGTAATATTTTCCAGGGATGTAGTTTTCTGAAACTGGTTAGAGTGTCAACTTACACTGCATATAGTTGAGAAAGGCTTAATCGCATCTTTCAAATTTCTTAATTTGATAAAAGTCCTAATAATTTCGAATACTCAAGAATAATTAATGATAATAATCAATACGTTTTTTGTAAACTTGTGAGCTGCTAGCTCACGTTTTGAAAAATATATAGTTCCATGTCAAAGAGACATCCCTTTATATACCTAGTATTTGAGTGTTGTAATATATTTTGTATGATTTTGTTTTAGAATAAGGTATATTAGGAAGACCTGTTTGTAATGAGGATATACAGGGTGTTTCTCAATAACATGCTTATATTTTAGGAGAATGTTTCTCGGCTTATATTGAGAAAAAACTTCGTATGAATCTATATATCAAAAAGTTGTTAACTTCTGAGGTACAGGGTATTGAAGTTTCAGGAACACTTCTTGTCTGAATACTTTGTCATGACCCACACATGAAGTTCGTGAAGTGATACATAAGCTAAAAAATCTTCTTCAACAGATGTCTATGGCTAAATGATCTTTTTAAAAGAATCACTCAAATTTCTAGAACCACTAACCTTTGTTAACGTTTTCTTCGTTTTTCCCCATCCTTCTCTTTTTCTCTCCACAAAAAGGTATGTTGATGGGCTTACTATCGGCCTTCTTTTTGTTTTTTTCTGTTTGGTTTTTGAGTTGCTTTGGCTTTTCGTTTTTTTCCTCTTCCTTTGTTTCGTCTGGTCTCACGCCTCTTGGTTTGGGATGTGAGGCTTGGAGGCTTTCTTTTGCTTTGACTTCACTTGCTTTTTCCTTTTCTGACTCTTCTACGGCTGGGTACCCTTCTTTTCTTCTCTGGGTGCTTTCCACCTTCGATTCTCTCTTTCCTGTTCCCCCGTTTCTGGACCCCTCTTTCTTCTCTCTTTTTTTTTTGATGGTTGTTTCTTTTGTTTTTCTTTTCTCTTTCTTTTTTTTTTTTTTTTTTTCGTTTTTCTTTTTTTTTTTTTTTTTCCTTTTTTGTTTTTTGTTTTTCTTTTTTTTCTTGTCTCTTTTTTTAAATATTTTAATGAAGAGTAGTGCTCATCCTATACTTATACTATGATTTGCCTATTCAAAGTTATTCTCC
Source organism: Zygogramma bicolorata (assembly GCA_032362365.1). Classification (NCBI taxonomy): domain Eukaryota; kingdom Metazoa; phylum Arthropoda; class Insecta; order Coleoptera; family Chrysomelidae; genus Zygogramma; species Zygogramma bicolorata. The sequence goes on from JAVJAQ010001989.1 coordinate 360,324, forward strand.
TTAATGAATTTTTGTTAAAAAATGCATAACCTGTTTTTTCTAGCGATATGCCGATGGATGAACCTTTATTTAACGAAAAATGGTGTTTAACGTAGGAAAAATACATTGATTAAATTGGTTCAGAAGAGAAAGAGGATTTTGAAAGTAATTTTTTTAATTGGGAAACAGCAGTGGTGAATAAAAATATTTGCAACAAGTGAAAATTCATGTGAAAAATTCTGTGGGCCGCCCCTTCTCAACCTTTTCTCTTTTTCTGGTTTTTTTTCTTGTTTTCCTTGGTCGTCTCTTGTTGGGGGTTTCGTTTCTCTTGCGTTGTTGTCGGTCGGTTCTCCGTTTGGTGGAAAAATTTATAACATAACGACTTTGTATTCACAAACATAATTGTTGAATATTGAATAATAGAAAACCTCTGCGAGGTTCGTTGCTCATAATATTTGAAATTTTTCCAAAACCATTTCAAGATGATACCCTCCCAATCCTTCTTTCGACCTTCACTTTCAGAAGGTATACAACATACGTGCTCCTTTTATGACTGGACATCCCTGCCTTTTCTGACATAACTCTTACGCACGCACATAAATCTAGTGTCAAGAATCAAAAAGTGGCCATGTGCAGAATACAAGGTCCAACTTCTCGCAACCCGACTCTAATTCTTCAGCCCAGTCTTTACGACTTCTTTTGTCCTCTTAATGTGCCCTTGCTACTGACGACACTATTGTTGCTTCCACAGCAGTCATTTATTACCCCTTTGAATGACATTTACATCCCAGTCGTGAAAAGTTGTCTATGCCCGAGATTTTCAGTTAAGTAGGCCAAACATTGACGAATTCATCTAGGTAGATGATGTTAATGATGTTAGCTATTGTCGTACTGAGCAGCGTGGCTGACAAAAATTGATGGAATCAAAGTGGACTTCTTTGTAACGGTACACAAGTGTCTCGTGTAGGTGGTGTCCGAAAAATTTCTTTGTTGTGACGCGTTTAAACGGAATTTCAGGGTGTAATATTAGGAGGGTACATAACTTCATCAATTTTTTTGTTATTTCCAACCTATACCTATTACCAATGATTCGAAAATTGGTTATTTAGAGAAGACATGAGATGAACAAACAGACGATATACTGACAAGTGATAGGCGATAAATAATCAAAGGTAGAGTTTTTTACATTATTTCCATCAATGCAGAAAAATTATGAAAAATTAGAAGTCTAGACAACCAATTTTATAATGTTTAGCAGGAAGGGTGACTGTAAAGATTGCTAGGTCGACGCTCAAGACACAGGTCAGATGTGGCTTGTGGACACAAAAACTTTATCCTTCGGATTTCCTCCTTTTTTTTTGTAGAAGCTGAGATTTCTATTTCGTGCGAAAAAGTACTGCACTTCTCGTCAGCTTCTAATGATGTACAAGGCTCAGCTACGACCTGTCTTGGAATATAGTTCTCATGTGTAGAGTTCGGCACCAAAACATTCATTGAGGCTTCTCGATTCTATTCAGAAAAAGCCAATCCGTCTTTTTGGTGATTCTTCGCTCACAGACTCGCTCACTTCATTGGAACATCGTAGAAGAGTCGAGGACTTGTCTCTTTCAAATATTTTCACGATCGGTGCTGTTCTGAATTGTTATCAATCGTTCCACCCTCGGCAATATCTACATGGATGACTCGACGAGTACAGAATTCTCATCCCTCTCTTGCTCAGGGATCTTTTTTTAATAGAACATCTGAGCTTTGGAATTCCTTGCGAAAGAGGTTTTTGCTGAGGCTTAAAAACCTCAAAAATTAAAAGTGAATGTTAATTCGTATCTTCTGTCCCTTGTTTCATGCGGTGTTCTTCGAACATTAGAGGGCTTCCCTTTCATGTGAATCTGCATATAAAAAAAAAAGAAATGTTCTCCCTCTTTTTTTCGATATGTCTAATATTTTCTTAACTGCCCTGTAGACCTTTCTTCGCATTTGAAACGGCGATACCCCGATCCTAGTTGCAAAATAACGTGAAAAGAAAGAGATTTTACGTCACCCTTTTTGACAAGGTTGTGACTGATATTTATCCGCTTGACTTGCACCGAAAAGGATACGTTTTCGTCCTTTTGTAGGCGTTCGCATTCAAAGGATTAAATGCGATAATAACAAAGATGTCGGCGACAATGGATTTGGTACGAATTCTGGTCCAGTAATCTTTGTGAAATTTGCCGCATTAACAGACCGAAGGGTTAACCAGAGTTGTACAGGGTGTTCGAGGTTTGGGTCTTGGGTGTTTTGAGAAACAGTACGTGATAGATCGAATGATTATTTTTTAAATCCTATAAATAGAGTGTTTAAGTTGGTTCCAAAATCGCAGCGCCACATTGATGAAAACTTCAACTAATATGCACCACTTTGACAATTATTGCTAATAATTGAGGTGTAGGACTTGGACGTTGTTTGATAATTTCAAACCTGGTGTGTTGACTTATACCTAATAGATTTTAGGCAAATTTTCTGTGACGAACCATGAATTATTGTGCTTGATAAACAGCAGTAATAATTTCAATCATATTCCAAAATTTCAAAATAATATCGCTCCACTTTGACCAAGACTATAACTAATAAGCACCACTTTGACAATACTTTGACATTGTTTGGAACTTCTCACCAATGGGCATATCGCTCATCTTGAAATCTCAATAGAAAAAAATAGTCTATTATACTTGACAATAAAATGATTTATTTACTTTCATAATAAATAACTTGAGAATTTTTTTCTTTTTTTTTGAACCTCCCATTTTCGCTATCTGTGATTTTGATTAATCATTAATTTATTTTTATTATTTACTTATAGAATGTGCTGCATGAAATACAATGATTTTCTTGGTGAGGATAACAAATAAACGATGAGATCAGAACCTGTGGTGTAACATTTAATATTTCTTCACAAGATTAATCACCCTAACATCAAACTGATATGTCTTTTCGTGGATGATATACAAATATGAAATAGTAGTTTGTACAACAAGAGTGGATATGGCCAATATCCATTTGAGTTGTACAGTTGTACTTGAAAAAATGCGATATATACCAAAAGATAACAAAAATAAAACTATAAAAATACATACAAAACATGGTCAAATGGAGGTTATAAAAAGTATGTATATATAAAAGAGTGGAAGTCAAGTTCATATAAGAATAGACACAGAAAGTAAAACTTAAAAGCTCCTTAATGAAGATAAAAAACATGAGCTAGTCAATCAATTAAAATTATCCTCAAAAAATTAAATTCAAAAAAAAAAAAGTTTTTTCAATAAAAAATTTTTTTAAAAATTTCCTAATTGGAAATCTTTTTTTTTTGGAGCTTTTATTTTCAGATTCTTCTTTTTTTTTATTTTTCCCCCTTTGTGATATTTTGTTTCTTTTGTTGTTTTTTTTGTTTGCTCTTTGTGGTTCTGTGTGTTTTTTCTTCTTCGGGTTTTATTATGAGAAGGGGGTTTTGCAGATTTTTATATTTTTTTTTTTTTTAAACACACATTCTCCTGTTTTTATTATTCTTTCCCCCTTTGGATTTTATTTTTTTTGGAAATTTTCTTCAGTATCTTTTTGTTAATTTGAATACTTTTCAATTTACTTTCTCCTCCTTCTCCCCCAACTGTTTTCCGTTGGGTTAGTTAAGTTCTTTGTATTTCTTCTTTATTCTCCTTACTCTTCCCAATCCCCTTTCTTTCAATTACCCAAACCCCATAACAACCTTGGGTGGTTTTTTTTGTTAGTTTTTTTACATAATCCAAATATTTAAAATTCTTATCTATTAACACTTCTTTTTTTTTTTTTGTTTTTTTTGTTTTCTATTATTTTTTTTTTTAATTAATTTTTTTTATTGAGGATCTTAAATATTTTTTATTTTTTTTTAGTTATGTGGATGTTAGAATCTTTAATTTTTCCCTTTTTCTTTTTTCTCTTCCCCTGCAAAGAGATGCCTTCGAGAGTTTGCTTGCAGAGGCGCACCTTACGTGATTGTGTAATTTAATCTGTGATGCCATGATATCCGTCTGCTCGACGGCCATTCGATTATTTAGCTAAAAAAAAATGAGCATTTTTACGGGTGGGGGGTAGAAAAATTAATTAACGATTCACGCAAAAACAATGCAGTGTGAACGAGGCAACACTCGACCAGGTTAAAATTAGAGAATTTGGTCGCGACGCATATCACTTCACTGAACCCCTCCCTCCTCTTCCCCTTCGTGCTCGTTAAGCTGGTCGATTGTGATTACTGGCAGGCTTCGTTTTACACATCTGTATACATTTCCACAGAGAGAGTCTGCCATTTTTTTTTGGTGATAGTCATTTTGTATTATTTTTATATGGATTTGGAAAGAAAAAAATATCACCTATAATATCACAAGAGGTTAAATTATTTTCGGGATTGATTAAAGCTTGCGTGGTATTCGGTAAGAAAATTTACACCATAATTTGAAAAAAAAAATTAATCCAACCTGACATTTTAAATCAATTTCTCGGATTGTCAAGTTGGTCAGGGTATTGCCGTTTTTACATATGTTGATTTTTCATTTTTGTTTAACCTGTTCTGTCAGAAAGATTGATAATCACCAATTTAAAAAAAAATCATATAGTCATATCCACCATATTTCGTTAAATAAAAACAATTTCCAAACTTTAGTTTACCAAATGTTAAAACTCAGATGGGTAACAGCCCATTCTATCGCCCTTTGGTGATGTTAGTTAACTGAAGGTGGTAGAAATATATTTATCTACACCCGTACTCTGATAATACACTTATATGCCCACAACCCGCTTTATAATGAAATCCATTACGATACAGATTTTTCATTACGATACAGATTTTCAACCAATAGAAACCCATTATTTTTCAATCAAGCATGATGTGCATGCTCTGCATTTGACGTTTGTCAAGTCAAAATTTTTGAAGAATATAGGAAAACTTCGATAATCATAACAAAATGTCTGATACCAGCGATATGGGAGAATCACCTTCAACACCTTCACCGGCAGAAATACAGCTAGAAAGATTGAATTTTTCATTATTTGACAAATCAATAAAATATTCTGAGCTCTTCGTAGGCGAGCGGTCTAAAGCGCTGAGATTATACTAGCTAGTTAGACTAGTTGGAAGAGACATGGGTTCGATTCCAGCTTCGAGTAATTTTTTTTTTAAATTTTTGATCATCTCTTCATTTCTCATCGTTTTATTTCTCGAAGTAATACTACTAATCACAATTTTTAGAATTTTTCAAAGGAATGCGTCTAATTAGTATTATTGTGTGCAATACAAATATAAATATAATATTTGTAGTTCTTCACTATTTATCGGGTGTAGATAAAATAGCATATGCAACTCTCATGTAATGGTTATTACATGATCGTTGCATAATATACTATTTTACAACATGATGCTATTTCGGAAAAACCTATGTGGGTATATCTACCATATTTTGTTGAATAAAAAAAATTACCAACTTTAGTTACACCAAATGCTAAAACTCAGATGGGAACTAGTTCAGTCTATCGCCCTTTCATAATTTTGGGTCACCAAAATTAGTAGAATAGTTATTTGTTTTACTAGGCATAAAAGCACAAGATTTAATGCCCGCTGTTAAACCAGCCAAGCTATCTCCGCCTTGAAACTTAATTTCTTCAATTTCCAATCCACCAATCGACTTTTTCATATTTAAATTGCTTCATTATCAATACCAAATAACTAAATTATTTTATCAAAGGTAACTGGGCCCCTTACTATGTTTACCGCTGATGACGTTTGTTGAATATGTTTTTTACGTTTACTTTGTCATTGTCAATTTTGAAAAGTTGGCCTGTTAGAAACGGATTTACTGCAAAGTGAGGATGAATTGATGCAATTAACACCACCTGAGATAAGAGACCAGGCGCGAGATGTCAATTTTAATAACCAGTTTGATTTAAAATATTACTTGGAAGGTTGCCTAGCAACGAACTTTTTCTGCCTAGGCATTAAAAGTACAACTTCTAAGCCTGTCAAGTGTCATTAAAAGGCCGCTTTTAATGTCATTTGGAGAAAAATATATTTTGTATTATTCACAGGTATATCTAAATTATTCTACGTGTTGTAGATAATATGTTCATTTTTTGAACTGTCAAAAAAATTCCACTTGAATATCGTGGTTCCTCGAAAAAAATTCCTGAATGTTTTAACTAATCAAAATTGAGCCAACTTATTGGTTGAAAAGTAGAGGTGTGAAATTTCCTCTCAAAAATAATAATATTATTATAATTTCCGTCTACGAGTATGTTGTTTCAATAAAATAGTTGAAACTTTGATGAAAGAAAATCTCTACTCCAATATTCCGAGAAAAATATCCACAAATCGCTCCGAGATAAGAAATATATGCGTCGTGAGATGACAGCTATCTGCACCGGCTTCCCGAGTATCCTTTTTTCTCACACCCCTCCACACCCGCGCTGTCCCTTTTTAATCTCTTAGGTAATGCGTACAGGAAGGCCCATCGGGCTCCAACCCTCTGAACAGGAAATGCACATGTGACCTCGGACCCACAACCGATAACTAGAATAATCATTTCGGGGTTGATGTATGGCACACATTTGCTTTCGACTCGAAAAGCGAATATTCATTTGGCTCCAGGAAGGTTCCTTTGGAACTTCCCTTTCGAAAAGGGCATATTGTGAATGAGGTTAACGGGTAGAATTAGTATATCGTTCAACGAGCAAGTAACGATAGTCGTTTTTCCACAAGTATTGAGATTGCAATCATACGAGTTGGGACTTAGCATCTCATGCGAGTTAAGCACTATACTTTTTCTACGGCTATAAGAGCTAATAGCGATATGAATTTCCATTCAGGTACAATTAGATGAGTAAATAGAGCTGCTTGAAATTTTATATCCCATAGGAGACATAATTTATAGTGTAATAATAACTACAACTGTTACACAATGAAGTCATTGCTTTTTCAGGCGGGCAAATGAAATTGAAGACATACAATGTACCTCATCAATATATCAAGAATAATTCAGATGAAGCAGTTTTGTGTTATAGCCATAAAAAAAATTTACACCGAGTTTTTAGATACATAGCACCTTGTATAAATGTTATTTGATAGGATAGTGTAGTTGTTGAAATAAAAGATATTCTGACATTGTAAATTATAAAATAAGAGAATTGTCAATAAAGTTATTCATAGAAATATCTACTAATTTGAGGAAATCCCAAATAAAAACATGGAAAAGATGTTGTAACATGTTTTGGTATCTCCTGAAGGAAGAGATGTTTAGATACATAGCACCTTGTATAAATGTTATTTGATAGGATAGCGTAGTTGTTGAAATAAAAGATATTCTGACATTGTAAATTATAAAATAAGAGAATTGTCAATAAAGTTATTCATAGAAATATCTACTAATTTGAGGAAATCCCAAATAAAAACACGGAAAAGATGTTGTAACATGTTTTGGTATCTCCTGAAGGGAGAGATGTTTAGACACCTTGTATAAATGTTATTTGATAGGATAACGTAGTTGTTGAAATAAAAGATATTCTGACATTGTAAATTATAAAATAAGAGAATTGTCAATAAAGTTTTTCATAGAAATATCTACTAATTTGAGGAAATCCCAAATAAAAACATGGAAAAGATGTTGTAACATGTTTTGGTATCTCCTGAAGGGAGAGATGTTTAGATACATAGCACCTTGTATAAATGTTATTTGATAGGATAGCGTAGTTGTTGAAATAAAAGATATTCTGACATTGTCAATTATAAAATAAGAGAGTTGTCAATGAAGTTATTCATAAAAATATTTACTAATTTGAGGAAATCCCAAATATAAAGCCGAGGTGAACAATTGAATATTTTGGTCGAAGTTTGTATACTCTTTATTCACAATAATTCGAACTAATTTCACAAAGTGAACAAGAAACGAATATTTACGAGATCAATTTCAATATATTCAGTATTTCAAATAGCCATTACACTTAAACAAAGATCATGATGCTCACACGAATGTCAATATTTTCATTCTTTGAAAATGTCATTTCCCTGCGAGGTTGAAATATTTAACAGTTCAGCTCATTATAAGTTTCAATAAATACTTTCGCTTCTCATATTTCATAAATTTCAATTATATTTAACGAGGATTGCTGCAAATTATCATTATCTGGATTATCTATTGAAATATTAGCGGCATTTTCGACAATAAAATTGACTGGCGGTAAATCCTGAACTTGAGAAAATGATTAATAAAACGGTAACGTGCCATTTCTGAAGAGTAGTGTCTCAGTTCTTGAAGCGATATCTGTTTTTTAAAGAGAAACTAAGTACCTATGTCTTTTCTGTCCATTTGGTACTGAGATGATGTGTCATACCTGTGATGTCATGTCAGCGGATGCTCGTTTTATACAAAACATTCAGAAATAATCAAAAATACACGGTTTTGCAGATAATTTCACGAGGAATTCATAAAATATAATATTTGTCTATGTTCAAAGTAACGGTTCTCAAGTTATACTTAAAAAAACAATGCTATTCGGATTTTTTCGAAATATTTTTGCTGATAGCAAGATGCATTTATCTTTGTAATACCTATTATAATGTGGCAATAAAATTCGGAAAATAAATCTTCAAAGATCGAAAATTTTGGCTGGGGGTGAATCCCTTTTAATGGCGTGATAGAAAATTTTACGAGGATTCAGAATATATAATCTCATATTAAAAGCGACGATTTTCAGACGTGAGAACATCAATGCTAGTAATTTCGAGGAAGATTCTGATAATACGACCTACACCTCATAACTTTATAGTTGTAGCAAACTGGTATTAATTTAGGGTAAAGAGGGTTAATTCTGGAATTGACATTTTTCAATGTTTTTGTCTTATCTGACAAAAAATAGTTTTTCATTATTCCTCAAAATGTTTCATTATATTCTTTATTATTTATTCAGGATCATTGATTTTATTGTTGACTTGATGAAACTTAAGCAAAATCAATAATAAATTGAAATTTCATTCGAAGGGGTATCTAAATACTGGAATAAATATTTACAATAATTTACCTAAAAAGTTGAAAATTTCAAAAAATATGTTGAAATTCAAACGCGACTTCGCAGTGTTTCATAAACAAATGAATAGTTTGCAGTTATACGATTAGTTGTAATTTTGATCTATCTGTTATTTATTTCTGTATGTGTTCCTTTCCATATATTTCGTAATCTTATACATCCCTGAAAAAGCACATGCGTTTCGTGGGATTAAATAAAATAGTGAATAATACTTAAAGGTACTACCATTATTATTATTATGAACGAATTAAGTGAATATAGTCCAGTGAAATTCGACACGACAAAAATGTAAATACCGGACCTTGTAAACACCGCGTTTCAAATTTATCGTTCAACCACCACCGACCCCTTTTGTCGAAAATATCACTAATATTTTCGGAATTCGAGTGGCAACGGCGTAACTCGAATAATTGGTACTAGTTTCACGCCTATTTGTTTCGAATAAAAGCCCGGAACGCAATGAACCCTTTCAACTCTTCCGCACCCCAGCAATTACGACGGGTCAACCGATAGGGAGCTCTCGGCCATTTCACCCTTTCACGTGCGGTAAAATGGTTCGACAGAACTATGATTGATTGTCTTTTATTGCGAGGATGATACAGGAATTTTGAGGTTATGCAATTTTTGATAAAAATTTCAGGAGTACACTGTTTGAACGTTACTATTTTGTGGTGGATCAACACTTGTTCCGTAGTTTTCTTGGTTTGTAAGCTACTATAATTTGAAAAAATAAGAATTAATATTGGAATTTGTACAAGTGTAGAAGGGCAGATTTTCAATTAACCCCGAAAAGTTGCTGGGTCTATTGAAAAGCAGTTCTTTCTGGATAGAACAAGTCCAATTAGTCAGCAACTTTTCGTATATCTTAAATGTTCCCTAGCAAAAAAATAATAATAACTAATATATATGAAAATACTTATCGTTAACGTTTCGGAAACTAAATCCGCTTCCGTTCTCAAAACTCATACGCAAATTCCTGTTCAAATGCAAATTTCTCTTGTAGGCAATCTTCGTAATTGAAATTTGTCAAATATTTCAAATTGGACATGACATTTTGTCCTTCAGGAGGGGCAGCCATCCGCGATCTATATCAAGCGAACTCATAAATATGCATTCTTCACCAGATAGCACGATGAAAGCAGATTCCTTTAATTTTCATTTCCTGACATTGCTCTCTCTTGTCATAATTTCAGTGTCATTCCATTCCACTGTGCGATCTCCATCAGCAGTAAGAATGTGTTCTCATAATTTAGAACCACCTATCTTTCTGTTCCTGATGTACATCTTGTGTTAACTCTTTCGTACTTCCAATGGTCGAGATGTTTCTCCGATATATTTTTGACCGCACGAACAGGGAATTTGATAAATACAATTTTTGGTGTTTTTCGTTGTTCAATTTAGTTTGGTATGTGTCAGTATTGAACTTGAAGCATTTGTTGTTTTGAATATTGTTCTAACATTATACCTGTTGCCGATCCGTTTAATCTTTTCAGATAAACGAGGGACATAAGGTATAATGTTTGATACAGGTTGTGTATTTTGTGTAGGGTTGTAGGTCTTCATTATGGACTGTGTTCGGATTTTCAATTCCAATATATTAGACAAACACACTGTATACAAGGTGTTCTTAGATCCATTTCAAAATACTCCCTATGAATGTGTCTGATTTCGTGGTGATGTTCGAAACCGGACACAAAATTGACTTCAATAACACGAAGACGATTGCCACAACAAAAACACTCCATTCCAGAATGATTTGGGAAGCAATAGAAATTGAAAAACGCCCTCAATGCCCCAAAAAACGAGACGACTCACAAAGGCTTCCCGATTCCTGAAAGAAGGACGATTCCAGACGCAGTTCACACGTTTCCGTTAACCAGCTGACCAACGTCAACCCTCAGAAGTCGAAAATTGTGCGAGCAATGGATCAACGAGGCTTTACCTTTTAACGTGCGATTACCCAGCACGGTGGCCCGGCGAGGATTCGAACTCCGCCCTTCCGCTTGACAGGCAGATATGCTAACCACTACACTACCGAATATATATATATATATGTATATATATATATATATATGTATATATATATATATATATATATATATATATATATATATATATATATATATTCTGTTCAAATGTAGTTTCTGACTGAATTGACATACCAATATTGGTGAAGCAATATTTTTTTCCATTTGAAATATCGATATATAGAAAATATCTATATATGCCAAAAAATTTACATCAATAACTTTTTGCAGCACGGCGAAACAATAGAAATGAACCACAACTCAAGAGTGATTTCTAATTTTTTTATGTGAATCAAGTTTTTTTCTGAAAATTTTGAAAAATGTCTGCGAAAGAGTTGATCAGTTGTCAGTTATATTCTGCCATACACAAAATTTCAATCCTCTACTGTCACAATGAAGTCTCCATATATCACAAGTATTTCTCTTGATGATCAGAAATATGAAATCCTGATTTATTATTATTAGAAAGTGATATTTTGGGGTGTCTTGGATATATAAAGAATCGTACTTTTTGACAGCAACTCAAAAATCATATATTTCACAAACAGTGATAATTCACAATAATAATTCAAAGCTGACGTGATAAACGGGGTTGAGTTCAGGGTATTCATACAGGGCACTCCAAATATTTCCAACAATTATGTCAAAATGGCGAAGGAACAGTTCTGAAATTTTTTTTTTCCTCAAATGTCTGGAAACTAATATGACCCTACCTTCTGGTAGCATCAAATATGGTTGTAAAATAGCAATGTTTCCAACCGTTCATGAGAGAATAGTCCTGTATCTCAGAAATATATCTGAATTTTGAACTTCAGTCTATCACTTCCAAGTTGTACCCACTGCAAGCTCCCTATTACTCACCCTGTATATCATTCACTTTCACACATCGCGTCTACTTCCCAGAAACAAAACGTGTGTTGCGCTTTTCGCTTTCGACGTCACATCCCGTCCTTTGACCTTGGTCAACAAGTTTCCGCTCTTCAGCGACCTTCCTGGCACACACCCACATATGTTCTTGATATTATTTAGAGTGGATTCCCAGGTTGTGGATCGAGTGAGGTAATACAGAGAGCCAGTAGTAATCTTTTGTATCGAGTTGGACGAGTATATTTTTGATATTTACATAGACCAATGTTTAAACAATTAGGAAACGGTATATTGTTGATTGTTTTTCAGTCAATATCCTTTATATGTATCGCCAAAGATAAAAGTTTCTTTCTTCAACACTGCGGTGTAACCTTAGTGCAACAGTTACATTACAATATTACATGTTACATTAACGTTATATGTGATACTTCAACATGTAAGTTATAAAGCTGTTATGGTAAAAATGTTCTGATAGGATACATAAAAATGTTACAAAATTGAGATGGGTGTGTTGATGCAATGTATCAGATTTATGATCTAAATTTTATATGACTGCTGTACTGTAACATTATCGTAACATCTACCAACAACGTATATGAAACCATGAAATAATATTTTTTATATACATTATATTTCTCAACGATGTATATGTAGATAACGTTAAGTGGTGATGCTTTTTGCCAGAATCACACCACGGTTTCAAAAATTGGTTGTGGAATGTAAATAAAAAACTAAGAAAAAAATGTAAAAATGTGTTTGGATAACAAATTTAACAACGATGAATAGGAATTCGAGGAATAAAAACTATAATTATTGTAGAAAGAGGAGCAGATATTTAAAAAACCTCCGCCACGACATTTACCTACAACAAATGAACTATTTTGAAGAAGTAAGCTCTTTCAAAAAAATACCAATGGCTGAGAAAATCACCCTTTGTCAGATTTTAAAATTGTATACCAAGGACAACGATATGAAACGGTATATATATAAAGTTTTTATAATGTAATTTCCAGAATAAAACTGAAAAAAAATTCAAAAAATCAACTTTAAGCAATCATGTATAAATATTCTTACACATTGTAATGTCCGTTTTGTTGTAGTGATTATTCAACAGATTTTTAAACGCACAAAAAAAAAGTGTGACTGAAAACATTGCATATTTATCCTGTATATCAATATTTGCAACACCATATCGACAGGAATAAAACTGGACTGAAAACCGAACCATACTTTTGTACAATTTTTCATTTTGTTATCTTGAAAAATTGGTCTCTCTCTTCGTTTGTAACTAGAGTTTTTTTTGGGTGAATCCAAACATGTTTCATCTCAAAGATATGGAAAACAGTAAGGAATACTTCGAAGATTCTTCCAACATTTATTTGTGTTGCTCTCAAAATCCTAAAATTGAAAATGAAACAAGTTCCAAATTCGTGCTGCTACTTTCCAATTATATCAATACATGCACTCCTAATAAATACTCCCCATGTTCATTCCTATGAAGGTAGTAATCACAATTGATATGATACGTCGAGTGGTTCACTACCAGCAGATATTTTTTATTATTTCCTGCTCAAAATCTTTTGAAAGGCAATTACGTAAGAAAAAGCTCAGACGATAAATCAGATAAACCGAAAACTAGACAATAGTATCTACCACTTCATATCTAAACCGATATCTATTAAAGAATAGTTGAACATATAACATCAATGATTATATATCAGGAAGAAAAAAGAATGCAGAATGAAAGGAAGTCAATGATACGATTATTATAGACGTATGACCAATATTGAAAGGGAATTCAGCAATATTTTTTGATAATTAATTGACTATATCAAATAACATTAGAAGTAGGTTAGTAATATTTTTTATTTCGATGATAAGTACCATTCCAACAAAAACAAAATAAAGGTGGTGAACTTTCATATAAACGGTAATAGAATAGTACTAAAAAAATTCAGATGATGAGGTCAATATTTGTGATAACAACATAGGAGCATTGAATTATGTGGAATTTTTCTTCTTAATCACCACGTAGAGTTTAAGAACCTATAAAATTAGCCGAAATTCAAACTCTCATCAGAAACGAACATTTTGTAAATCAGCTATTGAAAAAAAAGGTGTCTTTCCAAGGCAATTGAACCCGATAACCAGTCTAGGTCACTTTCAAACCTTTCCCAGAACCCGCCCGTTCTGCAATAAATTTTAATCCTGCTTTGCATATTATTTCGTTGCGAAATTTTTATTTATGGACTAATAAAGAAATATACCACGAAAACTGACCGGAGTTGCACAAGTCTTCTAGGATTTTCGGAATCAATTTTTATTGTTTTATTGCTGGCCATTCTTTAGGTTATAAAATACTACGTAAAAAGCCAAGGAACCTTTGCATTTTGTTGGATAAGTTTTCGAAGCCATCAAAAGGTTAACTGTTTTATATGGTGTTGTTAACGAAAAAACCAACCGTTTACTTGTAAATTATAAACAAATTTGATCTTCTGTCATTTTGGTATTGTTGTGTTCGGGAGAATTAGGACAAAAATTATTCAAATATGGCTTGTAAGTTGACGCAGACGATATTATTGATAATGATTTTACAATGATCAATATAATGCTGGAAATATGAGCGTCCGCAATTGGAAAAAGTTCTGATTTATGCAGGAAAAATCGGAGACTAGAATCAAGCACAAATGCCGAATGTAATTTCTGAACAAGCATTTCAGGAAAGATAATTGTTTCATAGATTTTTTTCATTCAGCAAATGACTTGAGTCTATAATAATTTGATACAATTCCGAGACCGCAGGTCGAAGGATTTCAAGTTATTATACACGAAAGCGTTCGCTTCAAAGCAAAATTGTGAATATTATAGAAATGTACGAATTTTGGTCGATTGAGCATGGTGTGGAAGCAGTATATATTGAAGGAAATGACAAACTCAGGAAACTTCGAAATCAAACACAGTAATAATGAAGTATCTGCCAACTGAGCCAAAATCCAGGTTTACTTTGATCAGTTTGATCGGTTAAACAGGTCTAGTGGAATTAATCGCTTTATAACTCTGTAAATCAGTCTAACCTTGAACTTTTTCATAGCTTAAGCGCATTGAGGGAAATCGTTATAAAATCAAATATCTGATAGTTTTGTTGAAAAAAAAATCATAAATGGGTAAAGAACCGGTAAAAAACTTACTTGTTGTACGGTAGGAAATTCAATCACATCCTAAATTCAGATTCAAGATTTGAGAAGTAATACAAACCAATAATCAGAAGGACAATTGAAATTAATCTGATAGTTTTTAGACACACGATTGAAGAGGTGGGTGGATTAGTGAATGAAATTATTAATAAGTAAATTTTGGTAGATTTAGAGATTGTTATACAGTGTGGTCTATTGAGTGTGTAACGAGTGCAATTTCAATTTTTATTCTTTATGATCTTAATTTGAATAACTTCAAAAGTTAGTGCATATTCATTAACCATATAAGATGGGCAGGTTCAAGAATAAAGTATATTTATTTCGAAAAACACAACAAAATGCTATCTGGAGAAAGTATTTAGAATTGAAAGTTTGTTAAAATCTGTAGGCATGGTCTTCTATTCTTTCAATAAATTCCTGGAAAAATATAGAACTATCCCCCTGAATAATTTTTTTTTTCAGTTTTCCCGGTAACGCATATCGGAAGTTGCCATGACCAAATCACTGAGGCATAAGAGGCAGATTCTTCACTAATAATAATGTGCATATGTAGAAAAGTATTTCTTAACCTCTGCTCTGTCTTTGAACCCCTATTGAGGGGGTGTCACAACACTAAAATTTCACATAGAAAGTGGGGTCAAGTTATGAATCATTTGAAAAAGTACAGAATTGAATTTCGAATGATATCCTATTAATTGAAATTTACCAAAACATTCAATGCAAAATCGGCGTTAAGAACATCAACCCGATAACTTTGGTACTCATTTTAAATAAAAATTAGATCTGGGGTTCAAGAATTAGAATAACAAACCATGAATAAAGAAATGTTTTTCTGTGGGGGAAGGTTTTTTATAGAATATTTTCTTATACAAAAGTTACATTTCCTTTATATCAAAAGTACAATTATTAGATGTGCATTGCATGAATGATATGTTCCAACGGTACAACAGTCGAATTTTCTTGTGTTGAAATCGTATGTTTTTCAATATTAAATCGTCGTTTCTTCTCGTTACAGAAAAAAAAAATTGTGTATTATACACGGGAAAAGTATTAGATTTTAGCTCTCGGTTTTTTGTCTCACAACACAATCACTAGTTAAAATCTAATACTTTTTTCCCTTGTGTAATAAATAACTATTTCATTTCAATGAATAGGGTGTCATTGGAAAGATAATTTTGGGCCTTTTCACATTATTTCACTCGAAGAATTGTCCAAAATGTGTCCCCTTGGCAATCAAACTATACAGGGTGTAACTGAATGAGTGTAAAACATTTAAGGAGGTGATTCCTCATCGAAAAAAAGATAGGATCTTTCATATAAAGAAACTTCATTGGAGCATCCCTTGTTAAGATACAGACCCTTAAAGGGGGTGCATAAAATTTTAAGTAATAAATTAAGAACAGAACAACAATACATAATTAGTATTAATTCAATTTCGAAAATTGGCTGAGTATATACGTCATACCAATTTAATTGTCACTATCGCTAATAGCGACCTACTAGATAGATTATTTTCGTATTTTCGCAATTATGACGATGTATCTCTGTAATTGTTGTAATTGTACAATAATTTTTTGCTGCGAACTGGTTTATCTTGGGCAAAAAACCCAAGAGACATTTTTTGTTTAGAATGAAACAGGCTCTCGGAAATACATTTCTAAAGGGTAAACAAATAAAAAGAAAAAAGTTCATTAGAAATAAATTTTAGGGGTTGCGTTTTCCACCCCTTACAACTATGGGGTAAACCAAATAAATTACTGGCTAAGTGTCTTTTTGGTAGTACAAAACGTCAGGTTAATTTCAATATTGTAACTTCCTCAGTGCCTGTGAAAAAAATTGTTATACAAATTTTATGTACCCCCTTTAAGGGATGCTCCAATGAAGTTTCTTTATATGAAAGATCCTATTTTTTTTTCGATGAGTAATCACCTCCTTAAATGTTTTACACTTATTCAGTTACACCATGTATATGTCCGAGCAGTTCTGCTTTGAATTAAAAAGTAGAATAGCTAGTTGCACACGTTTCGTTTCACCACTCTGATATATTTTGTTCCTGATGATTGTAAGTGGAATAGAATGTAAAGCTCGGTGAAAATTTCACATTTCTCTCAACAAGTGAATAACTTGCTAACTTGCTGAATGTAATATGCCTTATCTGTCGTTGAAGAAGCTCAAACAACTTTTCTTTAGCATCCATCTTCATCAGGTGTTTCGTTGAATGAAAAATAGTCGATTCCACCCTAATTAATTCTGCTTGTGAACCGTTAGCTGTGTTTGTTTCACGTTACGAAACTCCTGATGTGCAATCGAAGCGGCAGTATGCAGCCAGTGCGAACCTCTTTCAATTTCCACTTTTCTGGTAGTTTGTTCACATATATCCGGGTTGGGTTGAGCCCGCATCTGCTGTTCTGCATTTTACCCTCTTCCACCCCATTCGGACATGATTGAAACAGGCTGGCGGGGCCGTTGAATGACTGCAATCATCATTTGCTGCAACTATTTCGTAATAAATACGCGATGTATGCCGTATTTGCTTAATAATAATAAAAAGAGTAGCGATCATTTACTGTTCGATTGGCATTATTTTGTGGTGGAAGAATTATTTCTTCGAGTCTTTTCGGGTTGTTAACCTACTACAAACTGAAAAAAAAAATTATATTGGAATCTCTACAACTGTAGAAGGAAGTTTTTCAATCTCCCAGATAGGTTGCTGCGGTAATTCAAAAACAGTTCCTTCTGAATTGAACATGTACAAGAGTCGGCAACTTTTCGTATATCTCACAATTTGACTTTAAAAAAACACGAGGACTAATATTTTTCTAACTACTTAACAAATATTCTCTCTAGTTTCGTTTCTAGCAAGATGGCTATATATTCCTGGTGCGATCTCCGATTCGATATTGTTTCGTCAAAAACTCTAGACACGATCAATCATATCCATGGATTTTACTGCGATTTCCAGTAGATGGTGCAAGAATCGAATTCTGTTATCTTTTGACATTTGCATTCCAGTTCATGTGAATTTTGCTAGAAGTTTTCCATAATTTCACTGTTCCTTTCAACCAGCTATTTGTCGTTTCCAGATCAATTCGTGGTTTTCTTAGTTATTTATCGTTTATCTGCCGTTGCTTTCAATTATTAGTTGTTTTCCGTTTGTTTGGTATTTAATTCAAGCGTTGTTTCGAATAGTTTTTCATAGTGGATACGTCTTAAGGCTGCCTTGTGGTTATATTCGTGGACGAAAAATTCGATCATCTCTCAATCCATGGAACACGTTCCGATGGTTAGCCAATACAGTTCACATGTGACTCAAGTTCAACTGGTCAATATAATGCGAGATTATTCTGACGCTGATGAAAACAAAGTTCATCTTGCTCAGTTTTTACTTAGGTAGAAGTTATTATTTGTATTATTTATGATTGCTTTCCAGAATTTCCCAGTTCAACATAGTTATACCAAGTTGTAGCATTAGTAACAATGGTTGTACATGCCCAGTAAAAGGATGCGATAACAAAAATTTAAACGTGGAATAAAAGTTCTTTCGGGAGAGTGTTTTCGAATAC
This sequence comes from Zygogramma bicolorata, assembly GCA_032362365.1. Classification (NCBI taxonomy): domain Eukaryota; kingdom Metazoa; phylum Arthropoda; class Insecta; order Coleoptera; family Chrysomelidae; genus Zygogramma; species Zygogramma bicolorata. The sequence continues at coordinate 379,032 of JAVJAQ010001989.1, forward strand.
GATTTTCTTGTACAGCGCTATAAATAGCTTGCACTATAGCAAACTTCCTAATGAATTGAAATTACTCAGGTTGGTCTGGACTATGGAGAGTCCAATTCATTTCAAATCAAACGCTATAATGCTCAATAAACTAAATATTGACGCACTATTTTTTTCTATGTAATCCAACTCCACTACCTCTCGCGTCGATAGAGATATTTCGAAGAATCTCATCAAATTATCTGAAGCAGCACCGAATAGTAAGAATTTCTATGAATTCTGATATTAATTTCTCATAATATATATTGAGAACATAAAGCAAAGACATCTATCTGTAATATATGTATCGAGATGCATATCTGTATTTACGTCTAAACAGAAACAAAAATAAAGCGTAAGAACTCGTGCAATTTTTGACAGAATTCGTCTATCTTTTTCCTTAATCAAGTAGAGTTTCGAAAAAAGAAAGTAACACATTGACTCTGCTCGAGTTATTCTAGAGAATTCGCTAATAGGAATTTCGTCAGACTTCATAATGTCATGTGATTAGACTTGCCGCTTGACGCCATCTATAAAGAAATTTCACGAATGTGAATTTCCCTGGATGTCATTATCAAGTGAGCCGTAGGTCTAGCGTTTTTGACGAAAACATTAACATTGTACTGGTATAGAAGTCATTTCACCAGGAATATATGCATCTTGGTTCCTATGTTTTTTTATGTAACTGTCAAAAATTTGAGTTTTGACATTTGTCTTTCAAGAATGGCAGCCAGGTGCGATCGACTGAACTGCTTGAGATGCAAGCATTCGCATTCTCAGACAGCAAGATAAAAGCAGATTACTTCAACTTTCGGCTCCTGCTATTGCTCTCTCTTGCTATCATTTTAGTGTTATTCCATTCAACTGTTTGATCTCCATCGGCAGTGAAAATGTGTTCTGATAATTTAGAACCACCAATCTGTCTGTTCTTGATGCACATCTTGTGTTCACTCTTTCGCACTTCTAGAGGTCTGGACGTTTCACTGATATATTTTTGACCGCATGAACAAGGAATTTGATAAATACAGTGCTTTGTGTTTTCTGTTTTGTAAGTGGGTTTATTACGTGACCGCATTGAACGTTGAGTATTTGTTGTTTTGAATTTTTTTATAACATTGTACATGTTGCCGATCCGTTTTATCTGTTCAGATAGTAGATGGAATAAGGTATAATGTTCGTTAAAGGATGTGTAGTTGGTGCATGTTGTATGTCTTCATTATGGAGTGTGTTACAATTTTCAATTTCAGTCGATATATTTTCTATAAAATCCTCTAGATATGATATTAACCTCTTCATCGTTTTTTCCTAATGAATGGTATATCATTCGTTCTATCGAAAAAAAATATTTTTGACACTTGTATGGTGATTTCGATATACAATTGTGTCTATATAAAGTGTTGATTTTTTTTCCATGACATCAAGGAAAGAAAGTTCTTCGTTCGTCTCTATTTCCATTGTAAACTTTATTGTTCGTTCTTGTTTGTTAATGTGTTCCAAAAAATGTCAAGTTCATTTCGACCATGACTCCATATAGCAAATACACCATCAACATATCTCTACCATATTTGTGAGACTTTTGATAACGGAAGCGGAAGCATTTCGATAAATATTAGTCCTCGTATTTTTTTGATAGGCAAATTTGAGATATACGAAAAGTTGCCGACTAATTGAACATGTTCCATCCAGAACGAACTATTTTTTAATTATCGCAGAAACTTATCGGGGTAGACTGAAAATCTTCCGTTCTGCACTTATATAGATTCCAATATTAATTCTTATTCTTTTAGATTGTGGTAGGTTGAGAACCCAATAAAACTAGAAGAAAGTAGTATTTGTGTTTCGTTCTCAGAAAAAATCAATACAAAAACTATATAGGTGATCAATAAGATGGGAACCTTTGATATCAAGAATTGCACTAAAGAAGGTGAGACCCCGTTAATCCTTATTTTCATCAAAAAATACTTTGAAGCCGCCCTTTAATTCAAAAGTGATTTTTTATCGGTATTGAAGTTCTAACTGTTAATACGCACAAAGTATATCTCCAAATTTCGATTACAATCATCTGTTTTAATTTTCTTCGATTTAATTATTCGCCCCCTTCGTCAAGAACACAATTCGTAGTAAAACATGGAGTTAGTGGGGCTTTTTCGATTCAGAAAACAATTTTCACATAAAAAAAACATTCTGAAATGAGAATATAGTTAGTGCGACTCTGAACGTATTAGACAAAGCCGGCCTCACCCTGAGTTCGTCCCCACCTCCCTAAACGACGCACAGGGGCTGCTACTGATTTGAATGCAATTTGTATAAAAATGTTATAATTCACGAATTTGAAGCTTTATTATAATTTCATAGCTGCAGCTGTCGCTTGCATTCTCTCTTTTGTGCGATATTTGCGTTTTCGACAGTTTTTGTACCGTTCGATTCCGTGACACAATATGAGAGTTTACTTTAATACGATTGAGATTTTTGTTTGAGAGATGAATGAAAGTGAAACCCACTTCATTTGTCACGTGCTATTCTGGAACCGTCAAATTTGACATTTTTTTAAATTGAATTTTCAGAAAACAAGTGTATTCTAGAAATTGATGAGGAATATTCAGCAAGAAGTAGCTCGGATTTCAATATTGTTCTTTATCGAAATCTAATTCAACTTTCACACTGAATTTTTCTGTTATTTCTTGCTTTTTCTGGAGTTTCTAACTTGGACAGAGTAATTCTAGAAAATACTCTTTGTTACAACCGTAAAAAAAGTTGACGTTTTGTTTTTGCTATGGATGCGTAAAGCACACCTTTTTGTACAACGAAAAACAATATTTTTTCACCGTTAATTTTTTTCACTGCTAAAAAAAGATCGCCGTAAGTCAATGTTTTCCTTTATATTTAAAGTGCTTTTGAGCATAGAAAATTGGCTCCACAATGTAGGGGGCTAAAACACCTTGGATTCCTCTTCTAAGTAACATAGCAGAACATTTTCTGTTGCGGTTTTTACTTTTTCGTACATCAATCATCTTTTATGTCTTCATTATCGCTATCGCAAGATATCATCATCATCTTAACAAAAATAATAACTATTTTGAAAGCAAAAGAAGAAAGTGCTAGATTCCATATTGACAATTGCGCGTTTCCATGATGATAAGAAATAAAGGAAACTTGATAGATAAATAGTTATAGGAGAGGTTGAATTCATGTATTTCCTGTTTCAAAGGGAGACTGTAAGAAATTGGCTCAAAAAATCTGTTATTGTTCGGTCTATAAAGATCAAGTCAAATCCGTGGAAATCAAATGGCACAATGGAGTAAATTTCCTCTCATAATAATGTACAAACCTCGAAGAAAGTTCATTTTCCTTTTGGGAGAAATAAAGCACTTTTTCGTATGTAAAATAATATAATATCAGCAACAGCGTTGTGAATTTAAAGAAAGCACCTATTACACTTCGAAGGGAACACTTGGAACTTCCATTTACTCACCCCTCCAGACAAGTTATACCATAATACGGGAATTTGATGGAGTTTGTTTTCAATTCCTCAATAAATCGCTTCAATTTTTATAGGAATATTCTCGATTAACCGAGAGAATTTTAATTTCAACCCTCATTGAAGTTCATTCCCGGGCAAATGGGAAAATAACTTTCTTTGCCCTTGAGATTGATTAGTGTATCCAAGATGGCTGAATTCAAATTAATTATTTATTGGTTTTTCTCCCGCGAGTCTCCCCTGCTTGGGGCTATAAATGACATTTTAATTTATTGCCTCCATCAGTTTGATGATGTGAGTACGAATAGAGTTTCATAGCACCGAAAACGGTAACGACGCGATTTAGATCAGTATATTACAGGCATTATTTCTTAATGCTTTCTTTGTCATTATCTATTTCTTTGTTTGACCTGGGAGGTGATTATCGACTTCTAGATTCTATTGTGGTTTTGTTCATCTGATTGGTAATAATTTATTAAATTTGTAGACATGAGATATTCGAATGTTTTTTTTCAACTCGAAAATTAAGAAAGCGCCACAGATTATATTAAAAAGTAGGGTTTGACCAGTGGCGGATCCAGAATCAGGTCAAACTCAAAATTTATATATATATATATATATATATATATATATATATATATATATATATATATATATATATATATATATATATATATATATATATATATATATATTTGATCGGCTAGGCTTCCGCGGTTAGAAATGTGCTGGCTGGAACTTCCGGTTGATCCGCGTCTGGAATGATTTACTTGTCTACGTTTCGGCTCCCATTTCGGAGCCATTTTCAAGACTTAGTGACCTTGCGTCTAGGTCTGAGTTTTCTTACTAGCTGGCCTCCAGTGATGATAGCCAGCTAGTAAGAAAACTCAGACCTAGACGCAAGGTCACTAAGTCTTGAAAATGGCTCCGAAATGGGAGCCGAAACGTAGACAAGTAAATCAACCCAGACGCGGATCAACCGGAAGTTCCAGCCAGCATATATATATATATATAACAGAAAATTATGAGCTACCGTATAGCAACAACTAGTCAAGATCCAAAAAAAAAGTGAAAGAGATTGACATGAGCAAAATTTGAAGGTGTAGCCAGGAGGTAAAGTAGGTTCGAAACTTAACTTTTTTTAAATCGAATCGAGTTGATTTAACCTAATCAACAGCATATTCTACTCATACATAGTATATTCAAATCGTTACCGGCATACACAATACTCATCACAAATGTAACAAGTCTAATTTTTCAAATACTGCGCCAAAAAGGATCCAATGGCAGCACTGTCAGAAATTTCTCGAACTTTTCCTCGATAAGCCTGACAAGTGTCAATTTTCTTCAAAGTGTCATCGAGAAAAATTGCAATTTGATAGTTAAAAAAAAGCATTTTATTTTGAACCTACAACATGAAGAGGACTCTATTTTCATATTTTACTCGGCTTGATCCAGCGTCTGAACCGACTGAACCAGAAAAAAAAGGAAAGAACAATCGGTGAGTCCAAAAATTTCAAGCGAAATTTGTTTGTTTGTTTGTTTGGGTAACATTCAATCCAGATCTTGTTTGTACTATTTTTAATTCTTGAGAATTATTTTTTTAGGAATTGGAGGATTATTGAATTGAATAAATTGATGAAATTGGTTGTTAAAAAATGAAAATTTACTAATGTTTGAATGTAGCCTGCTCTTTAGTTTTCAATGGAATGTAATAATAATTATTAAAGTTCTTCAATTTTAAAGCAAGAAAATTTATTCTATTTTATTTTTTTGTCTTGCTCATGTGACATTTTTTCGTTCCCTGACAAAATTTGGAAATTAGGAGCCGATAAAAATTGAAAAAAAAACTCTCATTTTCCCAATGGGGGTGGGGGTCCGGACCCGAACCCCCCCCTCCGTGGATCCGCCACTGGGTGTGACTGAATAAGTGTTAAACATTCAAGGAGGTGATTCCTCATCGAAAATAAGATAGGTTCCTTCATATAAAGAAACTTCATTGGAGCATCCCTTGTTAAGATATCGTCCCTTAAAGGGGGTACATAGAATTTGTATAACAATTTTTTTCATAAGCACTGAAAAAGTTACAATATTGAAATTAACCTGACGTTTTGTACTACCAAATAGACACTTTGCCAGTAATTTATTTGGTTTACCCCATGGTTGCAAGGGGTGGAAAACGCAACCCCTAAAATTTATTTCCAATGTAACTTTTTGTCTTCTTATTATTTGTTTACCATTTGAAAATTTATTTCTGATAGCCTGTTTCATTCCAAACAAAAAATGTCTCTTGGGTTTTCCCCAAAATAAACCAGTCCGCAGCAAAAAATTATTTTACGAACAACTAGGTACAGAGATACATCGACATAAGTGCGAACTGGATTTATTGTTATTTTGTAGTTAGTACCTGCATTAAACGATTAAAGCGTAATGAACAAAACTAATTTATTAATAACAAAACACAGAACTTTTTTAGTGCTTGTGAAAAAAATTGTTATACAAATTTTATGTACTCCCTTTCAGGGGCTGTATCTTAACAAGGGATGCTCCAATGAAGTTTTTTCATATGAAAGATTTTTTTCGATGAGGAATCACCTCCTTAAATGTTTTACACTTATTCAGTAACACCCTGTTGATCAAATGGGGATGGATTGAAGAAAAATGAACAAACTAAAACAGGGAATTTTGCATTATGGACGAGTTGACAGATTTTCTGTACTTGGATTGATCGTTACAAACCAACCGATAATAAAAATCTACCTAGCTGCCAAAATTACAATACATCTTCTGTGGCAAAAACAGTTTTTTCGAAATATATGGCGTTACGTATTCTGGGACTTACAAGACGCAGTTCAAAAACATTCATTATTTTCTATAATTCACCTGCAAATTTTGCAACTTTCGTTTATATTTGTACCGATGATTCTGCGAATTTCGTCATTTTAATGAACTCGCGATTTTGTTTCTGCAAATATCGCAATTAACATTTTTCAGAAAACAAATCGGTGATAAAAACTGTGTTGAGGTAAAGAAACGAAATACCTCTCAAGTGTCTATCAAAGTGTGTTTGATTCAAGAAGATAAAAACAAAATTCTTCCGAGATTGATTGTTATCCAGGAATCTTGGAGCATACCTAGAAAAACTGTTTGAAACACTTTTTGTGTAAATTCTGAACACAAAAATTCAAATGGAGAGCTGATAAAAAACTCAAAGAAATGCATTGAAGTAATTAGAAATAGCCCAAGTAAACGAGGAATAATAAATAAAAATCCTCTATTGATTTTTTAACATACAAAAATATCACTTATCATCATAACTTTCCCTCGTTAACGTTAGATAGAATCATTTTGAACATGTTCGAATATGATACTCCTCCAGCCTTGACTAGGTATTTAAATTAGTAACACTGAAAAATCTGATTCTGTTTGTTAACTTCGGGATATTGTAAATTATCCAGACATGTTTTTTCTAGAGAACAGTGAAAAGCTAATACAAAATGACAACAGAAGGTTAAGATTTATAACACCCGACTGGCGAATTGTGCAATTTTATTTGCGTAACATTGGTACTGCCGATATTGTAAACTTTCACTATTTATGGCATTATATGGACCTTGCTATTTATTTTGCATTATGAAGGCAAAAAGACACCGATCGAGGCAATGCTTTTGGCCGAAATATGGTTGTAAAAATCGAGTTGGTGCTTATTTTTTATTAGGTTCTGAAACTACAGTTCAACTGTATTAATAACTTATAACTAACTGATAATCTTGATCTGAGTGTGTGTGTAGTTCCAAGAATTTTGCATGAATTTTGATATAGATGGATTAAAAGACCTACCTGAAGGAGTTCAATCCGAATTACACGAGATTCGACATATCCGAATTGAATCTATCTTGAGTATAAGAGCAATCATGATAGTTACAGACATATAATAATTATGTCTTTAAAACTGTCAAAAAACTTGACATTTTTAACTTTGTATGGATGCGTAAAACACCTTTCTTTTTAATGAAACATCCCAAGATATCATCATCATCTTAAAAATAGAAACTACTTTTAACGCAAAGAAAAAGGAATTATAGATTTGACGATCAATATTTATTGATAATTGCGCGTTTCTATGAAGATAAAGAATAAAGGAAACTTTACTGGTTGATAGTTATTTATGGGAGAGATTAAATACACTGAAATTTTATTTTAAAACTTTAAATAGAAATCCAGTTGTAGAAAAAAGTTATTCGTATTTCCTGCGTAAAATGACACAATTGAATGAAACTTTGACCTCGACCTGTCGGTCTTGGTTTATAATTTACATTCTTATGTGTCAAACTGCGAAAGCTTAGAGCGGACATGCATTTTTTTTAATTTGGAGTTTTATCAAAATCGCTATTAAAGCTAAAACGCACACAGAAATCATAAAATTCCAAAATGACTGAAGAATCAACACAACAGCCTCATATAAACACGTGCAAACTAGAATATGGCGATCTAACCATTGAGTGTTCTTGCAAAAGTCGATAGGGGGCGTATCGCTTATTTTCTATCGCGAATAGTTGAAATTGTCTTATGATGAATAATCAATCAATAATCGACTCTTTCAAGTGATATTTCATGTTTATTTTGTGGATTATTTTGGCAGTGAAAAAAGTAAACGTTTACGCATCAACAGAAATGCAGAACTGTAAAGATTTTTTGACGGTTGTACAAAAATAATTATTTTGAATGTGCTCAGCCGTTTCTAAAAGAGGTAAGTGGTCAACAAGAAGAACACGACAGATCCTCCACCACCACACAGGGTGGACCCTTCACTATTCTCTAAACAGTTGCGAATGTACCCCATGCCCTGTCCAGCCACCTAATTTATTGCCGGAGCTGGACGGTGTCCATAAAGGGTGCAAACTGCAGCCGGCTCATAAAAAATCCCCTGTAACCAGCCATTTCAAAAAAAGCATTCATAATCTATGCCGTTGTCCGGCTAATGTAGTGGCAGGGTTGCATTATGAGAAAGAATTTTTTTTGGAACCCTTGAGGGACCCGAAAATGGGTCAGAGATGTTCATGGTTGATTAGGAATTTGACCGTTAGAAATTTGCAAGGGTACATATTGGATATTTGAATAACAGTTCAGTAGGATAAATACGCTTTTCTGCATAGTTTTACGTTCTCAAACATGATTATTTCTCAAAATAATTGAAGTTTTATATAAGTGTGCCGTAAAGTGACATTTCTGTGTCAAAAAGTGACATATCCAGGACAAAATTTAAATACCCACATACACACTATCCATTGCTAAGCAACGGAGCAACATCTATCGAATCATTTGAATGTCAACAAACGTCAAGCATAAAATATTTGTAAAATATTCTTGTTCCATAATTTTTCAAAAAAGTTTGAACCAAAATGGATAGTGACAGTTTTGAAATTGGAAATACTCCGCCAGAACTAAGAGAACAAGTTAATTCATTGCCATTGAATTTACTACCTTCAACTCCAAGAGAAAAATATGAGACTGCATACAAACTGTTTATGGATTGGAAAAAAAATACAAGACTAAAAGTTTTTCTGAAAAAATAATTTTCGCATATTTTAAAGAACTATCCAAATCAAGAAAAGCTGTATGTTCAATATATTAAATGCTGAAATCAACTATTTGCTTCTCTTGGGCACCATAAAGCTAAGAATGAGACCACGACACTTAATTCCGCATTATGCTATAGTTTTTTTTGAGCAGGGAGTGTGTTGTGGAAAGAGTATAGTGTTTAACACGAGCAGAAATGCACTCGTTTGAGTTGCAGCAATCGCTTGCGCTCGTGCCGCAACTTTTTCAAACTCGTCAGAAATTAGCACTTTTCTGCACTTGTTGCATAATATACATTGCTATTTATGTATCCAGATAGGAAAATTAACATTCTGTTTGAGGGCGATTTCTACGGGGCCAGCGTAGCAAGATCCCGCAAAGTAGGATAAGGAAATAAAAATAACATTTTCTATATTGTTACATATAAGATTTTTTCTAATTTCGATAAGAAATATCAAGTTATCATTTTTGTAAAGTAATATTATCACTTATATATTACGAGAGCTTAAATTATTTCCGGAAATTTTCTAGAGGGCACGAATATTTTGATATATTTTGTTTTAAATTCTTGTCCGAAAGAAAATTTTCAGGAATAATAAGAGCTAGCGTGGTATTTGGTAAGAAACTTTCACACCATAATTTGGAAAAAAATTATTGACCCAACCTATATATAAATTAATTTCCCTGATCATCAAGTTGGTCAGGGTATTGTTGTTTTTGACATACGTTGATTTGTCATTTTTCTTTAACCGGTTCTGTCAGAAAGCTTAATAATAACTAGTTTAAAAAAATTATGTAGATATATCCACCATATTTTAGTTGCGATGGTAACTAGTGAAAATTTAGGCATCTTATTGGTTGAAAAGTAGAAGTGTGAAATTTTCTACGCAACATAATTATTTTTTCTATGTATCAAGTTTGTCCATCATAGCGCATGTCAGTTTGACGTCTTTCACAATTTTGTAAAGTTCGACTGGAACTGAATGATTGCTGAGAGAAAAAATGCGAACAGTGATTGAAGAGAATATAGGCTCTCGTCTAGGCTTTCGTTATTTTTTCTCTCTTTATCTTTTCTAGATATTTGTACGTATAGTCGAGTTGTATTCCCTCATTTAAACATGTATGGTTCTTGGAAAATAAACCATTTTTAATTATTATTAAAACGAATTGTTTTGTTCCAGGTTCTTCACTGTCGTTTAGTCAGAGCTCAACAATTTGATTTCCAGTATAACTACTTCTCTTCGGGCTTGAAGGCCGTCGTTCTCTGGAATTTCTTCCTGACGTTTCGCTAGCGCGAGTGGCCAGCTTCTTCAGAGGCTTATTCATCTCCGATGACTAATGATTAGGGCCTGATTTGCTCTGAATGAATTGATATTTCTGTGAGAGATTTATTAAAAAATGCTCAGTGTATCTGTTGAAAGCAAGTTATATAATTTATCCATATGTCCACTAATATGTTCGAGGGATATTTTTCTCTGCACAAAACAAGCTTGTCTAGGATTGGGAATGAAATGTTATCCTGATGAATGCATAATTCTTACAAACTACCATGTGTGTAGAAACATCCTATTAATGCCTTTTCTTCGATTCTCAGGTTTCGCGTTTTTATGATATAGGCAGGAGAGTAGCTGTTTTGGAAATACTTTTTTTGTGGATGAAACGAACTCTATGATTATATCTTTGATTAATTTATTTTTGCATTGACTTGCGGAGAAGTAAAAGCCAAAAATAACTTTCCATAACTCCAACCTTGCAAGTTTTTCACCATTTCTGAAGTATTATTATAAATTATCCAAAAAACTGGTGACTCGTGCTCAACGTCAAACCTAACCTGAAATAAATTTATTGTAATTCACCTCAGTGCGAGCGTGAATCTGACCTTTATACAGACCATCTGCCATTTTTTGCATCCCCATCATAAAAAATGCAGACTTTTATGATTTGAATATTCGGAGGGTCCTAAAAAACATTCCGGGATTTTTAAATCGCGTCGGCACGAGTCGGTATCTGTTTCTTTGTCGCAGGGCTGGTAGCAACCTCCAACAAAGGAATTAATACAGTGGATGTCATGTTTGGTTTTTTAAGACCTGGTGGTTTTTCGAGTGGCACGCTTTTTTGAATAGGACAGATTACGGCGATTTTCGAATATATTTTATATTTACCTACAGCGGTGAAATGAGGTTGAAGATCATCTTCGGAGATAAACACATGGTCGCATGGCTACCCTAGATTGACGACAAGTTATTAGGATCAACAATAGAAGAAAGAAACTGAGTTGGTTTCGATTAGGAGGGATTTTGTTATAATTTATGGATGCAGATTCCTCCACTTTTCGTTTCCTGCCATTGATCTCCTTTGCTATTGTTTGATTTTCATTCCATTCTGCAGTAAGAATGTGTTGTGATAATGATTTCGAACCACCAATCTGTCTGTTCTTGATTTATATCTTCTGTTCAATCTTTCACACTTCCACAGGTCTTGAAGTTTCACCGATATATTTTGACCGCAAGAATTTGATAAAAACAATTCGTTGTGTTTTCTGTTATGTTAGTTGGTTCATCAAGCTGAAAAATGTATTAACTTGGTGGTTAATTTTGAGATGATGACAGCAAGACGGAAAAAAGTCAATATTTCTTAAAACTCCGTTAGGTTTATGCACAACAGTTTCCGCCCAAATCCTGATTAAGATGTAAATTACAAACGGTGCATGTTTCATCGATTCTACCTGGCAACCAGCGGTTTTTCGGCTAGATCCATTTCACTACAACAGCCATTACATAAAAAATCGTGTGTCCGCTGATAAAATCGACACTCAGCACACTTTGGCAATCAAAATGGAGCACCTGTAGAGTCCAGTCTTCTCAAACACGGCTAGACACGATCCGTTTTCTCGTTTTCGCAGGTGATGCTCATCTATTTTCTGGTTCATAACGACCTCTCGAGTGAAAACAAATAAAGTCTACTTGATTGCTTGTGTTTCCGTATCTGCTGATAATAAATTTGACACTTTATTAGGAACGAGAAGAAGATATTGGTACGATCGCTGACAATTTTATGAATAATGCATAAACGCATCTGTTTCCAGAACTGTGCACGATACAAAAGGCCACTAGATCGGCAAGGAAAAATTAGTTTTATACCGTAATCAATATTCAACTGTCATGTACTAGATAAGGTACTAATTGATTGGGCTCACCTTGATCAGAAATGCGGCCATTTTTATATTGAACTAGGTCTGATGAACAGTGTTTTGTTAGAGTTGCTAGGGATATAATATAAATTGGTGTTAGAGTAGTTGATCTCTACAAAAATTTCAAATAATCAGTTGTAACTCCGTTTTCGAATTTCCCTCGACGGGAAAAAACAAACGACGAATCTCCCCTTTTACTCCACAACGGCAATTTATCAGAATTCGGAGAGCGACGTCGATGAGTAACCAGGAGTGAAGGGCTGCTAGGGAGAGCTAGGGCCGTAAGATGATCATCATATGTGAGCACGTATGGCGGCAGCAAAGACCCCAAAGGACAATGGTGGACAACGACTGGACACACCCCAACGTATTTTAGGGTGCATACTGCACAATGAAATTATCTCCCAGAGTCCAGTGGTGAGGACACGGCGGGAAAAAAGGGGTTTAGGTGTTTAGGAGGATTATGACATACAGGCCGTTTTTAGCTTTTTTTTTTCACATGCAGATTCACACGAAAGGAGAGCCCTGTAATGTTCAAAGAACACCACGTGAATCAAGGGACAGGAGATAAGAAATAACATTCACTTTGGATTTTTGAAGTTTGTAAGCCTCAGGAAAAACCTCTTTCGGTAAAGAGTTCCACAACTAAGCTGTTCTATTGAAAAAAGATCCCTGAACAAGAGAGGTTCGACAGGTCTCCAAATTCACAACAAAGGGGTGGGATTTCTGTACTCGTCGAGTCATCCGTGTAGATATTGCCAAGCGGGGAACGATTAATAACAATTCGGAAGAGCATCGACCGTGAAAGTATCTATAGAAGAGAGACAAGTCCTCGACCCTTCTACGATGTTCCAATGAAGTGAGCGAGTCTGTGAGCAAAGAATCACCAACAAAACGAATGTCTTCCTCTAAATAGAATCGAGAAGCCTCAATGAATGTTATGGTGCCGAACTCCACACAACATGAGAACTGTATTTCATGACAGGTCGTATCTGAGTCTTGTAGATCGTCATAAACTGGCGAGAAGTGAAGTATTTCTTCGCATGAAATAGAAATACAAGTTTCTGGAAAGCACTTTTAGCGATCGATTTCACATGGTTCTCCCATGAGAGATTATTACTGATCGTAATTTCTAGCATCGAGATACTTGATTTTGTAGGAATATTTATTCCTGACACCTGAATATTAGATAATGATATATCGGTTTTTCTTGAGAAGAGAAATGCCTGGGTTTTCGTTGCATTAAATTCCACCAAGTTCATGTTACCCCATTCTATTATTTTTACCAACTCATCGTTAATTGTATTGACGAGAATTTTTCTTTGAATATTTGTTTCTCGAGCTGGTATAGGGACTCTGGAAGAGAAACTGGTATGAAGAGTACTGTCGTCCGCAAAACTATGTATCGAACAAGATGTTTTCTCGAGCAAATCATTGATATGAAGCACAAACAAAGTGGACGCCAGAACTGAACCCTGCATTTATTGCTAACAGTAAACAGTAAGACTTACAAGGTCTGTCAGATTGGACAAAAGTTTCCTATTATGGGGGACTACAGAAATATATATCCAGATCGAGAGGTTGTTTCAGAAATATTAACAGAAAAGTAGAATTGTCCAGTTTCTTTTTTGGCTCTACAGCCTCCATTTTGAATGATAAAAATGGAAGTCAGGGGAACTTTCAATAAAATGTCTTATTTATTATAATCTGATATGAACCAATTTTCAATACTACGTATCGTTCACTACATCTCACAGTCAACTTTTTTTGAATACGAACTTCTAGTTATCTTCATCGATTTTTATAGCCACTGTCATGACAAATTCAGTCATGTCGGTATTACAATATGTTTAAGTGATTCCCTTAGTTTTTCTCATCATCACTGTATGGTCATACGATTCCCCATTAATAATAATAATATTTATTTAATCGATATTGATCACAATATATAACGTTAAACAGGTCTTATGCAACGATAAAATAATAATAATATACATTATTATATCATATTAAATAATATATTATCGATAAGAGCTACCTGAAAAATTGGGACCAATCTTCTTTAGATCTGAAACCCAAAGCTATACAACAAGTAACAATCAGTATAATCGTTGGTATTACACCTTGCTTCTCCATACGTAACATATAGTCACATCCGTAGTCAGAAAAAAAAAGGAGTTCAAGTTTGTATTCATTCTATGATCAGTAAATTGAAGATACATTTCGTGGGAGGTCGAATCACCTGGCAAAAAACATGTATGTCCAGTTTATACAGATTTGAATTTTTATGCGTCTTTGCTTGAAAGTGGTTGACAATGTTCCTTGCTGAATGGTAATGGTTCAGACTTCCATTGCCTATATTTTTAACTCTATTGAAACCTGTTGCTAAGAACGGAAGGATTAAAATACAAATCAAGTGAGAAAATCAAATCAAAATTAAATTTTCGATCAATAATGAAATTAGGGATTGATTGATCAAAGAAAAATACTGCTGTTACATATTCATAGGAATATAAAATATATTCAAATAGGAATATTATATAATATAATATTATTATATTAATAGGAAATTTGAGGTTATGGCAAAGAGGAGAAAAACAATTCTACCCTGAGATAAAAATTCGGATATAGTTATAGTATTTTTCACAGTAAATAGTATTGGCTTATTAACTGCAATAAACTATCCGATTCAATCCCATTGTGTAGAAAATCATCTGGTAAAAGATGCAATTGTGCTACAGGGTCAAACTTAAGAAATTTGAATTTTGCATAATGTAGGAGATATACAAGTAATTTATTTAAATGTTACAATTCTATTCTATATTTAGTTCAGTGTCGCTATCGCTATCCCCATCTAAATTAATTATAATTGGCGCAATTGATTTTACAGAAAGGTACGAGTTTTCAACATTTATAACATGACTAACAGAACTTTTCCAACTCTCGGTAGGAATGTCATTCATACAGTTCCTAATTAATTCTACCACACTACCACTTAAAGTCGGAGAAGTATTTTTTCCGCGCACGCTCGATTTAAGTTGGTGCCACATAAGCTCTATGGGATTGAACACGCAGTAGTGGGGAGGTAGTCGTAACACTGTATGTCCCAATTCTTCTGCAATTGTATCACAAACATACGTTTTTTTTAAAGAAAATGACTGCAGCACTTGTAAAAGTTCTTTTTTTGTATAATTTTCCTCAAAATATATGTCATTTGCAGCCATGAAGTTTTGAATCTCCAATTTCGTATTCTTTGAGCCTGGAATTTTTTGCGATTGTCGACTATGATAGCTTGCGTTGTCCATTACTATACCGCTGTTTGGCGGAATGTTGGGTAACAGACAATTTTTAAACCAATCTTCAAAAAGCTCTGCTGTCGTATCTTCGTGATAATCAACACAAGAGTCCTTAGTCAATTTTGCGATATTTGAAGCCCATTGCAGACAGAGCTCGCCAAAGAGTAGTGAGGCCACAGTTGATGTGAGTTTCGTCATTGATGAGCCGCTGTTTCAGACTTTTGATTGTAGGGACACGCTGCTCATCGTACATAGTGTAGATTTTTCGCCTTATCAAATCTTTTTCCCAGTCGTCTAGACTTTTTGTGACACCGGAATCTTCACGCTTTTTTCTTGATTCCATTTAATTTTCAACAATTCGTCTAACTGAAGTAAGAGGCACCTTCGTCAAATTACCGGTTACTTTTGCTGCAGCACCCGCGTTATATCCTTGCTGAAGTAAGGAACTATACACATTTTTTATAATGATTTTCGCGTCACAAGATAAGTGATTCTTCTTTAACGAACCACTGGAAGAAGCACTATTACTTTTTATCCACGGACGCCACATACTGCCTATTCTGTACGTTACGGTATAAAATCTTTACTATTAATGTTTGTAATAACAAATAAATGTTATAAAATTACTGCACGCCGTAACACAAGTGAACACTTCCAATGAAATACAAAGACTAAAATGAACAAGAAGTGTAAGCTGTAATCCTCTACAATCCCTCCCTCTCTGAGAAAAAAAAATTACCTGAATCCGGTGCTTTTACATTTATGATGTGCATCTCGGATTTTACAACTTAAGGGTCTAATTGGTTTTATTATAATCCTTCAGTCAATACCATTTATTGTGAAAACTACTATACCAGTAAGATAAGAAAAATTAACGCTGATATCTTTCGTGAAAAAAATATCAGTTTTGCCCAGCCTTCATTTCTATCATTACTGGAAACTTGTATAGAAATAGGTGAATATTCAATATGTATTTTTTTTTTGATGAGACGAATAAAATAGGATTTTTCTTCAAATGATTGCGATGGTACTGTCTAATGAGTACGAAAATACTCAACGAGAAATCAAAGTTCAATGTGAAAGACACATATTTGAACACAGGCCAATCCCAAATATTAAAAGGTGTGAGACTGGTTTCATTTCTATCCACATTAATTCTTATCCACTTTATGGATATCATTGAATTCACAATTGCTGTTTGGGAACTATTTACACGATATAAAATCAATATCAGTCGATAATTCGTGCCATAACTGATTATTTCAATTTGACGCTTGATTTTTCTTTAAACGTCATCCAGAGGTCTTAGAGAAAATACAACGGCATATTCGTAGATTATGTTGGTAGAAATAAAAGCCATCCTGGTTTCCTTGTTGTACATGCTTTGTTCCTTGCAGTCAGAGCAATACTAGTGACGTCACGCGCGATTGTCTATACACATGGAAGTCATTTCTCGTGAAAAATGCACTACTTTTGATTCTTTTTTTTCTTCCTTGTATCATTCAACTACGCCACTGGTCGGGGCTGTTATCTTGCAACTAGCAAAGACCGAATGGGCGAATGGCCAGTCCCCCGCGTGAAACATACGACAAACCGCGAAAAAAACCATAAATTTTCCTAGAGACGTGTCACGCGCAAAAAACATTAAACGTAAAAAATAAGTCCTCCATTTTGTTGTCCAGATAAGCAGTTCGGCACCCTCTCTAATCTTGTCGATGGCTTTTATCTTTCACGGAATTGATGTTCTTTATCTGAATTACTAAAATGCTTGTAGAGATTGAGTTCCAGTGATGTCGAAAATCAAAAACATTGTGTTAGAGGTAAAGTATGTGGCTAATTAAAATTCAGGTATTATTAGGGTGTTCTATATCTTTGTTGAATCAGGAATGTACAATTTCATGGAATACATTTTTTCAGTTCTCTCCCCTGAAAATAAAAAAGAAAAAGCTTCGAATTGTCATATTATCTTCTTTTGAGGACTGACTATTTTGTGTGTTTCGCATTGTATCCCTTATGAAATTGGAGTTTGATTAAAGAAAATGTATCAAAAACTAGTTTTTCCTTCCCCTTGGCGACGTTCTTAACCAAGTCAACTTCCTTTTTCGAGCTTTTTCGGAAATTTCTCAAAACACTGGCATGACTTATTCATCAAGAGTCCACAGTCCACCAGGTGTTGTTTTTAACACAGCCAACTTCGATCTGAATCTTCCCAGTTCAACTTTCCTATTCAGAAAAGGCATGTAACATTGATCTCTATTCGATACAAGTAGCTAACTTTTCATTTAAAACTGCATATAGTTGTTCTGTCATAAATAATTGTCATTATTCCACTATATTCAGCTGGACATAAAAACAATTGAACTGAAGAAATAGATAAGTGCAAATGAGTTGAGCATATATTATCATTGAAAACTGCCCACATGGTTGAATGGTATAGTATCAATTTACTTGGCTTAACAAAATGGAACAAATAAGAAACTAAAAGAGGGTACTTGTATTTTTTTAGATGAAAATGAAGCGAATGCTACTTCTTGTTGGAAATAGATCAATGTTGGATGCCTCTTTTGAAATGGGAAGTTGGGAGGATTCAGTTCAGAGTAGGTTGTGTCAAAATCTACACTTGGTAGAACTATAGATGAATTAATATCATTACTAATTTCCAAAAAAGGCTCGTAAAAGGAGGTAGAGTTGCTTCCGAAAAGTCGCCTTTTCAATAGTGGTTGTTTCTAAATTCGGATATCAACATTGGCAATGCAATATTTTTTATAAACTATTACAAGGAAGGGGAGTGCCGATATTATGAACTGATATATCCATGTAGTGAATATCGATGCCAGGAAATTATATGAGTAATTTTCTGCATAGCGATTTCCACATTTGAATTTGCGTTCACAATAGTTCACAAAAGACAGTGATCTTCAGAAATATTTCATTCGAGTTTTACTGCTTACCAGACTCTGAACTACTCATTTCCATTTTATATAGTATTGAGTATAATTGTGGAATGTTTCCAACTAGTCAATCTGGTGCTACTCTCTCAAGTGTTTTTGAATGGGAGGCGATCAGATTCTATACTAGGATTATGAAATAAAATGTATTGAAAAATCCTGAATCTCATTGGCGAAGTTTCCGGAAATATCTTGTAAATAATATTGAAGCAATATTGAAAGTCATTATTTTGAG
Source organism: Zygogramma bicolorata (assembly GCA_032362365.1). Taxonomy (NCBI): domain Eukaryota; kingdom Metazoa; phylum Arthropoda; class Insecta; order Coleoptera; family Chrysomelidae; genus Zygogramma; species Zygogramma bicolorata. Next base: position 397,777 of record JAVJAQ010001989.1, read on the forward strand.
GTCGACGTTTTTTTTTCGTAATTTTCTGGGTTTGTAACCTACCACAATCTGGAAAAATTATGAATTATTTGGATCTACCTTTAGAAGGGTTTTTCTTCTACCACTGAATGTGTCAGCGTATAAAAACAGTTCCTTCTAATGATACGCCCTTTAGCTGGTTCTCTTTACTAGATAGAATGTGTACTATTCAGAGGGAAGTTTTCAATTAACGTAGCAACTTTTTGGAGTTGATCGAGGTAGATAAGAAATTTGGCCTTCTACCCTTGTATAGATTCCCAATATGAATCTTGATTTTTTCAGATTGTAATAGGTTACAACCCTAAAAAAAATATTCTTATCATATGATGAAATCTTGAAGCAATATCGCCGATTGTTCACATTTCTTTATGTCCAATATATTACTTACCAAATTATGCCAATGTTTTCATAATTTTCAACCAATATTGGTTCAATATATTTGTGCTACTCAAGATAGGTTTAGGTCATGGCCATAGCAGTTCCAACTCACGTCCAGAAGGTCCAAAAGAAGTAGATACTCTTTATTTCCCTATCGTCCCTCAAATATCTTAAGTGAGTACAGTGATACTTTTTTAACCAATATCGGTTGGTTCTGGTAATAAGTGCAACGTTAAAATAACGTTATTTTCACATAAGTTACGGTTGTCCATAGGATGTCCAATGGATGTACTTGGGAGTGGGCGTAAACACCCTGTATATTGGGTAATATTAGAAGGCACACTTCTCGAGTCCATCAAACCATAATCGGTACATTTCTGGTTCCTGAAATAATTTATGGCAGTAGCTTTTCATTTGTCATACCTCACAAAAAAAGACTACTCAAAGGATTCCACAAATGTGACTCGCACCAAAAAACCACTCATTACCCGTGTAAATAAACCCTACTTCACCCTTTATTTACGAATGGTTTTTATTGCCCACTATAAAAATATCCAAAAGTGCGGCGCGTGCGGGGCCAGGTAAAAAACTATCTGCCGCAAAAAACGGTGCAAGGGTTGCCTAATAAGACATGTTAAAAGGCGTTCTTTTTATTAAGTTATTAGAGGTTAACCGCTCATTTTATAGCGGGGCACGCGACCAGGTAAAAAAGGGTTTTTTCACGTTCGAAAGGGTTTTAATGGATTGGTATTTGGTTTTTTGTATCGTTGACTGGTGATGGTGGGTGCTGAGAGTAATGGTAGTGGAGGTAATTTTTGGCAACGCCCATCTTCATTCATCGATATCAGTTTGATGTCGTTTTCGATATATCGGGTTTCGAAATCAACATAGTTTGCCAGGGTTTGTATACTATTTTATTCACCATCCATAGACTGTTTTTATGGAGTTCACACCGATTAATTGCACAAGACATGTAGATCAAAATCAACCGGGATTTCAGGTACTATACAGTGCTATTCTTTTATGTCCTCTCCACCTTTTATTTTTTGAAAAGGTCAACTAAAAAAATTGAAACTTATGATAATGAAATAGATGCACAAATACTATAATTTGGAGTCAAATTGACAGATGAAAAATCCAAGATGGCGACTGGGTGCCACCTGGAAAGAGAAATTAACTGGAGAGGGGTTCTTGTGATACATCATTTCGAAGCTCCTGACGAATACTTTACAACCCTGGAATATGAAGTCAATATCTTCACCTACTACTAAAAGGAGAAACATTTCATAATTACCTGAATACTAACACATTATATGATATTATTGATATTGATATTTCTAGAAATATTCGTTTCCCTCTGCCATATGGCAATCCCAACAACCCGATAAGGTTTGATAGGTTACTTTTTATTGATAACAGAAAAAATGTCAGTACAACAACGAATATCATTGTTCAGTTCAAATATACTCATTTAGTTTTCGATTTTATGAATAGATAGGTATCACGTAAACTATCTTCAAAATGGTCAATTAAACAAAATTCAACAGGGGAACTGTATTTGAATATGCCGGAAACTACTGTTGATCCTCTAATCACCGAAATCGTCGAAGTGAATCCTAATGAAATCGATATGCATATTATTATTCCAACAAAATGAAGCACCACCACATTACTCCAAGTAAGGAAATATGTGGATAATACTCTCCATGGTCGTTGGATTGACCATCGAGTTTCTACGGAATGGCCAGCCCGCTTGCCAGATTTTTGACACCTTGAGACTTTTGTTTGGGGATATTTGAAACAAAATGCGCACGAAACTGAACCTGCTTCAATATTGAATATACGACAGAGAATAATGAATATTTATAGAAATATCAACGTTGTTGTGTTACGTCAATGTATTCAGGCAATTATAAAAATGATCCGCCATTTTGTAGTAGGTGAAGATATTGAGTTCACATCCTAGGTTTGTAGAGTACTCGTCAGAAGCCTCAAAATGATGTATCACAAGACCCAACTTTTCAAATGGTTTTTTTCCAGATGGCCACCAGTCGTATTTCCATAATTTTCAAAATGATGCATCTAAGCAAACGCTTTCGTGTATGATAATTTGATATTAATTTAAGCTTTCGGGATTTCATCAAATTATTATACACTCAAGTCATTTACTAAGCAAAATTTCGGAAATCATGGAAGTGCAGCTCACAATTTATTCGATTAAACTTGCTTTTACAGAGTTTTACAGCGATTAAATGCACTAGACCTTTTAACCGATTAAAATGTTCGAAATAAACCGGGCGTTTGGATCACTTTTCAGGTACTATCTCTGGTAATATATTGTTCCTGTGTTCGATTTTGATGTTTCCTGAGTTTACATGTTTTCTGGAAATAATCTAAACATATATCCCCCCTTCACCAAGTTCAATCGACCAAAATGCGTGCATTTCCATGATTTTCAAAATTTTGCTTTCAAGCAAATGCTTTCGTGTATAATAATTTAAAATAAAATCCCTCGACCTGTGGTCTCGGGATTTTATCAAATTATCATACACTCAAGTCATTTGCTAAGCAAAATTTCGAGAATCATGGAAGTGCAGCACGCATTTCAACCAATTAAACTTGGTGCACTCGGGATATAACCCCCGAATATAGTTCAATCAGTCTCTAGCTGTGAATAACAACAAAATATAGACCTTTTGCAATACTCCCTACTATTATTTCAAAGATTATTATTTGGACAATCAGAAAAACAACGATCAATATAGTGGTTTTCTTTCAATTCACTTATTTATCATTGTGGTCTACGATACTACGGAGGACGTACGAATACTTAAAAAAGTTATGGAAAACTTTTTATGAATGAGTGAAAATGTAGCAATTTGTATTATATCCACACGGTTATATGCAAAGGTACTAATTCTCCTTTATGATTTCACAAATCATGCTGCAGATTATGGATATGTCACCCTTTTTTTATATTTTTATGTTAAAAAGCTCTGGTGTCTTTCTGTAGAGTTCCTGTATTTTTTTGTGCAATCAATGCAATTCAATAACATTTTTATTGAGTAATGTGTGAATGGCATTTTTTTTGTGGTTGATGAATGTTTTTTTTAGTTCTATTGGTCAGTTATTTACCACAATCTGAAAAAAAGGGTACGAGGACAGATTAAAATTTTTTATATACATTATATATGTTTTTTATCAGATTGTGATAGGTTACTAACCCAACATCTTTATTATTGTTCAAAAGAACTCAACTAGAAGTATTTCATGTTGAAACCACTCAAGGCATAACAACATTTGGGTTGTTGGTGTCACTTTCTACCTGAAGAATTTCAGAAACTTCGCAAAACAGGATCATTAAAATTATTTTAGGAGAAACACGCAGGTACCTTACTAGTGATTTCAACAAAGGAACGAAATTACTGGATGTCAGATTGATTTTAACATTAATACTAGCTATGTAAGTACCGACACAAAAATGTACTTGAGTCTGAACTTTTTTAAGATACTCTCGAAGTACGGCAGTTTCCTTCTCTGAATGGTAAAGTAGGTGCAGATTTCTGTTTGTCAGTTTGAAATGTCGAAAAGAAGCTAATGAGGCTTCAAAATACAGTTGAGGTTAGGAGTTTATACAGAAAATGAAAGTTCAAGCATTAATATGATCTTCAAAATATAAATTATCTACGACATTGACACAAAATTCCACTTCTGTTTTTGAATAGATTGCCATCTTTCAGCATTATGTATTCAAAGAAATGTGGGATTCAAGTTACGACGACCATAAAAAATGTGAAAAAAGACATGACTTGGAAACAAACTCCCTAATGCCATCTATCAGTCATACCAAATCTAGAAATGATATTTCCGTATGGTTGGCTATCTCTATGAACAATGATTATAATATAATGGAGAACTCATAGAATAGATAGTATATAGTATTTGTCAGTCTAGTTTTGTAAAATCCTCATGGTGAATTTTCAAATGTAAACTGCATACGTTCTGATATGGAAATAATATTAAATTCGCCTGGATATAAGACACCAAATATTTTTCAGGTTGTGTAATTGTATATTTTCCCATTGTGATTTTTTTTAATTAGCAATGCTCCATGGGATTAATGAGAAATTAAATGAAAAAATGATAAATGGATAACATTCATGTCCATGTCAAATGGCTAATTCTGATAACAATAAAATTGGAATTGTAACATTCCATATTTACTTCAACTACTAAATCAGTGTCCATAAACAATTTTATTTGAGAGTCTTCATACTTGTGGCATGCCATCTCAACGAGTTTTGGTTTCTTCACAGAAATAAATTCAGTCCTCAATCACTGTTTCTATCATTTATCTTCAAGTGATAAATCAATTTTTCTGCAATTTTGTGTTATAGATTCAAATCTCGAAAGCGATGAACCCGTCCAAATATGCCTGTAAATATACGTTCTCCCGACTAATCATCGTACAAATTCGATTGAACGTGTTCTATTTCACCGTCTCTTCTAATGCCCTCTAAATGATTGTTGTTGCCTCCGACAGACAATAGGCCCTTCGAAGCCATATATCATTTCCGTTGACGGAACTCTCATTAAAAGATTCCAAATTATATAATACCGGCTTTTGTTCGAACGGTAGATCCTGTGATATATTGGAAATATGGTGTTTTGCCACCTTGGTGAATATCGTGTTGAGTTTTGACTTCTCAGCAACAATGTCATCACACATAAAACAGTGTATCATTAATTAGTGAAATGAATATATAAACAACGAAATAAGTTTGAAGCATAAGGAAGTTTTAGCTAGAAAAATAAGCAATTTGAAATTTTCAGTCGTAGTATTATAATTACAATTTAATTCATGTATAAAATATCCCATAAGCCGCCGTGATTTTGTCATTATGACAGCGAAAAAACTTTGCGCTAAGTTTTTCAGCGACAAAACGAAACCTAACTCTTGAAAGCATGGCAACCAGAATTGTAAATAAATCTTTGACGGCGTCTTTGTCAATTTTTCACTTGCGTTGTCAAAAGAGTATATCTGATCTGTGAAAATGAATAATAAGAATTGTGTTTTTAACAATTGTACTTCCCCGTTGAATTGAATAAACTAAACTGTATTCATTAAATTGTCGTACCGAATTACACTCGAGATTTTTTTGTCGAAGAAAACTTGACATTTATGATTCGAGTTTGCCTTCCGGCAAATAAACTCAAAAAACTACCAGAAAAAATTACTCCTTCTACGGACTCGTAATTTTTTCAGGGGCAGTTTTTTTCGTTGAGTTGCCAGGCAATAAATTCTCATGGAAATGTCAAGTTTACTCCTTGAATAGTCTCAACTGCAAATATTATTATTTTTTGTTACTTTTTTACTGCACGATTATCACTAACAATGGGTTTACAACACCTTGACAAGTGTTTCGCTATACAATAGCTTCCAGTTGTGTGCTTTGTTGAAGAGATTCTTGTCTGATAGTTCTCTGTATGTGGTTGTTGATGGAGTATCATCTGATATTCTTCCAATAAATTCAGGTGTTCCACAGGGTTCAGTTCTGGCGCCTACTTTGTTTCTGCTTCATATCAATGATTTGCTCGAGAAAACATCTTGTTCAATACATAGTTTTGCGGACGACAGTACTCTTTATACCAGTTTTTCTTCCAGAGTCCCCTTACCAGCTCTAGAAACAAAAATTCAAAGAAATATTCACGTCAATAAAATTACCTAACGACGACTTGTTAAAAATAATAGAATGGGGCAACACGAACTACGAAAACCCAGGCATGTCTTTTCTCAAGAAAAGCCGATCTATCATCGTCTAATATTCAGATGTCAGCAATAACTATTCCTTCAAAATCAAGTGTCTCGATGCTGGGAATTGCAATCGGTGATAATCTCTCATGGGAAAACCATGTGAGATCGATCGTTGAATGGATTTCTATTTCGTGCGAAGAAATACTTCACTTCTCGTCAGCTTCTAAAGATCTACAAGGCTCAGATACAACCTGTCTTTGGAATATGGTTCTCATGTGTGGAGTGCGGCACCAAAATATCCATTGAGGCTTCTCGATTCTATTCAGTAAAAAGCAATCAGTCTTGTTGGTGATTCTTCGCTCACAGACTCGCTCACTTCATTGGAACATCGTAGAAGGGTCGGAGACTTGTCTCTCTTCTATAGATACTTTCACGGTCGGTGCTCTTCCGAATTGTTATCAATCGTTCCCCCCTTGGCAATATCTACACGGATGACTCGAAGAGTACAGAATTCCCACCCCTGTGTTGTGAATTTGGACACCTGTCGAACCTCTCTTGCTCAGGGTTCTTTTTTCAATAGAATAGCTGAGCTTTTGGAAATCCTTGCCAAAAGAGGTTTTTCCTGAAGCTAACAAACTTCAAAAATTCAAAGTGAATGTTAGTTCGTATCTCCTGTCCCCTGATTCGCGCGGTGTTCTTTGAACATTACAGGGCTTCCCTTTCGTGTGAATCTACATAAAAAAAACTTGGGTTACTATTAAGGTTGAATTACCAAACTCGACATTCATAAATTCAATTGTTGGTGTTCTCGAAAGTAAAATGATAAGTGATGATGAAAGTTCCATTCCTGGGACTCCTCCAGAGCTGGTTGAGGCAGTAAATACTGCTTCATTAGAAATATTGACAAAGAAATCAAGAGAAAAGAACGTTTTGTGGACTATCGTTATATAATAGTTATTTATGATATAAGTGTTAAAAGTACATTTCTAAGGCACGCATGTGAAGGTTTGCAGAATGAGCGAAGCGAATTCTGCAATTCACATGAGTGCCTTAAAAGGTACTTTTAACACGTATATCATACAATATTTTTTCTACAAACGTTCAAATAAAGTAATTATATAGTTTGAATTAAATTTTAACGGTGCAGCGAACATTACCAACAACATCAATCCAACAACAAACATCCGAAGAAATTGTGGCCTCAACTTCGATTGGAAATTCAATTATTTCTACGCATCATTCTTCCTTAGCCATGGAAAATGGTAAAACAGCAGTGCAAGAAATTAATTTGTCAAATTGCACAAATTGTACTATTAATATTAATATTAATAAATAGAATCTAAATATTTTGGCGTTTGCTTTCAAAATCTGACAATTAACTTTTGACAGCAGTGCCATAATCATTTTAAGGCACTCAGTGCCATAAAGTGATTTTAAGGCACTCAGTGCCTTAAAGTGACATTTTTAAGGCTTCTATGGAGTGCTAAAAATGGCATTTTTAACGCGTTTGTAGAAAAAAAATATTATTTTCTTACAGTAATGAAATTTTGACTTTTCTTTGGGAAATTTCGTCTGGAATGTCAAAATTTCCTAGCGATTCGCGGAAAAATACCTCTTTCCAATTTGTTTTTCATCTGTTACGACCTTTTTGCTAAACACATTTATTTGTAATACCGCCAAACTTGACTTATTTTTCTTCTTCGATTTCCGATCCACATAAAGAGAACCCTTTATGTGAGAAACCTTTCATTTTTTTAACCTAACCCTGAAGCGGCACCGTCAAAACCGATCACATATTTATTATATTTACAGGGTTAACAGCATTAACACCATGAAATCATTACCCATTGTATCCCCGAATATTATAAAAGGATCGATCATGTTTATTTTGTAATTTGTCCCAACCCTTTTGTGGCGAACAAAGGGCACTTCCTTTCAGATGAAAAAAGTATGCAGGTAGATTCCGATTCTGTGTGTAACTCTTTTCATAGATAATTTCACCCATTATGTATTTTATCTAGATAACAAATGGTGCCAGGTAATATTTTTTTAAAGGGTTGGGGGTTGCACAGGTCTTTAGCGATGGTAAGTTACTGTTATTCACTGTCATCCGGTCTCGAAGTGAATTCGAATAGTAGAAGTACGAGCAATTGATACTAATCATTTAATAGGAAATATGCATGATATTTGTTATCATTTTCGTATTTATGGCGTTGAAAGAAATATAAATGGACTTGAAACGATTCAAACTACTTTTCAAAGTGAAAATTAAAACAATGAATGTATTTGAGCCATTCAATTCCTATACATATCTTGGGAGAATCTTAAAATCTTCTCACTTTGGTATTGTATTGTACCGAATTGCACAAACACAACAGAAATACACCTGGTATCCATATACAACTCAATATGAATTAGTCAGAAGTAAGTCAAAAGTCAAAAATAGCTTTATTATTTAAAAATATAATTTTTGTAACAAAGCATGTCAAATGAACCTGAGTAAAACCCTGATTAAAACATTATTACACATTTTTCTAGCAGAGCAGTCAATAGACATATAAATAAACACATAATTAACACACAATACCATTTCGTATACACTGACATACAAATATTTGTATATATAATTCTACATTTTTTAAAAGAGACAGCCAAAACAGAACAAACAAGGAAAATAGATTCCAGAGAGAGGACAAGAAAAACTCTTCGACAGAATAGTATGGATGTTCTACCAGTATTTTTTTTGTTGCCCTTCTGAACTTGCAATAGGCTTCAGTTTTTTTAATTGATTCTGGCAAGTGGTTAAACATTTTCAATCCGTTATATATAAAAGAATTCTTAACGAGAGTTTATTTTGGAATTGGGAGGCTTATGATGTTATCCTGACGTGTGTTATAAACATGATCTCTAGTAGGGTATGAAGTTTTATATTTATAGATGATGCATACTGTTTCAAAGATGAAAAGAGCTGGAAGAGTCAATATTTTATTTTTAACAAAAAGGGGTTTAAATGTCTGTCTGTAGTTTGCTCTGCAGAGGTATCTGAGAGCTCTCTTTTGCAGAACAAAAATCATGTTGAAATGATATCGACTACATGCTCCCCAAAAGGGTATACCGTATACAATTTTTGCATTACCTATTCAGCAGTGGAAGATTCAGTTTTTAACTAATCTAGCCTAATTTATGAACATATCGGAATATAGATTTATGATATATATCACTGTTGTGAGCATTAATGAATACCAATCTATATTATGGACTCGAACACATCATATAACAAGATGATTACCTCGCAGCTTTCACTCCTTTGATCTCTGCGTACGTGAAGATTTGATGCAGGATATGCTGTCATCATTAATGCATCTATTTTCGGTGGAACGTTCGATTGTGCTTGGAAAAGTCATTTTGAGTCATATTTCCAGTTAACAACGAACCAAGATTGACTAGTGTTCATCTTGGAATCAGGTTTCTATTTCTCTACTTCCTTTAGTAGTTGAAGAAAAAAGCTCGAAAACCGCAATGTTGTGTCGTTTGATGTCACTTTTCGTTTTGACCAAATTGACATGTTTTGTCAGTTTCTATATCTCTACTTCCTTTAGTAGTTGAAGAAAAAACATCATAACCGCATGTGAGTCAGGCAATTTTCTTCTGAGAGGGCGAAAATTTTCTTAGAATTGCAACGAGTCCATCGGGCAGAAACCGATGAGCTAGAAAACCCGTTAGAAGTCGGGAATTTAGCACAGATACAATACGTCAAGGGTTGCAACAAGTCCACTTCGCCCAGTACCGACGCGCTATTACAATGACCACAAAATTGGCAAAGAGCATTCTCAAACTGATAAAGCATCCCAAACCTCGATGCATGTGAGAGTCTAGATATAGCAAAATGTAAAAATAGCATGAATGGTGACAAGCGACCTATCCCTTTCATCCCGCTTTTCAATTTATTGTTGAGGAAGTAATCAGAATAATCAATACTAACAGATGACGGAACTTGCAGGTAGTGAGTTCATTATCGAGAAATCAATTAGAATAATTAACAGTAACAAACAAAGTCCATATCGGACAAAAAACTTTAGGTCTGTTATAATGGGGCTAAGATGTACAATCACCTACCCTCAGACATAAGGGAGGCGAATATGAACAATATAAACTTTAGAAAAACTATAAAGAAGTTTCTGGCAGACAGGCCCTATTATAACTTGCAAGAGTATTACAATGATAAATTTGAATGACAAGGTGCACATTCGGGTGTATGTAAGTTTCTGAGTGTTGCCTTACTAGTATGTACGTGGGTATGTGTGTATATGTATGTGTGTATATGTGCGTAACTATAGGAATAAATACGTATATGCATGTTGTGTATAAATAAGTGTTTGTGTACGTTTGTATATTTTTAACGACACAGAGGATATTTCCACTGCGTTTTTGTGACTCTGAACGGTGTCGTTCCTATTGCTTTATATGTTCATCTCTTATTTTAGATAGTTTTATGTTTTTTATATGTATTTTATCAGCATTATATATTTACTATCTACATTCTTACTGCTATTCACAAGCTTTGTCCACAAGATTTACTCTTAATGACATTAAAGTATATTTATTATTATTATTTTAACCCTAGCTTTAGATTTAGTATCAGTTTTCTTCTTCTGAAGATGCTCTTCTTGTTAGCGAAACGCGCGTCGAGTGCAAAAATATCAGTTTGGTGTTAGGGTAATTGATCTCTAGGAAAAGTTTTCAATAGGAGTTATAATTTTTTTACCCACCAAAAAAGTTACATACAAAAATAAGCCGACCTAACTTAAATCACTCAACTCAACTAAGTAGATAAAAGATTAGGATTAAAATGAGAATTCGCTCAATAAATTATTAGAAAAAAAATTTGGAAGATATGATCAACAAAGTCAATCAGTTTTTCAATCAATCACATATTTTTCGATATCTTTTTACAGTCTACCTTTTTAAAGAGGACTACTGAAGCCGTACGCTTCGTTATCTTCGAAAAAAATTGTGTGATGTGGAGTATTTCATGTAGAACTCAGAATTTGCTTATCAATTTTGATAGACAACGTTTTACACAATACCTTGCATCTATTGGAGTAATAAAAACTGTGTCAAAACATACAAAGTGACTTATAATCTGCCCAAGGGTGCTACGAAAAAAATGAAACTTTTTACAATTTGCCCATTAAAATTTGAAATAGTTTGATACTGAGAATGATGGGAATTTATATATAGTAGTTTTCACAATAAATGGTATTGACTGAAGGATTATAATAAAACCAATTAGATCCTTAAGTTGTAAAATCCGAGATGCACATCATAAATGTAAAAGGACCGGATTCAGGTAATTTTGTTTCTCAGAGAGGGATTGTAGAGGATTACAGCTTACACTTCTTGTTCATTTTAGTCTTTGTATTTCATTGGAAGTGTTCACTTGTATTAAAGCGTGCAATAATTTTATAACATTTATTTGTTATTACAGACATCAATAGCAAAGATTTTATACCCCAACGTACAGAATAGGCAGTATGTGGCGTCCGTGGATAAAAAGTAATAGTGCTTCTTCCAGTGGTTCGTTAATGAAGAATCACTTATCTTGTGACGCGAAAATCATTATAAAAAATGTGTATAGTTCCTTACTTCAGCAAAGATATAACGCGGGTGCTGCAGCAAAAGTAAGCAGTAATTTGACGAAGGTGCCTCTTACTTCAGTTAGACGAATTGTTGAAAATTCCATGGAATCAAGAAAAAAGCGTAAAGATTCCGGTGTCACAAAAAGTCTAGACGACTGGGAAAATATTTGATAAGGCGAAAAATCTACACTATGTACGATGAGCAGCGTGTCCCTACAGTCAAAAGTCTGAAACAGCGGCTCATCAATGACGAAACTCACATCAACTGTGGCCTCACTACTTTTTGGCGAGCTCTGTCTGCAATGGGCTTTAAATATCGCAAAATTGACAAGAGACAAGTAATAATGGAATCCACACGTTTAATAAACTGGCGTTCTGAATATATAACGTCAATAAGAAAATACCGGTCTGAAAATCGGCCAATACTCTACCTCGACGAGACGTGGTTTGACAAGCATGACACCCCTTCCAAAGGATGGTCTGATTCCTCTGATAAGTGTAAAACAAAAGCACCATCAAATAAAGGGAAGAGAATCACAATATTACACGCAGTATCAGAAAATGGTTGGATCCCAAACGCTATGTGCCTTTCTGCCAAACAGCGTTATAGTAATGGACAACGCAAGCTATCTTAGTCGACAATTGCAAAGAATTCCTGGCTCAAAGAATACGAAATTGGAGATTCAAAACTTCATGACTGCAAATGACATATATTTTGAGGAAAATTATACAAAAAAAGAACTTTTACAAGTGCTGCAGTCATTTTCTTAAAAAAAAACGTATGTTTGTGATACAATTGCAGAAGAATTGGGACATACAGTGTTACGACTACCTCCCTACTACTGCGTGTTCAATCCCATAGAGCTTATGTGGCACCAACTTAAATCGAGCGTGCGCGGAAAAAATACTTCTCCGACTTTAAGTGGTAGTGAGGTAGAATTAATTAGGAACTGTATGAATGACATTCCTACCAAGAGTTGCAAAAGTTCTGTTAGTCATGTTATAAATGTTGAAAACTCGTACCTTTCTGTAAAATCAATTGTGCTAATTAAAATCAATTTAGATGAGGATAACGATAGCGACACTGAACTAAATATAGAATAGAATTGTAACATTTAAATAAATAACTTGTATATCTCCTACATTATGCAAAATTCAAATTTCTCAAGTTCGACCCTGTAGCACATTTGCATCTTTTACCAGATGATTTTCTACACAGTGGGATTAAATCGGGTAGTTTATTGCAGTTAATAAGCCAATACCATTTACTGTGAAAAATACTATACTTACTGTCTAGGAAAATATACAACAAACGCAATCATGAACTGTTTTGAAGATCTTAATTCGTTTATTCGTCTGAGCTTCTTAGTTGAGCCCTTTTATTTTCAATACTCAACTCTTGAGTTGATGATTTATTCGAAAGTCAAAATAGCGTACATGACTCTACCTTTACTACTTCACTCGAGCTGTTAAAACAAGTTTGTGTTACAAATAATCGAATTATCCAATAAACTAGTCTCTAGAAAATAAATCCCATTCATCTTCGGCTCCTCGAATGGCTACAGACAGCATAATTACATTTCTCTCTTTTAACGCCTCCGCACGAAACAAAACTATTCAAAAAATTAACCCAAATGGTCATGCGTCCGTCCATGCATAATCGCCCCAATTTTTGACCACCAACAGTTGTTCCTTCGCCCAAAAATTGCGGCAGCATCTGTCGATTCGTCGATAACCGATAGTTTTCTCCCAAGAAACTAGATACCCATGAACGCGTAGGACTTCGAAATAAATGACTATTATTTAGACGCACGCTCTGAGGAAACTCGAAAAATAGAACCGCCAATTTCGGTACCGGAACTAGGAGGGCCTTCCAAGTATTATTCCTTTGTAATCTACTTTAATTTCGAAGGTTTTTCTTTCAGTTTTAACTCGATTTCGAGCCGTAATGAATCGTTATTAGGTTGTTTTCGCAAGGATTTGCCTTTGTGACATCGGCGTCTGGCGTATGGCGTTCTGTAGATGGCTCTATTTCGAAATTTGCGAGTTCGGTATAATTACAGTCTAGATAGTTTTGCTGGGGATCACTAATGATGGTTAGATTATTTGTCAGGAATCTATTATACAAAGAAGAGTTCATATTTCTTGAACGTTTTTCATGCAAATAATACTGAAAAATACCAACAACACAAATTCATATATTCTTTAAAAGTATTGTAGCAAAAAACCCCAGGATCGATCAACCGTTCTCATTTACTTACCCCATTGAGTAGCTTGAAATGTTTACATTGTGTCCAATTAAGATACCACCACAAAAACTCACTATCTAATGGTTTTTTATGCCGTTTTCACCCTTTTGCCTCTTGTCAGTTATTTTGAGCACGCTGAATGGGGCACCTGCTTCGCAGAAGGGTGAAATTAACCCTTAACTTATTAAGCCACCTGTCTTCTGTCGATAAATACAAGGGTTGATCGCGAAGGGTTCATGTACGAATTTCACTTTTTACCTGGATCTTCAACAAACGGTTGGAACGCTTTTTTAGGCAATTAACAGTTTTTCGGTATCAAGTAAACATTAAGGCCATATACATGAAACAGTATAGGTTTCAACCATAGATCCCTTCTCACATTTCAATAAAGATGAATAAATTCAGTTAAACCAACTCAAGAGCAATGATGCGATTAAAAAATGCTTTGTTTGTGACTTTTTGCTCCCCTTACTTCTCATAGAGCAGAACAGTCAGTGAAATATCTTTTTAATTACTATCATTCAAGACACAACTGTTCACTCAGAAGATGAATGGGGTAGGAAATAACTTTCCCGGACCTCTTTTCGAACTTTTCAACCTCTCTGTCTTCTATTCAAAGCGTCATTCTACTCATCGAAACTTACGAAGTGTTTAGACCTCCGTAAACGTGTACACAACAACGTTGTTATACAAAATAAAAGTTAACCCAGACACGATATTGTGTCTAACACACTCTGTCTCCGTACCGAACCTAAAAAAAAAAATTGGTACTCACTTTACCTATCCAAGTACACCTTATGTCGCAATTCAAACATTGCAAATTTGTAGCAATCCTCGTGACACAACTGAGATTTGTGAAATATTATTGTCAATCGCATTCATTGGAACGAAAAAAACATGTACATACATGTACTATTTTCAATTTTTACGTAGGTAAGTAACATTCACCAATAATGACAATGATGACAATAATTGTAAAATTTCATAAAGTTCTTCTATATGCAACGCTTCCTTAACTCAAAATGTAGTGAAATTCAACTTGCAAATAATCATTTCTTTGATTTGTATTGTATTTGGCAAAAACATCAAGAGCATTTGATGTCTATGAGCCACTTGTCTTTGAAAATGTTGAGTTTGAAGTCATCTCAGACACATAAATGTACGACTTGAAAGCATTCAACACTGTTTGGACGTCTGAATTCCTGAGTCATTGGTGCATTTGTTGAGTACGTTCTGAGCACCGGCTTTTGTGGTATTCATTTTTGCTAAAAAAATGGTTGTGATAGTTCTGTTCATCGATCTTGGAACTATACCATATTCATCAGCAATTTTGGCTCGTTTGTTGCACATGTTTGGCGATTGTCTGAGGCTATTACACCAAAAAGTTGAAGCCTAGTTGGTATGATATATGTGGATTTCTACATAAGGTTTAGAGGAACACCGTCATATGGGTTCTATCCAATTGATTATTGAATTTTGAGAGCACAAACGTCTGACAACGGAAGATTTAGCATATTTGAGGAGATGTTGATTCTACAATTTACCCATTTGATTTCCAGACGGATATTTCTGCAACTTAAATTGTTGAGTTTTTATTTTTTGGCACCATATCAATGATGAATTGATGGAAATACCATTTTTTAAAAAACAAATTCACTCGAAAGGGAAGCCCTGTAATGTTTTAAGAACACCGAGTGAATTAAGGGACAGGGTATACGAATTAACATCAACTTTGAATTTTTAAAGTTTGTAAGCCTCAGGAAAAACCTCCTTCGGCAAGTAGTTCCAAAGTTCAGCTGTTCTATTGAAGAAAGAACTCTGAGCCAAAGAGGTTCGATAGGTCTTCAAGCCAACAACTAAGGGGTGGGAAATCTGCACTTGTTAATGCCAAGGATGCGACGATTGACGACAATTCAGGAGAGCTCTAACCGTGAATATATCTAAAGAAGAGAGACAAGTCTCTGATCCATCAACGATGCTCCAACGAAGTGAGCCAGTCCGTGAGCCAAGAATCATCAACAAGACAGATTGCTTTCCTTTGAACAGAATAAAAAAAATTCAATGAATTTTCTGGTGCTGAGCTTCATAGATGAGAACAATAGTCTGATACAGGCCCGTATATGTACCTTGTAGATCATTGAAAGCTGTCAAGAAGTGAAGTATTTCTTGGCAAGAAATAGAAATCTAAGCTGGGAAGCACTTTTAGCGGTCGATCTCGCATGATTTCCCTGTGAGAAATTATTTCTGATCGTAATACTACTGACATCTGAATATTAGCTTCCTTTGAGAAGAGACATGCCTGGGTTTTCCCAGTCTTATATTCTTAAATTCCAAGTTGATGTTACCCCATTCTATCATTTTCGTCAAGTCATCGTTAATACTATTGAAGCTAATGCATCTAAATTTTTGTTTCTCGTGCTGATATGGGGACTCTGGAAGAGACATTAGTATGAAAAGAACTGTATTCCGCAGAACTATGTTCAAATCTCACAGAAACGGTTGTGGAAAATGCTACCGAGTGAGAGCAGAAATCACATTTTTTCTTCAATTTCAATGTAAATTTGGAATTCTGGTAACAGAGGATTCAACTGACTTTCACCTTTGTGGATAACTTTGTTACCTATATACAACAAGAGATGTCCTATTTTACAGCTTATCCAAACCATCTTGGCACAGAATTGATAACGTACATGCCCAGCAATCTCTGTGAAGTATACTAAGATAAAAAAACACCTATTATATGTGTTCACTGAGTTGAAATTTATTTCTAGTAGGTGTTTTTTCTTTCGTCGTGGTCTGCACCACCATTGTGCAACTGGAAAACTAGCTAAGTTGTACCAGGATGGATTGGATGAGCTGTACACTTTGTTCGTGCTAGTTCGGTAGACCGAGATATACCCTCTTATATAACACTTTCACCGTTTGGCTATCAATAAAAATTGGGTCTTGGCACTCAAGCTTGTATTTGAATATTGAAAGAAGTTATTGGTCTGCAAGACACTCATCATTATTTTATGCTTCTACATTCTGTTCTACATTCTTGAGACTATTTCCTACACCACTCTTTCATTCCAATCAGGATCTTTCATCGAATCCAATTAACTCTTCGCTCGTTCCTCACAAAAAACAATCAAAATTAATGCTGTTCTGCTCCACATTAATTTCGGAACCCATCCAATAACATCCAACCCGCACTGTTCTCCGTTTGTCGCAGGAAAATGAGTTTTTTGTGGCACAACAGGCAATATATTCCCCAAAATGGAATACGCCGGAAGCTGCTTAAACGGCGAGTACGCACGCGACAACCCCTTGCTGCTAAGGGTGGTTTTTTACCTCACCGCGCTTATTAAAAGCAGTTAAAAAGAGGTATCGGTGATGGGCATGAAAATAACGATCGGAGGTGAATTCTTCATAAGAAACGTTCGAACTTTATCGTGGATATAAGAATATAATACTACATTGATATCATATTTTTGAGAGAGTAATAGTTTTTCGTAAGAGGAATACTATACTTTTTCTATGGCTGGGTGTTCTATATACGCAAAGTATGCACCTAGCTTTTCTTCTTCATTTGGGATTTGAAACAACAAAGGCTCGGACAAGTAAAATTTGCTTTCGAAGCATTCGATACATTTTACATATATTTTTTCAACCTCTGCCCTTGAACCCTTAGCGAGAAGTTGTCACAACGAGTGATATATCGTGTGAAAAGGTACAAAATCATTTCAAAATCCAAAATCAAAAACATCAACCCGATAAATAGACTTACGCTCGCTTTTGTTTTTATCTCGATAAATTGATTCGTGTGTTGCCAGGTTAGTTAGGAAGTCTGTCGATACCTTCTTAGTCGTCTGTAATGTGAAACACCCACCGCAGAACGAAAGAATAAAAATGAATTCCATTATAATATTGTATGGAAGCAAATGGATCTCATTTAAAACTTCAGTACGAGTAACGTTTCTATAAAGCAATTCAACAACTTGTTCACTTTTTTCTACAAAGCACCGTTGCAAATAACAAACATTGAAACCTACCACTAATTGTAAATGTTTAGATAGATAATCTATGGAAGAAAAACAAATCCCCGACCCTTCTACGATTCTCCAATGAAGTGAGCGAGTCTGTGTGCGAAGAATCACTAACAAGACGGATTGCCTTTCTCTAAATAGAATCGAGAAGTATCAATTAATATTTTGATGCCCAACTCCATACATGAGAATTATATTCCAAGACAGGTCTTAGCTTTGTAGATCATTAGAAGCTGACGTGAAGTCAAGTATTTCTTCGCACGAAATAGAAATCCAAGTTTCTGGGAAGCACCTTTAGCTATCGATCTCACATGGTTTCCCCATGAGAGATAATCACTGATCGTAATTCTTAGCGTCGATATACTTGACTTTGTAAAAAGAGTTACTCCTGAAATTTGACCACTATGTGATGATAGATGCCTGGTTTCCTACCATTAAATTCCACCAAGTCCATGTTACTCCATTCCATTATTTTTACCAATTCATCGTTAATTTTATTGACGTGAATGTTTCTTTGAATTCTTGTTTCTTGAGCTGGAAGAGAAACTAGTATTAAGAGTACTGTCGTCCGCAAAACTATGTACTGAACAAGATGTTTCCTCGAGCAAATCATTGATATGAGGCAGAAACAAAGTGGGCGCCAGAACTGAACCCTGTGGAACACCTGCATTTATTGGGAGAATATCAGATGATACTCAATCAACAACCACATACAGAAAACTATCAGACAAGAAACTCTTCAACAAAACACACAACTAAGGAGGCAAACCATAAGACGGCATAACTACTTCTCTTCGGGCTTGAAGGCCGTCGTTCTTTGGAATTTCTTCCTGACGTTTCGCTGGCGCGAGAATTGGGAAACTCTTAGGGAAATATAACATAAAAACAGTTTTCAAGCCGACCAAGAAGATCCAGCAAAGCCTCAGGTCGGCTAAAGACAAAAGGGACCCACTGTCAGCGGCAGGGGTTTATCGCATACCATGCACCTGTGGGAAGGTTTACATCGGTACCACGAAAAGATCCATGGGTACAAGGCTCAGAGAGCATCAAAGGAACTGCAGGCTGGGGCAAACCGAGAAATCGGCGGTGGCGGAACACACACTGAGTGAGGGTGACCACAGGATTCTGTTCGAAAATGCAACAACTGATTGTCCCCAACCAGGGTTACCATAGCCGACTGGTATGGGAGGCGATAGAGATCCAAAAACATACGGACAATTTTAACAGAAAGAAAGAAGCGTTGAATCTAAACAGAATTTGGAATCCCATTCTGAGGAAATCAAGAACAACTACTAAAATCACGGCAGGTAGTGCGGCAACTAATAATGATGATTATTCCCCGAACACCACAGAAGTAATTAACACTCCAGACTACCTGCATCAATATGAATACGCCTTGAGAAATCGAAACATTTAGTCATCGGAGATGAGTAAGCCTCTGAAGAAGTTGGCCACTCGCGCTAGCGAAACGTCAGGAAGAAATTCCAAAGAACGACGGCCTTCAAGCCCGAAGAAAAGTAGTTATACTAATAACCTAGGCCGCGAAAGCCTTAACCATTTTGTCATAAGACGGCAGCTTAGGAAGGAGAACCCGATGCCAAATTCAATCAAACGCTTTTGGAATATCGAGTTCAGCAGCTATCGTCTACGAATTTTTAGATTGAATGCTGCCAAATATGAGAAACATAAGCCAATAAGTCACTTGCTGATCTTTGAGAGCGAAATCCGTATTGTCGATCTTTAATTATTCCTGATTTCTCTAGATATTTGATAAGTTATAGATAAAAGACTGTTTTCATCCACAATCATACAAAAAATGTGCTCATTTCTGATCCATTCAGGTTGGAAAGAGACCGATTGTCCACTCAGAAGAAGACGAGGGCGGGAATTATAAATACCAACCGAACTTTGATTTCGCTTTACTTCGTATAATGCTTCAGCCGCAACAGCCTCCCTCTAAAGATCCAGCCTGCACCGATATTCTTCTCATGTTGGCTCCATTCACAGGTATCGTGTTACGAAATTTGCGGAAATTTCGCCTTGTTTTCTTGGGTTTTCTGTCGAGTCGCGCGTGTTGAAAGGTTGATCGAGATTGAATCTTTTATGCCCGTATATTAGTTTACAATGAATGGATCGAATTTCTTCAAATTGGACTCATAAATGGCCGCGTAGTCTGTTTATTGTGTTCTAGGAAAAAAATAAACCGAAAATTGTAATTCAATATGCGAGTGTCCGATGTACTACATGCCGATGATGTTGAATGAAGTTTATTATTACAGGGCCTTGAAAATAGTGAAAAAAAGTTTCGATAACTATTTCATCGTAGAGAGATGAAGGACTGAATGCTACTCATTCTGAAGCATCCATATTTTTATCATCTACTCTTATATGATGTACAATTTTTCAGATACCAGAGCCAGAAAGACAAAAAATAATTTCTCATATATCCTTGAATCATGCATATTTCTCAAGGCTTCAGAATTTCCCTTGAATTTGTTTCATTTCAGGACAATATACACTGTGTAGATAAGAATGAAATAAATTAATTTCCTGCTAACACTGTTCAGGGTGACATTTTTTTTCCTTTATTTTCCTTAAAAGACAAAAATACATTTTTTATAGGAATGGTCAGTTGAGAAGGCACCTAGAAGGCACTCAGAAAATTGCATGGCGGTTAACTAATATTGAAACCCAAGTGTTAGACTAGTCACATACAATGAAAAAAAGTAAAATATCCACTAAGTACTATTACTTCAATAAAAAATATTCCTTGACAGTATAAAAACAATTATCAATGAGAAAACTTTTCAGATTGAATTTAAATTCCCTCAGACTTTTACTAGCTTTGATAAAATTTGGTAAATGGTTGAACATTCTTGGTCCACAACAGTTCGGAGAATTTTGAGTTATTTTATACTTAGGAACCAGTGTATGGATTTCATTTTTCCGACGAGTATTCATATCGTGTTTATCTTTGTTCGAATTGAAATTGCTAAGATTTTTGAATACATAGACCGATATTTCATAAATGAATATGCCTGCAAGAGTTAAGATACGATGTGTGGTAAATGCCTTTCAACATGAATCTCTTCTGGGAATAGTGAAAATACATCTCAGAATGGATTTCTGAGTAGTAAAAACATTTTTAGCCATAGTGGAGTTGCCCCACAAGCAGATACCATACCGCAACCTAGATTCTACTTGTGCGAAGTAAATAACAGAGTGCTGAGCTGTAATCAACACAATCCTCAAGTTCCTGAACATATACTGAATAGAATTCATTTTTGACATCAAACTTTCACAATGTGCGTGCCAGTTGAGGTTTTCGTCAACGTGCGTGTCTAAAAATTTAACACTGGTACTCATATATCAGGTAGGTTCATATTATTAATATTTAATATCAAAGGCTCTATTTTGTGTTGAACATTATGGAAACGGATAATTTGAATCTTTTGAGCATTGAAAAAAAGATCATGATCACAAAAAAAAAATTAGATCATATCATATCATAGTAATGCATAGTGGCATGTTTCAATGGCTTATTATTAGAATTTTTTAATCCTCCATGAATGCTTGTTCCAGGGATGTTTCCCTGATAGGTACGAAGTTCACACAGGGTGATAAAAATCACCAAAAACAAATCAAACCATTCATTGGCAATGAATCTTCAGAAGCAGTTGGTAATAATTGAATACGAACTGATTTTAAATATATTACGCACATATGAACACACAACCTGTCATCAAATTCATACAGCTCATGAGTATTTTGATTTGAAACTGTTTTTTTTTTATTGAAAAAGATGACCAATATCCTACAAACAAAACACACTGGAATATCAACATTTTTTTGACAGCTTTCGAGTATTTTGATATGAAACTGTTTTTTTATTGAGAAAGATGACCAATATCCTACTAAAAATACACACTGAAATGACAACATTTTTTGCACAGTCCAACTTTCTTGATTATTGACGATATCCATTTTCAGATGGGCAAAATGGAAATAGTCTCTTTGATTTTTTCTTTCGTTTGATTATATCCTGTCATAAGTAAATTATTATTATTCAATCCATTCTTGTTGGTACCATTTGTTGATACTGTGCCAGGCAAATTCCGATTTTTCTATTTCACGTCTCCTCATGTATTATTTTAATTCTTCACCAAGGGAAACTATATGCATTTTTTAAATTTTCATCTACAAAGCCAGTCAATTTTGCTTCTTCATAATATTTATTGCAGAAACGAATCGGGGCAAATATTCCAAGTTTTCCAAAAAATATTTCAAATACCCTAATATATCTAATAACTGTACTAGGTATCTACTCTCTCACCAATAACTTACTGACATCTTCATAATATGATATGTTCAACGTGTATTAATAAAGTTCAATGATGTCATAGAAACGTCTCCTAGAGTCACCTTGATTTTCGATTATAAATGCAATTTGGACAGCAAAAAATGGTGACACAATACTAAAAATGACACTTTTAACTTTTCAGGTATCAGATAAAAACTGATATATTTGAATCAAGGCAACAAATACTGAAAAATATGCTTACCTGCTTACCGAAACATACTATAACAATTTAGGAAGTTATACAAGCTGACTAGAAACCATAGACAACAAAACAGAAGTATACAAGTGAGATAGAGGGCAATTCATTTTTTTCGCTTGTATTTGGAGATTCCAGGACTTCAATTCAAGCAATTGGGTTTATATCTACATTGATGAACAATTAGAATATCGTAATCCAACTGATTTCTGAACGTTTGTAAGAATAACGAATACGGGGGTGAACAATTGAAAACGTCCCTCGCGCATATTATCATCAAATCGCCCACCAAAACGCAGCATCAAAAGGAACCATCCCCATAAATTCATCTCAACACGTTCGAACGAAACATTTACGAATCTATTTCAATTGAACACATTTCATCAAAAGACTCGATTATTTCCGGTAATAGAAAAACCCATTTTGATTCTTTAACTGACCATTATGTGCATATGTTAGTTTTCTGTGGGTCCATTCACTTCGTAAAATATTCCAAGTCTACCCCATTCGAAGGCTGCCATATTTGTTTGTAGGAATTATTGTATGATTTCATTGTGGCTCTTTCTCTCTCTGCCCCGCATGGCTAAGAGTATTTTTTGCATTAAACAGGATCAGGAGGAATAACGAGTTTTTGGAAGGGTCATTCCCTGCGAGTTTCGGACGTAGGGGTTACTTTCCCCCAAGACAACCAGAAAGCTGCCCTGGCCAATGGTGATAGAGTTGAGACCAAGGGTCAGATGCTGATCGATATTTGATGGAATATAGGCAGTCTTGCTAGTTTTTTTTTGGTTTGTCATCGGATCCAATGAAAGGAATACTAGTTGTTATAGCGTCATCATTAAATGTTTATATATACTCTAATCGTTTTCATTGACTTCATTCGAAACATTTATGTGTTTGAGAGTGTATATATCCCTGTCTACCAAACTCGCACGAACATCAAACTTCAGTATATGACATCTCACTTTTCCACATTTCCATTGAAAGACAAAGGTATCAACTTTGTCTACACACGTCACTATAAGGATTGTTTTGTACAATTCCAGATCAAATTAAGTACAATAGTTCGTATAATCAGATTTGAAGAAAATTACTCATGTATCTACCTTCAGGCGGGTATACAGAGGGGGGTAATGGGGTAATTATCCCTCTCGATCGAAGAAAATTGATTGTTTCAATCAAAATTAACAATAAGATTTACGAAATGAATCTTAGTTCATTCACCGCGTATCTATCTAATAATCATCTAATATATTTCTTCCTAAAAAATTTAAAAAATTCACCATTTTATTTTCTATCACTCTCGCGACACTAATTACACCCCCCTCCATGGAACAAAGCTGTATACACGCCTGCTATATTTGATAAATTACAGTAAAGACATGAGAAGTAATCAATATATTATATGCAACAATATACTTACGACTGCAATGAAAAAAAAAATAGTGAACTGAAATAGATATTATTATAATTATTTCAATGAAAAACTTGGGTCTCAGAAGAGATTACAGTTAATTTACTCCAGAGACAAGAAAAAAAGATCCAATGGATTGAATACACAGGTGTAACTGAATTTGTGTAAAACATTTAAGGAGGTGATTCCTAATCGAAAAAAAAAGATAGGATCTTTCATATAAAGAAACTTCATTGGAGCATCCTTTGTTAAGATACAGCTCCTGAAAGGGGGTACATAAAATTTGTATAACAATTTTTTTCACGAACACTGAAAAAGTTACAATATTGAAATAAACATGACGTTTTGTACTACCAAAAAGACACTTAGCCAGTAATTTATTTGGTTCACCCCATGGTTGCAAGGGGTGGAAAACGCAACCCCTGAAATTTAGTTTCAACGATATCCTGTTTCATTCTAAACAAAAAATGTCTCTTGAGTTTTTTGCCCAAAATAAACCAGTTCGCAGCAAAAAATTATTTTACGAACAACTACAGAGATACATCGTCATAAATGCGAAAATACGAAACTAATCTATCTAGTAGGTCGCTATTAGCAATAGTGACAATAAAATTGGTATGACGCTGTCAGTTTGTGAATTTTCGAAATTGAATTAATACATTTTATGTATCCCCTTTAAGAAGCAGTATCTCATCAAGGGATGCTCCAATGAAGTTTCTTTATATGAAAGATCCTATCTTTTTCTCGATGAGGAATCACCTCCATAAATATCACTACTTTTATTCGGGTTTGAAGGCCGTCGTTTTTTGGAATTTCTTCCTGACGTTTCGCTGGCTCGAGTGGCTAGCTTCTTCAGAGGTTCATTCATCATCGGAGTGAATTCCAAGATGAATGAACCTCTGAAGAAGCTAGCCACTCGAGCCAGCGAAACGTCAGGAAGAAATTCCAAAAAACGACGGCCTTCAAACCCGAATAAAAGTAGTGATACTGAAAACCTCGGCCGCGAAAGCCTCAACTATTTTGTCACCTCCATAAATGATTTACACTTATTCAGTTACACCCTGTCAATTGCATGCTTGTAGAATCATGATAAACAATGTCTACTACAGTACTAGATTTTTTGCAGTATTCAAAATGACATTACTAGTTACAAATCAGGGCACCATTGGCAACCAGAAAAAGCATTAAATTCGAGAAGAATCGTCCTAATACAAGCTACTCCCATGTCATTGATTTCTGCGGATTATAAGCAATTCACTCTAGTAATTTGTTGATTGTTGTGAAGGTAGTTGGATTTAGAATAGTACTTTCCTTTGAAGGCCATATATTCCAATTATAACTTCGCTTTCATTAAAACATTTTGAAATTTGGTTGTATTGTTAGCACCTTCCAGCGCTTTTTTTAGTTGAAGGTGATGTACTGTCTTCAGCTCTTCTCTATGCCTGGAAAGAAAGCCGATCTATATTTATCTAATATTCAGGCGTCAGAACAACTATTTCTATGAATTCATGTATCTCAATGCTAGGAATTACGATAAGTAATAACCAGGCAAAGGTGCTTCGCAGATGCTGGGATTTCTATTTCTCGTCAGCTTCTTATGAACTACAAGGCTCAGATACGACCTGTCTTGGAATATAGTTCTCATGTATGGAGTTCGGCACCAAAACATTCATTGCAGCTTCTCGATTCTATTCAGAAAAAGGCAATTCGTCTTGTTTTTGATTCTTCTCTCACGGACCCGCTCACTTCGTTGGAGCATCATAGAAAGGTCGGAGACTTGTCCTTCTTCTACAGATATTTTTACGGTCGGTGCTCTTTTGCATCCACCCTTGGCAGTATCAACACGGATGACCCGACGAGTGCAGAATTGCCACCCTTTTGTTGTGAGCTTGAAGACCCGTTCAATTTCTCTTGCTCAGGGATCTTTTTTCAATAGAACAGCTGACCTCTGGAAATCCTTGCCGGAAGAAATTTCTCCTGTTGCTTACAAACTTCAAATTTGAAAAGTTAAGGTCAATTCGTGTACCCTGTCACTTGATTCTAGCGGTGTTCTTTGAACATTACAGGGCTTCCCTTTCGTGTGAATTTGTATATAAGAAATAATGATGATCTCACGCAATTTATGTTTATGTTACGAAAGTAGATAATTGAATTGTGATAGACATTGATTTTAATAAACTTGAATCTAGCTTTCATTCCCATTGAAGCTATTCACTATTATGAGTTGAAGTCGTCAATTTCCTAGTTGTTACTTGAAGTTAGTTCAAAATACTTTGATATATTTGAAAATGTAAAGTACCTAGATTAATTTCCATGACCAATAATTCCAATTCTAGATCATCTATAAAATCCACCACCATCGCAAAAAATGCCGTCTTGATGCGTGGTGGCAAACAGGTGAAGATCGCATTGGATTATAACCATTCGATCTCACCTCTCACCCTTTTGTGAGGCGAATTCACGCAAAATTGGAGTCGCGGCAAAAAGTGCTGCTTCGTGTTACCGAATTAGGTGTTAATGCCAAACTCGTGAGTAGAGTTGAGTTTCGAGGATTTCACGATACAAAGACCCGATAAAGTCGTCTGATTTACAACGCAGCAGAAAGGGCATGTGTTGAATGAGGTTTGGAATTATTCAGGAACTGACGCAAAATAAAGGTGCGAACGGAGTCATTCGAAACGGGCCTTTTTTGGTTGTGTATAATCTAGTTCTGCAACATATACAGTGTGTGTCACTACCAATGACGAAGAAGCCCTAAAGAAAATCTTATGCAGCTACTTACTGTCATTTAGTGTCTCGTCGATCATTGAAAATGAAAAATAACGAACAAATTCGTGCTACAACTGTCAGGATAGTGCGTATTTGACACTCTTTTCCCCCGTTACTTAATATACTGATATTAGTACAAATGATACAATAGAAATGGATCACAATATTTCATTTTGTAATGAATCATAAGAAGCAGAGTCCCATTGAATACATACACTATTTGTAACATTTTCATTACGTGTCTTTGGAGTTAAAACAAGACTTCATTCGTCATGAACTTGGTTCAACAATAATTATTCGGTGGCATACGAATTTAGATTGCAATCTGTAGATGACAGAATTTTTACACGCGTTGTCAACTTTTCTAAAAGTTTGGCAAGAGACCTTAAATTTTATGTATTAAAGACCATCAGCTCATAATGAAAATAAGTCGTATTATTCTCGAAATCACGATCTTTAAGTCTTCACAGATAGTTTTGTTACACTCTGCATATCTCTGAGTAGTAATTGTTGATGAATATTCTTGAAAATTGTTGGCAATTTTAGGCTAGGCACATTTGTAGTGATACAGTTTTGATAGTTACTTCTATCCACCTCATTTTCCTTATGGCTGAACTGTAGTCAAATACACTTTTCATTATGAGGATAGAGAGAGGGGCCCTAAAAGTTCAATAATGAACACACAATTGTGGTTTGTGAATCCGAATAGTAACCATCTTATTTTTCCAATAAAAAATATAGAGCAGTGTTTTTCGTTCTTTTTTTTGGAACAAAAATATCATCTTGGAAATATTTCTTTATTTTGTCAGATTCGCATAATATTGAATTTTAATGAATCATCATCTGAAGATGATTGCAGATACTGCAAACAATCCAAACGTAGTGAGTATTCTCGATTTGAATCTTGGTCTTAATATTATCTCTTTCATTATTTTCAATCCATCGGTTTTTTCACAATTTTGATTTTTTATTCAAAGGCTGGTTTCAAAATTTATTGCTTCCACTTCAGTGTTTTGGTCTTATAGACTATTCAGAGCAACTTTAGCTGAAACCTTGACTAATCTGTACCAATTCGACATTTTTGACATTAAAAATTCAAAAACAAGTGTTTGGCATGAGGTTTTAATCGGTTATAATTGCACGAGTGCATGAAAGTTACCGATAATTTTGCAGGAAAGCGTGATATCTAAAAATTGCAAGAGTTTATTTTCATATTTTGGCGAAAGTGCCCGAGTCCGAAGGACGAGGGCTCTTTTACAAAATATGAAAATAACCGAATGCGATTTGTATAAGATATCACGCTTGAATGCAAAATTATCTGGTCATTTCTATGCATGAATGTAATTCATTGGAATATTTCACGAATAAAGAAATTCTCAAGGAAATGTTATTTTTTGTTCATTTATACTTTCCTCTGTAGATTGTATGGAGTACTCACCCAAACGCGAAATGTTTTTTTATTTCTGAAGTCTATCTGACATTTATTTGTGTTGTTTACTGACGTCTAGCGATACCTTTTCAAATGTGTTGTGTAGTTTTTGACTTTGTTTGGGAATGTTAGTTGTGAATTGTGCTTTATAAACATTCTAATAATTATAATTGAAAGCAGTTTTTAAAAATTCCAAACTAGGATCGCAGGGCCACTTTGCCAATACTTCCACTAATTTGCAGCACTTTGGGATTGTTCGATAATTTCTCTTGAAGTGGGATAGGCAGTGGAAGGGTGGACTAATATGATGATGTTTGATCGATCAGATTTTAATTTTATTATTGACAAAAAATCCATTTCAATCTTCTGTTTGGATTTGATTTCCTTACTTGATTTGTAATTTTATTTTTTCGTTCTTAGCAACAGGTGTCAATAGATTGAACGTCATTTTTTTGTGGTGGATCAATATATATGAAAGAAAATGAATATTCAGAAACATTCATAGAGAAAACTATGACATAAATTGGAAATCCGAACACAGTCCACAATCCTACACAACCTGTATCAAACATTATACCTCATGTCTCTCGTTTGTCTGGAAAGATAAAACGGATCGGCAACAGGTATAATATTAGAACAACATTCGAAACAACGAATACACATAACAAACCGATTAACCCAACAGAAAACACAAAAAATTGTATTTATCAAATTCCTTGTTCGTGCGGTCATACATATATCGGTGAAACGTCTACACCATTAGAAGTGCGAAAGAGTGAACACAAGATGTACATCAGGAACAGACAGATAGGTGGTTATGAATTATCAGAACACATTCTCACTGCCGATGGAGATCACACAGTAGAATGGAACGACACTAAAATCATAACGAAAGAAATCAATGTCAAGAAACGAAAATTAAAGGAATCTGCTTTCATCATGCTGTCTGGTGAAGAATGCATATCTATGAGTCAGCTTGATATGGATCGCGAATGGCTGCCCCTCTTGAAGGACAAAATGTTGTGTCAAATTTGAAATAATTTGACAAATGTCAATAACGAAAACTATCTTAACCAGGAATTTGCACTTGAAAAGGAATTCGCCTAGAAGATTTGAGAACGGAAACGGATTTAGTTTCCGAAACGTTAACAGATAAGTATTTCATATATATATCAGTTCTAATTATTTTTTTGATAGGCAAAATTTGAGTTATACGAGAAGTTGCTGACTAATCCATCCAGAAAGAACTGTTTTTCAATAGACGCAGCAACTTTTTGGGGTAGATTGAAAATCTGCCCTTCCACACTTGTATAGTTGCCATTATTAATTCTTATCTTTTCAAATTGTGGTAGGTTACAAATCCAAAAAACTACGGAACAAGTGGCAATAGAGTTTATAAGATAGACAAATCATTACCATTCAGACATTGAGTATTTTGATAATCATGCCAATGATAATTTTGGATTGAGGTGGCCTTTACTTGATGGAAATCCATAGTTATTACGCTATAAGGGAGACACGATTAAATTTCCACAAAATGTATTGTCTTCGCGACATGTTTCGATACACTGTATCTTTATCAAGTGAATGTTTTTTAAACACATTTTTAAAAAACATTCGCTTGATAAAGATACAGTGTATCGAAACATGTCGCGAAGACAATACATTTTGTGGAAATTTAATCGTGTCTACCTTATAGCGTAATGCCAATGATAAGTTTTAGCTCAGGTTGCATGTGAAAGGAAGCACTAGAAACGTTTATTCCTAAATAATTTTCAACCTACTCGATAAACAAGAGCTTTCCGGAAATCCAATTGATAATTTGAATGCACTGCGAAATCAGACCTTTCTTCCCACTACAATAACAATACCAGAGTCCATAATAAGAACCATTCTGGTCTTCTGCACAATTCCAAGCAAGATCTCATTTTACGTAACTACGCATTCATCGACGAAAAACAACCCCAATCCGACAATAGAAACATCCGAGAGAAAGTGCACTCACAGAAAAGGTTAGACTTGCAAATCCACACATCATCCTACGGTCCAGGTAATAATAGAATATTCCTTCCCGCCAGGTAAATGCAGAAAAGCAAATTTTTTGTTCGCCGTCTCTCTCCAACTCTTCGAAAACGTCCACCGGTAAGACGGAGACGAACGTACGGGTGTTATTCGAATCTGCTGGAATTATTACGAGGTAGATGGGCCAGCGTAAAGTGCATGAAAAGGGTCTAGATTTGTGTAAGAATTTCGGAGTTTTGTATAATGCTCGGTAACGTGGGAATATTTGCAAAGAAATGGGTTGGAAGATAGGGTGGTAGTAGATGGACATCGTCTGACGGTTGACGTTTTCAATACCGGGCCTGATTGATATCGGTGGGTGGTGCGAAGTATTCGTGGGAAGCAATTTGGGAATGATTTCGTCTGAATCATTTGAATCTTCGACTTCGACAGATGTATGATGAATCACATAATTATTTAAATTTGATTCGAGTATGAGGAAGAAACAAAACTCGTACAGGAAAAGTAATATCAAAATAGTATATTACTTTATGAGGCGGAGAAGCATGACTTTTCTTGACGCGCCCGTCTTCGTTCGGCGCGTAATAGAGGGCAAGTCAAAAAAAGTCGCTTCTTTGCCGAATAAAGTATACTATTTTTTCTTCAAACGTAGCAATTTTCAACCATAAATAGTACAATTCATACGCTATTTTTACTCGAAATTAACTGTGACAACTATCAAAGTCGTCTAGATGTTAGAAATTAAAATAATTAAGTCGTCGGTGGGATTTGCGTCTCCCTGGTTACAGTTGTTTGACAGTTATTTTATGTTATTAAAGACAGCTTATTGTTGTTGCAACCGCAAGCGCAAATTTAGTGCGAAAATGGAAAACCTAAACGAAATTGAGTCCGCGGCTAATGATGCAGTAGCACGTTTGGGGCCCTCCAAGTCCGGAATAAAGTATCGGTTAGCGTACAAGCACTTCCAAGAGTGGTGCGATACAAGAGGAGTACGGCAAGTTACCGAAGACGTTTTACTGGCATATTTTAATATAATGGAAAAGAAAATAAATGGAAATCTTCTACAATGTGGTCACGATACTCTATGAAAAAATCCGAGTTAGTTATTAGAAAAAATGTGGATATAAGCAAATTTTTAAAGTTACGTGCCTTTCTGAAAAAGACAAGCGAAGGATATACTGCAAAGAAGTCTAAAGTTTTCACTGAAGACGAGTTTGATAAATTTTTGTTTGAAGCGCCAGATAAGTTGTATTTAGGATTAAAGGTGAAAAAAAAAATATATTGCAAAGCATGTAGTATACTCTACTAAATTATAAAAATATTTCAGATTTTTTTGTTAATTGGGGTTACCGGCGCCTGTCGATGCGACGAATTGGTAAAAATGAAGACTGTGGACATTGAGGATAAAGAAAATGTAATAATTATCAAAATCTCAGACAGTAAAACACGACAAATATCTTTTACGATAATTGGTCAAAACTACATTAAACTGTATAAAAAGTATGCATCACTGCGGCCTGAAAATTTCACAGAAAACCGATTTTTTATAAAGTAACAAAATGGAAAGTGTTACCGAATCGTCATGGGAATACATTCGATCAGCGCAGTAGCCCAAAAAGTAGCTAGTTATTTGAATTTAAACGATGCAAGCGCATACACGGGTCACTGTTTACGAGGAACTTCAGCAACACTTTTAATTGATGGAGGCGGAAATCTAGAATGCCTCAAACGACATGGGGGCTGGAAATCAAGCACGGTTGCCGAAGGATATATAGAGGATTCAATAAGAAATAAGAACGATAATGCTCAAAAAATTTTAAACCCTTATGATTCGCCAACATCGGGAATGATTGCTGAAAGTTGTGCTCGACCATCAGTATCATCAACAATTACCAATGCGTATCAAGAGCCGGGAACATTTTTGTACGGTTTCAATTTTGAAAATGCTTCATTAACTAATTGTACTTTTAATATTACTATAAATAAAAATGATGTTTAATTGTTGTTAATGACATTTGTATTGTTGCTTTGTGACATGTTTCATATTGTTGCCATGACAACATTTTTCCCTCCGCCGTAAAGAAATGGGAAAAAAAAACTGCTGCCGGCGGAGACATCAAACTTTGACAGGATCAAGTTAGATAAGTAATGTCATCATTATTTGACGTTTGAAGAAAAAATAATGTGTTACTTTCTATTCCGTAATTTTCTAGGTTTGTAACCTACCACAATCTGAAAAAATTAGAATTAATATTGAAATCTATACAAGTGTAGAAGGGCAGATTTTTAATCTTCCCCAAAAAGTTGCTGTGTCAATTAAAAAACAGTTCTTTCTGGATAGAATAAGTCCAATTATTAGTCAGCAACTTCTCGTATAACTCAAATTTTGCCTATCAAACAAATGATAGTTGATCTCTTCATTGATTTTTTCTTGTGATCTACATAAAATTTTTGTTCTATCATAAAGGTATGTTCTATACCTTTCTTGTCACTTGTGTGGTGGTTTGAGGTGTAGTGAAGATATAAAGAGATAAACTTCATAAAATCAGTATAGAAAAAAAATGGATATCGAAAAAAATTCATAGAATTTGACAGAAATTGAAAATCCGATCACAATCCACAATGGAGACATACAACCTACACAAAATAGACAACCTGTATCAAACATCATACCTTATGTCCCTCGTTTGTCGGAAAAGATGAAACGGATCGGCAACAGGTATAATGCTAGAACAACATTGAAAACAACAAATACTTTACGGTACGGTCAATACAAAAAGTTGTATTTATCAAATTCCTTGTTTGTGCGATCAAAAATATATCAGTGAAACGTCTCGACCATTGGAAGTGCGAAAGAGTGAACACAATATGTACATCAGGAACAGACAGATAGGTGGTTCTAAATTATCAGAACGCATTCTTACTGTCGATGGAGATCACACAGTAGAATGGAACGACACTCAAATTATTACGAAAGAGAGCAATGGCAGGAAACGAGAATTAAAGGATCTGCTTTCATCATGCTGTTTGGTGAGGAATGCATATCTATGAGTTCGCTTGATATGGATCGCGGATGGCCGCCCCTCCTGAAGGACAAAATGTTATATAAGATTTTACAAAATTTTTTATTGTAACCTACCACAATCTGAAAAAATAAGTATCAATATTGGAATCTATACAAACATAGAAGGGCAGATTTTCAATCTACCCCGAAGTGCTGCGTCTATTGAAAAACAGTTCTTCCTTGATAAAACAAGTCCAATTAGTCAGCAACTTCTCGTATAACTCAAATTTGACTATCAAAAAAACTACTTATCGTTAACGTTTCGGAAACTGAATACGCTTCCGTTCTCAAAACTTATACGTAGATTCCTGTTAAAATACAAATATCTCTTGTTTTTCAATAGACGCAGCAACTTTATAATTCTTATTTTTTCAGATTGTGATAGGTTACAAACTCAGAAATTTACGGAACAAACAATTCTTAATGTTTTCTGTTATGTAATTTGGTTTACTTTGTGTCCATTGGTATTTGATAATAATGACGATCCAGCTATCTAGATTACTATTGGTATTGATCAGAAGTCCCTTTTTCTTGCTCAAGTTGTATACTCAGATCAACTTATGGTAGTTCATAAATGAATTTAACTCACAAGGATCCAGGATAAGAATTCAAAAACTTCATTAGTTCATAGACTATTTCTCTTTTTCTGTAGTCTTCGATTGGGATAGATATTGAGGCAGGAAGCGTTTGCTGAACTTTCATACGACTTCATTGGAAAGTTTAATTCATTTTAAGATTTTAAAAAAAGGCAAAAAACTCCATTCTCATCGCAATGTTCCTAAATATCAATGTTAGTTAGCCAACAAGTCATTTCAATTGAAATTGAAAACAACCACATGAATATAACCAAATTATAGTAATAGATATTTCATTTTATAATGAAACTACGAAAAAATGTCGAATCAGTGATAAAAAAGCAATTACTCCATAATAAACCACTCCTCGGCTGCCATTACGAATTGCGCAATCATTAACCTAATTAATTCAGTATCACCCTTTCCTCTCTACCATTGGCCCTTGTAACCCTTCGTCGTAACCCTTCGGCAGGTCGTTTACCCGTCCACTTGTTTCGATTCACTCTCAACCCTTCGACTAACCCTTTCCCTTTCGACGGGAATCTTTACCTGCAGCGCAATTGGTCGTTCAACCCTTCTGAGCGTACCCTTGTTTCACTCTTCTTTTTGTTGGAGTGGGTCAATGGCTTGCGGTTATGGGAATTTCGGCAGGAGTTTGCAAAAATGTGTGAAATTTCGCAATGCGTGGGAAGTTGTTGCGTCAGGTTGGCCAACTGAAGGGATATTTGTTGTGGTTGAGGTTGAAAGGACATATGAGAATATGTGTTCAATATGAGCATTACAATGAGGATGGAAAGGTGTTTAGTTAGTTCTCACCTTTTGCGTTTTCCGTGGGAATATAAATATTCATAAGATTGAAGAGGTTTTATTTTAATCGGTTCGACGTTTGTGATGATTGAGAGAAGTTGGATATGATTCTCAGGGACTACAATCCATTTTTTGGAACGTAAATTATGAGGTCGAACTGTCTGATTTTTTCATTCAATTGATTTGGAGACTGAGACTTCAAATGTGGAAATTGAAATTTCTTTAAATATCGATTCAAACTTGAATTGAGTTATTTTTACTATCTAAGCAATGGCTTGCAGTTAGGGGAATTTCTTCAGAAGTTTGCAAAAATGTGTGAAATTTCACAATGCGTGGGGAGTTGTTGCGTCAGGTTGGCCAACTGAAGGGATATTTGTTGTAGTTGAGGTTGAAAGGACATGTAAAAAAAGATGTTCGATATGAGCATTACAATGAGGACTCGATGGTGTTTAGTCAGTTCTCACCTTTTGCGTTTTCCGTGGGAATATAAATATTTATCAGAATAAAGAGATTTTATTTTGATCGTTTCAGTTTTGTTAATGATTGAAGGAAGTTGAGTATGATTTCCAAGGACAACAATCCATTTTTCCAAACGTGAATTATAAATTATGAGATCGGACTGTTTGATTTTTTTCATTCAATTGATTTGACGACTTAGTAAGCTGTGAGATTGAAACCATTAGAGTAAAAGTTGAAACTTTTTCTACAATCACCCTAACACCAAACTGATATTTTTGCACTCGACGCGCGTTTCGCTAACAAGATTAGCATCTTCAGAATAAAATTGATACTGAATCTAAAGACTAGGGTTATCTGTTTATATACCTAAAGTATATATGGACTATGTTTGTTACTGTTGAGTATTGTAATTATTTTCTTGATGATAAACTAGTGCAGTCATTACCTGGAAAGTATTTGGTCCTATATGGACTTCGTCTGTTATTACTGATTATTCTGATTGATTTCCCAACAAAAGATTAAAAAGCGGGCTGGAAGGGATAGGTCCCTTGTTTCAATTCTTGCTGTTTTTACATTTTGCAATTTCTAGATTCTCACATACATCCAGTAGCCTTTTGTTATGCACATGCTCAATCAGTTTCACGTTGATTTCACCAATTTTGTAGTCATTGTCTAGAGTAGAACGTGTTGAGAGACACTGGATTTTTCTACCCTTCCGTATTTCATGTGTGCAAAATTCTCCTTGAAACGTGTTTTTATAGCTCATCGGCTTTGGCCGATGTATTTGTTGTTGCAATGAAGACTTAGGGTCAATTTGTACATCTGTGTTTCAATCTTAATCCTCATTTCATTCGAAAACAAAGTTTATTTTAGACGTGTATACAGGAGCATTTGAAGAACTTCCTCTGTTTCTATCTCACCTTCAATCTAAAAGATGTTGCTCACCCAGCATCATGATCAATAACCACCTAAGTTTTTGAAATAGAGTGTGGAATTAGCTGTGAATTTTTTTTTTAATCAATCAAACTTGAATTAGGTTGTTTCTATTGCCTTCATTAGCGATGGCTTGTGGTTATGTTAATTATGTCAGAATTTTTGCAAAAAAGTTGAAGCCAGTTCATCCCCTAG
Organism: Zygogramma bicolorata; assembly: GCA_032362365.1. NCBI lineage: Eukaryota > Metazoa > Arthropoda > Insecta > Coleoptera > Chrysomelidae > Zygogramma > Zygogramma bicolorata. The sequence goes on from JAVJAQ010001989.1 coordinate 434,067, forward strand.
TATATACTAAATTTTTTGACTTGCCCTCTATATTGTCTTACTTGAAACCATTCTAACAACATCTCAATTGGTTATCATGTAGATTGTGCGATCAAAAACAGAAATACATTTTCTGTACAATAAATAGACCACGCTGTACATTTAAAACATGTATTTCATTTCTTTCGAGTTTTAAAAAGGGCTAAGAGATTTTACTGACACTGGTTTAAGTCTGAGAAATTTCTATTTGAAAATTTTAGACAAAAGGGTGAGTTTTTATACAACTGACTGAAAAATTTTGATTTCGTCTCACAATCTCCTAGTGTTGAATTTTATTATTCAACACTGCAAAATCACGAACCTGAACTTCTCAGTAACAACTTGTAACCACCCCATCATAATATTTACCTGATTACCAGTCTAACACTAATTATGTTTATGCTTGTTATTACTTAAGGGGGTATTTGCGAAAAGTTTTACCCTTTGAAGTTCCTAATCCCATTAAATGAGAATATTGGACACAATATAAATGCAGGAGAATCTGTGAAATTTACATTTGAATAACATTGAACTTTGTACAATATTGGAATTTAATCTTGTTAAACTTGGGTTTACTGCTGATTCAATAAAAGGGTTTGGAGTTGTTCGGTCCTAAACAGTTTTATTGTACGCTCATTACCTAAAATTGGATTATATGCCGATACCAAGGGAAATTGTATTTCATAGAATATCTGGTAGGAGAATTTTAGGAAGAAAATAACAGCTGATTATCTCAGTAGGATTTCATGAACGAAATGATAATTATTATGAATTATACTAACTATCCCAACAAGTACATTATATTAGCTGGACTCCAACTTGGTCCATTTTCATTTCAACTTTATAATTTTCACTAGGAAAATATTTGCATTTTAAGTAGCACCTTTTTACCTTCAAATGTGATTTGATGAAAGGGTCATACTTTAAAATCAGCCTCTTTTATTAGTGGGTCTTGGAGTTCTAGTTTCAATATCGGCCTTTCTGTAATTTGCGCAGAAGCAAATTACACTTTCACTTCGAGAAATTGTTCTTGCTAAAAATGAAGTGAAAATATTGATGGTTCAATGAAAATGGTAGTAAAAGTATAATTATTGAAAGTTACTGTTGCATAAGCCCAAAGTTAGCCACACAATGACGATATGCTCAATAATTATAGTGAATACAATTCAAAAACTCTGACACGACATTGATGACATGAAATCAAAGCACTAGTACCAATCCATTGATGTAAATGCATTGGAATTGAAAAATTATCTTGGAATAAGCACATTGAGAAAATTCGAAAAAAAAGGAGCTCCTCTTATTGGAATTCTATTCAAAATAAGACATTTCCTTTCTCTGAAAATTCTGAAGAATATTTATTTTAGTCTTATTCATTCACAACTACATTATCTCATTTCTGTCTGGGGTACTGCAAGTAAATATCTAATGACACCTCTCAAAACTTCATAAAACAAAACAATGAAGTGTATTTACAAATTATCTTATACAGAATCGTCATCAAATTTATACAAGCCAAACAAACTATTGGACATAAATTCTCTTCATAAACTCAAAATCAGCTGTTTTATCCATTCTATCAGAAATAATACTGAAAAATCTAATCTTATCTTCAACGAAAATTGTCATATTCACAATCACTCTACAAGACAGAAAAATTTGTTGGCAACGAATAAAATTCAATCAGATATTGGCAAAAAATCAGTATATCATAGTGGTGTCATGATATTTAATTCAATTCCAAATGAAATAAAAGAATGTCGATCGACAATAAAATTCAAGCAGAGTTTGAAAAAAAATTTATTCAACTAATAGCTATTTGAAAAAAAGATTTTCTTACACTTTTTGTTTTTTTTCCTTTAATTTTTCTTTATTTATTTATTTTTTCTTCTTCGCTCAATTGACCTTTGCGTAGAGCAATTTCATTTTTGACTGTATGTTCGTTTATACATATTTGTTTTTTTTTTATTTCCAATACTTATCATGATTTTGTGCTTATAGTTATTCCCTTATTATAAACATGTAATGTTTCTTGGGATAATAAATAACTTACTTATATTGTATTTAAAATTTGGCGCCAGTTTTTCTATGGCAGTTGGTTGGCAGTATTCTGTATGTTGCCGCAATTTGTTTGAAGTCTGTGATTTACCAATTGACAATTCTCATTCAGAAGTGACAGTTCTGTGTCTTTTGGTACTTCAAATTAGATATTTGTGATAAAAAAATGTGTATTTCGATGCTTCTATAAAAACTATCAGTCTCAGGCTCTCCATAATAATGCCAAAAGAGTTGAAAACTATTGTTGCCAAGAGTTGGTGACATCTTCGATTAGTTATTTCGAAAGAGAGCGGGATAATAAAGTCCCTTGGTTTTCTCTAACGGCTGTTAGAGAGCTAAGCTAAATTGAATACATCGTAGTAAATTATTATTTATAATCAACAGCCAGATATTCATTTTTCTTGGGTTGCAGCAGTTTTGAAGTCAAATATGTATACCTACTGTCAGTGCGATTCTTCAAAAGATAAAAGATAACAAAGCTCACTAACCACAAAGAGGCTTACAAATACTGCAGTACTGGATATAGGTGTTATGCGTAACAATATGTATACCATGTAACAACGCATTATTTAAAGTTATATATATATATATATATATATATATATATATATATATATATATATATAATAGTTGGAGCTATTCAAAATATTTAGTTCCTTTTTGGATAACTAGGAAAGAACTTTTTTATGGATGAACTTCCACATTTCAATAAATGATATACGCTTACCTATTAACAAAGAAGGTCTGTGAAAATTTTCGATTTTCCTTCATTCATATTCAAGACTTCAACTTCATCCATATCCAAAATTCCATAATTCTATAACATGATGTCGTTCAACAGTTTTCAAATTGTATCAGCTTTAGCTTCCAATTATCGGTTATAATTGCACGAGTGCATGGAAATTACCGATAATTTTGCAAGAAAGCGTGATATCTAAAAATTGCAAGTTTATTTTTATATTTTGGCAGAAGTGCCCGAGTCCGAAGGACGAGGGCTCTTTTACAAAATATGAAAATAACCGAATGCAATTTGTATAAGATATCACGCTTGAATGCAAAATTATCTGGTCATTTTTATGCACGAATGTAATTCATTGGAATATTTAACGAATAAAGAAATTCTCAAGGAAATGTTACTTTTTGTTCATTTATACTTTCCTCTATAGATTGTATGGAGTACTCACCTAAACGCGGAATGTTTTTCTATTTTTGAAGTCTATCTGACATTTATTTGTGTTGTTTACTGACGTCTAGCGATACGGTTTCAAATGTGTTGTTATGGTAACTTGATACAATGCAATTACCGCTGTAAGTTTTCGATAATTGCATTGCTCTTATGGGACATTTTATATATGAGGGAAATATTCGAAATTAGATGCCTCTTTTCAAGATCATGCATGCAATTAGGTGAAACACCGTCAGCACTTTTCTTCGTGAACGTCGCGAGGGCTTTTATAGGGGATGCAAATCGGCCCATTTTAAAACTTAAGAAATTATTCATCAATCTCTTAGGCAAATTGTAAGGCACACCCTTTTTAAGAGCGTCTTCGGTATCACTCTCACCAATTACTGCTACATGGCCCCTCTAATGGGTTAGATGCGAATTTTTAACGCAATTTATTTGAAATATTACGTGCAAGCAGAAGAGACTCTTGATGTAAGTATAATCTACGTCTTCTCCTGAGTACAAGAACGAATTTCATGATTGGGTTGGAGATATACATTCAAATTCAAATTCGCAAAGACTGATTAGGATGAAAATTCGTTCTGATATATTTCCGGATACGTATATGGAACATCAAAGTATGATTATAAATGCGAATCTCAAGTTGAAATGATGTACTTCCAGTATTTTTTTCGTGATTGTCAAGCAAATGTTGTGAATGCTATCAATTTTATTCACGAGAACTGGAAAATATTCGACTTTTCTTTTGGGATGGAAAGTGGGTAATTTTTTGCAAGTTTGAATGAAAAAAGAAGACTAAGTTCAAATGTATGCGCAAGAGTTTCGCTATACAATAGTTTCCTCAAGGAGAAACTTTAAACTAGATAAAAGATCCTGCTTCGAAATGAAATCCTTTTTGTTGAAATTGTTGGAGAATTAATAAAAAAATGGCGTTCAGAACATTACTGTAATAACTTTGGTATCGATGAAAAACACAAATGAGTTTTGTGTATCAGGAATCAAAACATTTACAATTAGTTGTAGGTATTGATGTTTGCTATTAGTAACGGTGCTTTGTGAAAAAAGTGAAAAGTTTGATTGAATTGATTAAAAAATGAGATCCATTTGCTTCCATACAATATTATATTGAAATTATTTTCATGAAAGTCAATAATTTCAACTCATTCTAAAATGGAATAAACCATAATTCATGGTGAAGTTTAAATAATTCCCAAAGAAACCGAACTGAATCAATGACAAGACTGTAACATAAACTTTGCCCAAATTATTTGCAGTTTTTTCCAACAAAAAAAACAAACGTAAAAGGGGATTGATTGTAATAAAAAATGTTAACGTTGAAATCTTGTTCTTTTTTCAAAATGAAGTAATTCAGAAATGTCTGTAGTTATTCCGATTTTTTTTTCCAAAACTCATTCGTATTTTTCATCAGTACAAAATTATCGGGTTGATGCTTGTAACACCGATTTTGCATTGCATGATGGGTGAAATTTCAATGAATAGGGTATCTTTGATAAAGATAATTTTGTAGATTTCCACTCTTCATTACACTATGTTCGTTTCGATTAAATGAATGCTTTTAGCATAACAATAATCTTTCACGAACCCGACGTGTGTATCGAGAATTGCTGCAAATAGACAATGTTTGGATTATTCTTCGAAATAGTGGCGACATTTTGAACAATTAAAATGCACTGACCCTGATAAGCGATAGATGTCGTACTTTGGAAAATGGCTGATGAAATGGTAACGTTTTATTATTGAAAACTGAGTGAGGATTAAGTCATTGATGAAAATTGGTGTTCTGACAGAGAAAATGAGTAATGAAAAATGCTTTACTTTTACAAAGCTGATAAAGCATTTTATTGTCGAGTATAAGTATAATCTTTCATTATTTTTCTAGATAACTTGAGAAACATAATTCACTCCTAAATCATTTCAACAATACGTTCGGCTATGGTTAGCCATGATGGACTATGACTCATAATGGGTCATTCGACTCTTAAAAATTGTTATGGGCTCGTAGTTTATCAGTTATCTATCTGGGGTTCAAGAAAATGAAATGGAAAAATGTGTATCAAAGTGTTTTTATTTTAGAAATTATTTCAATTGTGTGAAACAATGACTTGCATTCTCATTTCTCAAGGAAGAAGACTCTTTCTAATAGAGGAGAATATGGCAATATCACATGATTTTTTTTCCTGTAATACCTAAGATTGTTGAATATATAGATAGCAAACCTAGCCTTTAGATTAAATAACGATTTTCTCCTGGAGATGTTAGCCTTGTTAGCGAAACCAGCGTCGAGTGCAAATTGTATGAGTTTAGTACTCTTTAAAATTATTTTGTGGTGAATGTACACTTTCACTAGATACATAAAACATTTCCGAAATTATCATTTCACCGATAGCTAGGTTTGCTAGTGGTGAATATCACCGAAATGTCTATTACTTGATACCAGACTAGTTTACAAATTGATTTCATCGGAAATGTTTGATATATCTTAGTGGGAGTGATCTATATGATCCATACATTTATACAGTGATGAGCTCAAGAGATATTTTTCTCTGACAGAAACAAGATCTTCTTCTAAATATTATCCTAGTGAATGAGCTTTTGATAGAAACTACCCTCTATATTTAATTTCTTGTGTAGCTATATCATAGATGCAATCTATCTGAATGAAGTTTCATAAACTTGGTATACAAATTGAGTAAGAAAAAGTTACATCTATGAGATTCTATGAGTATGTAGTTATTTTGGACAGACACTTTCTTCCTATTCCTATATAGATTAACGTTTGTGGACATACTCAAAAAGTGACAGAAATTTTGTTTTCCTTTCAAATTTTGCTCAAGAAGAAAAAAATCCTCAAACCTTCACTTTCTCCATAAAAATGGTCGATATTATAAACATATTGCCCTATCGAAATAGAAATAGTAATTGGAGACTGTGGCTGTACTTTTTCTCAAGAAATTCAATATTTCCTACACGAAATATGTTCCTCGTCATCCGAAAACAAATACATATCCGCAAATTCGAAACCCGAGACCGCTCTGCACACACCAGAGTTACCCACGATGTCCGAAATGTCCGTTCGCATTGATGACATAACATTAGATCAGACTGTACCGGCGGCAGCGGCGACTTCCCTTTCTCGGCTCACCCTTCATTTTTGCACGATTTAGGGAAAATCGGGGCTCTTACCCCTTGTGCTTGCAACTGGGCCCAACGCAAGTGATGTATGGTAAACCAAAAAGATGACGGACTAACGTGCAATAATGTTTTTTCTATAGCGCACGTTGAAGTGACTTTTCATCAACTCAAAAGAGTAAGACTGAGTTGCACTTTATCCGCAAAGGTAGATAAACTATGACTTCATCCGAAGGATAGATGGAGACCTTATATTTTTTTTAATTTTTAAACTACAATCCATATAGTAAAACACTGATCATTCAAATTTGTATGGAACACTAAACCACATTCTAGAGATAGAACTTTTTGTTTTCTTCTCCTGAAGATGCTAACCTTGTTAGCGAAACGCGCGTCGACTGCAAAAATATCAGTTTGGTGTTAGGGTAATTGATCTCTAGGAAAAGTTTCAACTTTTACACCAATGATTCCAGTCACATCGTTCATTCTAGAGGTGAACAATTCAACCAAAACTCTTTTACACTCCTATTCTTGCTCTTTACTGTTTAGAACCATTTTAATTCGACAATTCACATTGCTGCAAACGTCACTGGCTCCAACGACTTTCTTCACTTTTCTCCACTTTCGACTTCTGTGGCAATCATATTGATACTTTACATTTCTTACTTGCACATCAACAACATATGATAAAGGGTGCTGCTAGAAACATTATATATTCCAACTGAAAATTCCAAGTAACGATGAATAAAGAAAGATTTATCACGAGGAACCTATTGCAGTGGTAAAAAAATAATGAGATCGGAAGCCATTTTTTTCTCATGGCAAAATAACATAATATCAGTACCTTTTCTGTATGAGGCTGGGTTTTTCAACAATAATTTTTCTGGATCTCTTCTTTTGAAGAGAGCCATATGAGAATATTTGGTCCTAACTTTTCTTCGTTTGATGGCAAATTCATCTTTACCCTGTATATAATACATAGGGCGCTAGAAGTTGTTTCCTTCAGCAGCATCGTTCCGAACATGATTCATGTTGGGTCATTTGACCTCATCAAAAAGAGTTATGAGCTTTAAGTTAGTAAAGCCACCCATTCATTAGAATTGTAAATATTAACCAACACAAAGGCCACGGTCCATCTCTTCAGGTTAACTGACAGTCATTCTGTATCTGAAATTAACCAACGCCGAGCGCGGTTAGTACTTAGATGGGTTACCATGCAGGAAAAGACCGCCCATACAACTGCAGCAGAATAGCATATCATAGCTTGCAGGCAATATATCAATGAGCACAAGAAATATTGAGGATATGCCGCCCTTCGGAGGGAACGTAAACCCGGCGGTTCCCAGTCCATGGATGTTGGGCTAGCGAAAGATCCATACCTCTGGTTGGAGTACCAGAGGGTTCGGCAAAATTTCCGGTTGGTGGAAGTGTGCTCATCGGCGTCAGTGATTGGCCTTGGTAGCAGGAATAGGTCGACATTAAATAAATGTATTAAAAAAACAACAATAAGGGGATTTCACGAAATCTATAATAATATTTACAATTTCAATTCAAGTCCATTTATTATTTATCCACTTTCTTAGTAGATGGTTTCACTCCTATGTTTTTAGGCGACAACCACAGAACACAGCCGCCTTCAACGACCACAGAAGGCGCTGATAGCGTTTATTTTGATCCAACTATGACTGATGATACTCAAAAGAAAACTTCGATTGATTTTGTCGTCTATACGACATGTACTGTGATTTTGAAATTTTAAATACTCTGAAGCATAAATTTCAAATTCATAACGACGAAATAGTTTTCTGCGATTAAACAGATGTTTTATGTTCAATAGAAGATGAAGACCATGTTTCCCATGTTTATTCCAAGAAGAACCCACTGATTTTCTATACTTGGATCGAGTGAATCAAACGACTAAAGTATCAAAATTTCTTCAGAATCAAATTTTCAACCCATATTTTGTGTTCGAATTCCATTTTTATTCGGAATTGACGCTGCCACTATTGAAAGAGAACTTACAAACCGCTCTTTTATCTCTCAAAATTCCGCTTGAGTAACAGAAAATAATGTTTCCTTTTGAATTGCATCATAATGTAAGTCGTCTCAGTCTAGGTAACACCATGTAAATTACAACACATCTCGCACAGGAGATGTGTTGTAATTTGGTGGAGAGATAAATTTTCATTATTGGTTGAGTTGTATTGAAAGATTAAACTATGGAAAATCTGTCATCAGCTCATCTATCATACAATATTCGGAATATGTAGTTTCCATAGTTTCCACTAATCTATCCAATTTTGTTGAATAGTTGGGGTCAACACAGCCACATGAATGTGGCGCAGTTCTTTTTGGTTTATACAAGTAAGTTGTTGCCTATCTAAACTTGTTTCTGCAATCTGTGGTGACGACTGTTCGATATGCTTTCGTGAAAAGTAAAATAAATCAGTTTCTAACATTCGTTGTTTCAGTTAATACAAAATCGAACTGCTTTTCGAAAAACCCACCCTGTAAACCATCCGAAATATGAATCCAAAAAAAGCACAAAGAGGAAACCACACACGCGGAATGACGTCAGCACATCTAACGAATCAATTATAGAAAACGAATACGCGAAGGGGGTAGTGGAAGAGCAGTTGCGCGAGAGAAAAGGACGAAATCCACCCCAGGGCGGCATGCGAATCCACCCTCGGTTCGACATTAAAACAATGTGCAAAAACGAGTTCAGAAATTACACGATTCACCCCAATTCGGTCTCGACACAGGATTTACCCCATCGCGGAATAAAGATAGATTAAGAGAGGAAGGAACGAACCCTTCTGTGTTCAGAGTTCCGTAGACAATGGACGGGTTTTGGTTGATAGTACCGGGGGTTGCTGATTTTATGTGAGTAACACATATTATTGCATCTAACCGGTCATTTCCTAGTTGAGAAGTTTGCTGTTGTTTGCCAGAATTGGTATTGGTTACAGAAATACTCGGTGTCAACAGATACAAGAAAAAATAACAATTAATGAACTTCGTACGTACTAAACAATTATTCATTTTTTGCTATGAATATTCTTTCCACAGTTATTTCAAAGGAATTCAATGTAATATGTAATTGAGAAAACATCTACGCTACAACAGTATTTGTTGAAAGAATCACACATTCTACTTATTGGGGAGTTTTTGTCTAAATTGGTACTGAAATTCAGACTGGCAAGTAATGTTCTGTTTCTAGTGTTCCTTTGAGGAACGTGATACTAGATCTAGTGAGTTATAACAGTTTGTTATAATTTTGTAAATAAAAACTGAGTCAGTTATTACTCTTCGTTGTTCTAGAAGCTGAATTTTGTAATGAGATCGAATTTCGTTAATGTCAAGTGTTACATAAGTCTTCGTTATTTTGAAGTGCAAGAACCTCACAAATCTATTCTGGAGTCTTTCTAATCGTAATTTATGTGTATTATAATGTGGATTCCATATGACACTTCCAGAATTGAATTTACTGTAAACAAATGCAAAGTTAGTAGATTTGATTGCTACCTCGTTGTTGAAGTCTTTGCATAATCTGCAGAAGAATCCCAAGGCTTTGCTGCAGGAATTGATCACATAATCCAAATGGGGATTGAAAGCCATTTTCGTGTCAAAATAGATTCCAAGATCTTTAATTTGGTCCACCCTGTTAGTAATATTATTGTCCAGAAAGTATTGAAAATTTATCGTTATGTTGTTTCTACAAAAAGATATACATGCACATTCACTAATGGTAATTTTCAATATTCTAAAAAAGCATTGAGGTCTTCTTCAATCTTTGAGCAATCTCTAATCGTCGTTACTTTTTGGAAGATTTTCAAGTTATCGGCATATAATAGCACTTGTGAATGCTTGAAGCAGTCTTTCAAATCATTTATAAATACCAGGAACATCAACGGACCCAGATGTGAACCTTGAGGTACACCCGAGGTTACCACAAATGGAGCAGATCTGTATCCACTTACGCTCACTAACTGACTGCAGGTGTGAAGGTAGGATGAAAGCCATCTAAGGAGATCTATCTCCCTGTATACCGATTCCAGCAAGTTTCGAAATAAGAAGGTTATCACATGTGGAAAGACAGGCCTATTTCAGCTTTTTTGCGTCATAAAACACTGAAGAAGAATAAGGAATATATCTCAACACCTAAGTTACAACACATGTGCGAGAAGCAGATTCTTGGGAAAATATAATGTCACGAACCCTAAAACGACTTACATTCAAAAAATAACCTTTGCGCACAAAATCTGGGTTTCGTTTTTTCAATATTAATCAATAAACATCGATTCTTCCGCCTAGACTAGACCATATTAGACCAATCTGAAATCGGTGTTCAGCCAATTTGATGTGCTACATGGGTACAAGTTTTTCAATGAATAGATGCCCTTGTAAACAGTACTAGAAATTTTTTCTTCGTAGTTTTTTTTGGCGTTCTTAACCTACCATAATCTAAAAAAATGAGAGTTAATGAACTAGGGAGAAAGAATTAATCTACCAAAAAATCATAGCATCCAAACTGTACTTAGTACAGGGCATGTTCTTAGGATAACCACCACAGAATGAAACGTGATCTTTTTTCGTGGTCAACAATAATTCTTCTTGCTCTCGTAATATTATCATCAATATTTCATAATCTGTGACCAACTTGATCAATTAAAAGGAAAATTTGCTCGAAAGTTCAGCTTGTACCTAGTATTATTGTCAAAGATATCTCTTATTTTTGGGATTCATACACGAAATGCGGAAGTACCCAAAAACCTTTCGAAATCACAAACAGAAGCTTTTTTTATCGAGAACCCTCAACAAATAATAGGAAACTAGTAAGCATCTCCGACATGTGCAAACCCTTAACGACGTAAAAAAATGCTAAAAAGGCGCCTGACCATATTTGCTCGCCACGAATGGGTCATCGTCCTCGAAAAAAATGAAGGGAAAAAATAATTCAGTATCGGCTTCTTTGTGACTAGTTCTCACAATGCATGAATTTCACGCAATGAGGATGTACAAATTTTGAGTTTTAAGACGGCCGGCGATAAGGGTCAGAATGGCGATGGTAGGGCACCCACAACATAAGGACTGAAAGTGAAAAATGATTCCACTAATTCTCTGAATTCAACCGACTGGGATAATGTGCCAGTGGTACAAGGTAAGATGCTGGGTGGATAGTACCGGAGCTGAGGAGTTTTGGTAGGTAGAAGGTCTGAATATCGAACGTTCATTTTCTGACATATTTAATAAGTTCTGGCAATTCATAATGAACACATAGATGACCATATCGAGAAAAAAATCAATATTGTAATGTGTTTAATTATGGGTAGTCAAGAATATTTTGTACTCAACATTATCCTAATCGAAGATAGTTGAGAAAAAATATTAAAACTATGTTTCACGTTGAGTGTGCTGACGCGACGTTTCGATTACTGGTATCCATAATCGTCTTTAGGTAGAGACTAAAATCATAATGAAAGTTCTGTAGTTTTCATCTGATTTTCGAATACCAATGTATTGAAAAAATTCAACAACATATCTATTGGACATAGTCTAAGTATCCTATCACCAAATACATGATAATATCAAATAAATATAATTTGAACAAATTGAAAAATGTAACAAACAGCCATCATTTATTGATTGATAACAATGTTATTGAAGAAGTTAAACAGCTCAAATACCTGGGCTTCATGGTAGATAATGAACTTAATATCAAATCACATTGTGAATATATCAAGAAAATGGCAAAAAAACTAAATTTCCTATATAGATTGAATAATAAAGTATCATCTTTTACTAAGTTAACTGTGTATAAAACCATAATATCTCCCCATCTTGATTTCTGTGGAACATTCATATACTTGATGAATAGTGAACAAATTGATACACTACAAAAAATACAGAATCGTGCTATGAGAGCCATTTTGTTATGCAGAAAACGAACATCAATAGCATACATGTTAGAAGCCTTGAATTTATTGAACGTTCGACAGAGAGCTACTTACAATATGCTCAAGTTTGTATATAAAATTAAGTCAGGATATCTACCAACCTACCTAATTGATGAAATAATATATACTCAAGCAATTCGTAGTCACAATACAAGGTCACATGCGTCAAATGATTTCTATATCAATACTGCTAATGCTGCTTCAAACACAGTGTTCGTTAAAGGTTTACAACTATACAATTCATTGCCAAGAGAGTTGAAAGAATGCTCTACATTGGGTAATTTCAAGAGCCAATGTATAGAATATATAAAGGGCCTATAACCTGTTACGGTAATATTATGTAATATATTGATTTTATTTGGGGTTTGTTTAATTATAATGTTATCAGTGTGTTGTAAAATTTTGTTTTGTATCTTTATACTCTGTACCTGCCATTTTATCTATATTCTGTACCATTTTATTTATATTTATACTCTGTACTTTTTTTATACCTTGTATTTGAGAGCTGATGCTAATAAAGATATATTATATACATTAATGAACTCGTACATGCCTAAAACTCATGTCATAATATCGATCCATGAACAACACTCATACTTTCGTTTATGTATGATTACCGAAATTCACAATATGGACGAATATAAAGCGAAAATAAATATAACCAAATGTATAGGCACCAATAGTGTAGTGAAAATGATGGAAAAAAATAATACTCAATTGATTCATTCAAAACAAATCTACAACGTTTGCCTCGGTTGGTTTCGAACCAAATTTCAGCTTCTTATTCAAGAGTGCTGTTTATTGTTCCTGAGAATAATTTACCATTCAACTAAAAAAATAATAATGCATATTGGAATGAATAAAAAAACAATAGAAGAAGCCTTCATATTAGGTCGTCATTTTCTTCTGAAGATGCCACCTTTAGGTAGCGAAACGTTCGTTGAATGTGATATTTGTCTTTCTTAACAGTTTCTTCTCTGACTGTATATGTTCAAAAATAGAAAAAGTGAAAACCACAATGATGTTGCAAAGACCCACCAAAAATAATTCCTTCCTGAACTATAAAATATACCCCGAACAATGTGAATGTATTATGATCTTTTCCTCTACCGGGTTGATCGACCTCTCAGGTACCAGAATTGCGAAATTCAAGAACTATTATTTAAAAAACTTCTGTTCTAGAAAGAAAAAACAGCCCTGCCAAGGCCGTGTTTCCCAGAATCTATTATGGGTGTATTGTCCCTTTCGATGGGCAGTAGGCACTTTTCAAAAATAGGAATCTAGATTCTCACCTAATTTTTACGGTGTCTTATGATGGATTTCCTGAAAGAAAGTCAATTATTTTCTCTCATTTTGTCTGTTTCCGATATGAATTATGTTCTGTTTTATATTCTGGATGATATTAATGGTAGCAACAGCTTCTGAATATTAGGAATTGATGAACGTATTGAATGATGGGCTAGTAATCATTAACAGAATTGCCATAGTTATTGGAAATCAAAGAAAAGTCATTTGCGGCATTTCACTGAAGAACTGGATTTTCAATTAGTAGCTACAGGAATCTGGTAAATAGTGGTGATCTGCAGATATCAATTATAGCACCTCCGCTATTGTATTTAGTTCATAGCAATGTTTTGTTGATTACTTGCTCAGGAGGAACTTAATTTTGGTGATGATAGTACTTTTTACTATGGGTATAAGTTACTAAAGCTCCCTCTTATCTTGATGATAGGAATCATGGGCAGCAATACTTTCTCATGGGAAAACCTCATTAGATTTGCTAGCAGTGCTTCCCATAAACTTGGTTTTCTATTTCGTACCACAAAAATGAATACCGATCGACGACTAAAGTGTGTTCTTAATAGATATCCAAGTGTGCTCAAGAACCAAGTATATGCACCCCAGAGAGCTACAATGTACTTTATGTTCTTGTGCATATGCAGTGAACATTCGTCTACTTAGATCCTTTTAGGAATATCCCATTCATAACTGAAGAATATCCTTGCTGGAACATAGAACAAGAAAAATGCTTGGCATGTAGGTGAAAGAATATTCAAAAAAGTATATTCTTTGCATAATCATCAAGCAATGTTCTTGAAATATTCTATGAATCTCGTGATAATACCATACGTCGAGGAATACTCAAAAAGAACATGCTCAGCAAACTTTTTCAGTACCGTGTTCAACCGCACTTCAATCAAGAGTGCCTTCGCCTAATTTATTATTCCAAGAGAGAAAATATTCCAGAATGTATAGCAGTAATCCAAATCCAAAAGTTATTGCATTTCCAATAAATACATTATTCCTTCAATTAATGAGAATCATCAAAGATATGTTTCAACCACTCCAGAACTGTTGAACGTTTCTATGTAAGTTGTATATACCCCAAGGATCTTTATTGGGCCCAATACTGTTTCTGATGTACATATAAAGAACGCTTATACAGTGTCGTATACGATTTTCACTTTGAAAACGTTTGCGAATTGGCAACCCACGTTTCGCTATACAATAGCTTCTTCAGACAGGAATATGATGGATCTTTAAGTCGTTGTATCAGAACTATGGGTTCTGCATTATTTTCTGAATATTCCAGGTATATATTCATTTTATATGAAATTTCATTCATTTTTAATACAACGTATATTTTCTGACACCCAAGTTTTATTTCGTCCTAGTTTGTTTGAATACTAAACTCCTAGGTTACTTGATATATCGAAATTTTATTATTATCACAGTTTCGACACAATTTTCAGGTGCCCAACAAATATGTATTTACATATGGTTTACTGAAATACTCTCATTTTTGCTAATAACAAAAAGAATCCGAAAAAATTAAATTATTTTGCATATTGTCTATGACCTTTCTTTCAAATCAATAATATCAACATCATGTCAACATGGATTTATGGATCGAAGATCAACTATTACAAACTTAGCAGTATTTACTGAACACGCCACACAAGTAGTGGATAACAAGGGACAAATAGATGTGATTTATACTGACTTTGCAAAGGCATTTGACAGAATTGATCAAGGTGTACTTTCAAACAAACTCTTGGGTGTAGGTCTCGCTTACCCATTGATGACATTTTTTCAATCCTATTTAATTAATAGACAGCAGTTTGTTTCCTACAATGGTTTCACATCTCAAAAGTATGTTGCGTCTTAAGGAGTGCCACAGGGCTCAAACCTTGGACCACTATTGTTCCTTATCTTCATCGCCGATTTGAGTAATATAATTACTTCTAACAAATTATTTTTCGCTGATGATTTGAAAATTTTTCAACGAATTGACTCGACTGAAGATTGTTGCACGTTGCAAAGAGAGTTGGATAAAGTGCAAAACTTGTGTATTAAAAACAAATTGCTGCTCAATGTAGGTAAATGTCATGTCATGACTTATTCCAGAAAATCTGAATCGATTCTTCACAACTATAAAATTGATGATGAAATTTTGAGTCGTTTGAGTTCTATCAGAGATTTGGGAATCATCTTTGATAATCGTCTCAGCTTTGTCGAGCACATAAATTCAACAATTTCTAAAGCTTATAGAATGTACGAGCATTGAAAGCTGTTTATTATGCATATGTCAGGTCACCGTTAGAGTATGGCTCTATTATTTGGAATCCTCTCTATGATTGTCACAGAAATTCCATCGAGCTTGTTCAACGAAAATATTTGAAATTCTTATCATTCAAAATAGATAATGTCTATCCAGACAGAGGGATCTCGTATAATATTTTGGTTACCAGGTTTAATATCCCTACATTGAATATTAGAAGGAAGTGTGCATCGATCATTTTCCTCTTCAAACTGTTACGCAGTTATATCGATTGTACTGAATTGTTGGCACAGATAAACTTTCGTGTTCCACAAGCCAATGTGAGAAAGAACGTACTTTTTTCCTGTAAGAGACCTCATACTAATCTGTACCTCAAAGCACCTCTTTATGTCAGCTGTACAAATTTTAATAAAATTTCTGGTGTATGTGATATCAATTGTTGTTCATCAAGACAACTCATAGATTTAGCAATTGCTCATTTAAACGATGAAACTTTATCATAGGCTCCTTTTTGTTCATTGGGTGTATAGTCCTACATTGTCTTTCAGATTATATTTTCTGATTGTAAATTTATAATATTACTATTTATATTCTCAAATTATACCAACATTTATACACCAAATTACATAACAATGTGTTTGTATTCATTTCAATTTTAATTTATTTATTTATGTTTATTTTTATAATTCTTATTTTGACATCAATGCATTTTTGTCCTATCAATGGATTTACTGTTGGGCAAATAAAGCTATTATTATTATTATTACAATTGATTAGAAAAAAGAATCCGTGACACAAGAACATTTTCTGGACCAATTTATTTCAACCCCATAGTTGCAAAAAAAAATAAATCCGTAATCCATTTTTAATGGAAAACCAGACGTTTGAATACCGACCTAACCATCTTTCCTTAGACGTATCTCGCAATATTTGAAAAGGAAGAAAGGGCAAAGACCTTGGTTTTTCGTTATTCGAGTAGAATCATCTAAGATTTCATGTTATTCGATTCATTCAAGTAAAACGGACCAATGTAAATAAGGTTTCCTGTCAATTTGTATAAGATCCCACACATTCAACTCCGCTGGGCAAATAATGGACAATTTTAAACACCTGAAAAGGTTTCAGAGAGAGGTATGCTTGCATAGGGGAGAGATGAATGGATTCATAATTTTATTCAAGATTGCGGAAAGGGATTCTTGGAAGTTGTTGGGTTATTTTGTGTGTTTTCGATATAGTCGATATTCGGAATTTATAAAAGCGGGATGATAAATAGCGCAATCAGTTGAAAACCGTAGGAAAAAAATGGTGAAAACTGAATGTTGAACATACTTTTATAATTGAATATTGGATCAAAATCATTGTTTTCTTGATTTGGACAAAAAACTAAATAATGAAATAATGTACCAGGGGGTTTGAACTGCAGATGTTCGGGGGTTATATCCCGAGTGCACCAAGTTTATTCGGTTAAAATGTGTGCTGTACTTCCATGATTCTCGAAATTTTGCTTAGCAAATGACTTGAGTTTATGATAAATTGATGAAATCCCGAGACCGCAGGTCGAGGGATTTTATTTTAAATTATTATACACGAAAGCATTTGCTTGAAAGCAAAATTTTGAAAATCATGGAAATGCACGCATTTTGGTCAATTGAACTTGGTGAAGGAGGGATATATGTTTAGATTATTTCCAGAAAACATGTAAACTCAGGAAACATCAAAATCGAACACAGGAACAATATAGTACCAGAGATAGTACCTACCTGAAAAGTGATCCAAACGCCCGGTTTATTTCGAACATTTTAATCGGTTAAAAGGTCTAGTGCATTTAATCGCTGTAAAACTCTGTAAAAGCAGTCTAGCCTTCAACTGTTTCATCGTTTATTCGCATTGAGGGAAATAATCGAATCATTTAATTCGTTGAAGATCACCTGATGAACTTAAATAGATAGAAATAAAACGAGAAAAAGTGATGGTTTGTTTGTCGAGAACATAAAGCAATGTTTCCCCTACTTCACATTCTGTTTTTTCAAACGTGCAAAAAGGAAATCTTTCGAATATCAAATTGAACTTGGGAGCTGCAACTTTCACTGCCTAGGAATTAAAAGTAGTGAATGAGTACTACATTGCAGTATCGATTAAGTTTTGAAGACGAAGTGAGAAAGCAATCCAAACTTGATCCCTTAATTGATCATTTCAATCAATTATATAGACAAAACCAGTTTGATGATAATTGAAATTTCATTTATCTACCGATTTTGATAAATATTGGATTGTCAAATTCTTAATCATGTCAAGCATCTGATTTCTTCCTTGCCAGATGTATTCTGTACATATTTTGATCGAAAGCAAGCAAGTCATTCAAGTCAATAGAGAATATGCCTAAGATATTAATTTGTCTCAAATATTATTTTTTGGATCCTCATTTTCATCACATTATAATTGAGAGAGCTTTTTTCATTCAGTTATCATTGAAACCTATAGAATATTATATTAGAAGTAAAGAATGAGATGACACAATATTGGATTTATTGGCATCGATATACATACTGTGTTAGTAGTAAAAGATTTCAAACCAGTATTTCTGTGGTGACTTCTAGTGAATTTAGGACGATGACTAAAACTAGTTTTGTTAAAGAACAATTGGACAATTCACCGAAAATAGATACATTCATGATGGCAGCATATTCTGCATCAAATCTCGCCTTTACGTACGCAGAGATCAAATGAGTGAAAGCTGCGAGGTAATCATGATGTTATATGGTATATTTGAGTCCATAACATAGATTTGTATTCAAGGCCAATAACAGTGATGTATATAATGAATCGATATTCCAAAATGCTTCAAACTACGTTAGATTAGTTTCACACTGAATTTTTCACATCAATATAAATACGATTGTGGATGTACATTATCCCTTCTCGTTATCTCACCATTGTTTTCTTACTGTCGCATAACTTGATATACGAATACACTTTAGTGGATGTATTTCTAATAGTGTTTTTGCATTCCGGTACCATACAATACTCAAGTAAAAAAGAATAATTTGAAAATTGTCACGCCTATTTATCTTTATATCTTCGTCATAAATAATAAATGAGAATTATTGATTTGGGACATAAAAAAAAAACAGTCATATACCTTATTCATATGAGATCCAAACCAAAACAAAATATTGCTGGATTAATTCCGATCTACTGGTAGGTAATAATTCTAGGTTTTTTATGTGGAAGAAACTCTTGCATCCCCTATAAATACATGTGTGCCTATAAATTTTTAACTTCATTTCTACGAATATTTTCCTCATATATAAAATGTCCGATAAGAGCAGTGCAATTATCGAAAACTTACAGCGGTAATTGCATTGTATCGAAAACTTACAGCGGTAATTGCATTGTATCAAGTCACCATAACAACACATTTGAAACCGTATCGCTAGACGTCAGTAAACAACACAAATAAATGTCAGATAGACTTCAAAAATAGAAAAACATTTCGCGTTTTGGTGAGTGCTCCTTACAATCTATAGAGGAAAGTATAAATGAACAAAAAATAACATTTCCTTGAGAATTTCTTTATTCGTGAAATATTCCAATGAATTACATTCGTGCATAAAAATGACCAGATAATTTTGCATTCGAGCGTGATATCTTATACAAATTGCATTCGGTTATTTTCATATTTTGTAAAAGAGCCCTCGTCCTTCGGATTCGGGCACTTTCGCCAAAATATGAAAATAAACTCTTGCAATTTTTAGATATCACGCTTTCTTGCAAAATTATCGGTAATATTTATGCACTCGTGCAATTATAACCGATAATAAACTTTATTCAGAATCGAGATTTTCTCTCTTTTGAAAATAATTCGATCAAATTCTCTTTTATAGAGCACCCGTTTTGTCTCTGCCTTACCTATAACGTGTTGAAGAGATGTTCGTCCCCACACTCGAAACTCCATGGCAAATCACTCCCCACTGTCAGCGGTATAATATACAATAAAACTCCATAAAAAATATACTAACAATGGGTTCGACAAAGCGCGCACCGTGTTTTGCGCCCTTGCCACAATGGCGTGTGGCAGATACGTTGACGTGCGTTGCTATCTTTATAATTTATTGCTAAAAAGACTGCTCTGGTTTCGGACTAGAGTTATTATCGGTCGCGAGGGCAAATACGCCATTTCAGTCGGAAATTTTCAACAAAAAAGTACTATAGTTTGCTGTACGATCGTCACTAAATTGGTGAGAATCATGAAGTGTTGTTGAAACAATAAATAATTGAAAATTGTCAATATCAAATTCATTTTCATTTTTCTACCTTCCTACTCATTAAGGTGGGAGGACCAATGAACGAACTCTTTGCAGATTTACATCATATCGTTCTCATATCTCGATTGGCTGAAATCTTTGAAATTCGATATACATATAAATGAAAAAAATTCACGCCTTTGGACCAATTAATATGTTCAGGATATTGCATATATCTCAATATATCGTTTCGAAATGGAACAAATTCAAGAGGGGGGGGGCTTCATAGCCCTGAGAATTATATACAAATGACACTTTTAACTTTCTCATTGCATAAACCAGTGCTTTTCAAACTTTTTGAATACACGACCCCTTTCAAGGATAAAAATTTCTGGCGACCCCCTTGGGCCATAGAAAGACAAAATTGTAATGTAATTAAAAGACTACATTTAATTTGTGACTTTCTCTATCAGTATCGCGGAAGAAATTTTATTTTGCAAACCGCTTACAGCAGACACTTCTGGACAGTTCTTGTATGATTTGTTCATCGAAAGTACTCGCGACTATGATATTGATTGGAAAAAATGTATCGCTATTTGAAGCGATGGTGCTAAAAGTTTGACTGCAAAAATAGCGGACTTGTTGCGAAATTAAAATTCATAATGCCAAACGTATCATGGACACACCCTTTTCTACATCGACAAGCTATAGCTGCTAAGCTTTTGAGTTCTGATTTAAATGACTTGCTTGAAGAAGTAATAAAAATTGTGAATTCCATCAAGGGTAAAGCTTTGCAAACAAAACTATTCCGAATCGTTTGTGAACGATTGGTGCGCTTCTTCACAATCTCCTTTATCATACAGAGGAAGGTGGCTTTCCGAAGGAAAGGTATTGACAAGAGTTCTAGAACTTAAAGCTGAATTGTTAATGTTCTTACAAGATGCTAAATCTGAATATGCTTGTCACTTTTCTGGCCCTGTTTGGATCCTGAAATTATCGTTTCTGTCAGATATTTTCAATTATCCCAATAATTTGAACAAGAATCTCCAAGGTAGAGATGAAAATATTATGACAGCGAAAGATAAAGTGAAAGCATTTTATGCAAAACTTCATTTATGGCCAACCTCTCCGCGAAACATTATATTCGATTCATTTCCATGTCTTCAGAAAACTGTTCAAGATAATGCAACAGATCAATCGCTTGTGGTCGGAGCTCACATTCCCTGCATGGTAGAGAGCATACATAATCTGCAAGAGAAACTATTAATATATTTTCCAGACTTGCAGTCTGAAGCTGACAATGGTCGCGGATGGATTCTGAACCCATTCTTGGTTAAGTCAATAGAACTGGCTGATCTCACTACAAATTTGAAAGAAAATATTATAGATTTAGGTGCTGACGGCATGTTCAAAATGAAATTTTATTCACAAACTGTGACTTGTTTTGGATGAAAAGGAAACAAGAATATCCTGAGCTGGCAAGGAAAGCTCTTAAATTATTAGTGCCATTCGCAACTTCATACTTATGTGAACTAACGTTCTCTTCAATGGTGGACATCAAAACTAAAAAAAAAGGAATGGGCTCCAATTAGAAAACAATTTGATTGTGAAAATTTTAAAAAATAGCTGCACGATTTGACATCTTTTTGAAAAATAAACAAGCTCATCCTTCTTACTGAAATTGTGTTTTACTGTATTTAGTGAATCATGTAGAACCTTAACTTTTTTTTTTCCCGGCGACCCCTCGAGTAAAGCTCCGCGACCCCCCTGGGGGTCGCGACCCACAGATTGAAAAACACTGGCATAAACCATTGACATCATGATGTACCTGAACAAAGAAAATTCCTATAGAGTGTATGGTTTTCAATAGGACTATGACAAAGTTGATAAGCGTTTGAGCACTTGCGAGCCATTTTCTGGCTGATTATTCAGGTATCACCTACTAGATGAATATCATGCTATGCTTGTCACTAAACAATACCAATCGTGGTTTGGTCTAAAACCCCTCCTTCAGTGTGTTCGGAAACATATTCAATTTTATTTTTTTGGCTTGAAGTGGTCATTGTGATATATGTCTCAAGAATCCTGATTTGTGGATACCATTTCCTACGGTAGCATAACTTTATTTTCCCAAAAAGGTGAAATTTTTTTTTTCCTACTACATTTCCGAAAATATGAGTGATTTGCCAAAGTAACTAAAGATAAAAAGACCTTCTATTGAGTTACCAACAGAAATTTTTCTTAAGAATAAATCTGTATAATCACTAGTTTTCGAGATGTGGAGGCGAAAAATCGACCTAAAAATGATGAAAATCACTCAAAAACAACTGTTTTTTATATTTCGACCATCGTTCATTTTTTGAACTCTCTGGCAAAAAAATGCATTCCTACTTTAATAAAAAATATTATAAAAGAAGAAGAATGCGATAAAAGTAATAAATACCTTGTGATAAGTAGTCGTCAGGAAATTTTTCGTTACAATCAAATTCCCCATTTATCTTTTTTTTTATTACAGATAGTTTATTCTTATTCTTGAGTATAGTATAATCATATTAGAATTGAATCAATTTAAAAATGAAATAAGCAATTATATATGAATAAGTGAAAGAATTAAATATCTATCTTTTGCTTTTTGTGTTGAAAAAACTGCAGTAGAGTGTGTCTTGTCACTGATTAATTTTGGTTTCTATGAAAATTATTTCAAATTTACCATAAAATGTGGTTTATACCATATTCCATTCCAGAACGAGTTGAAATTGTCAGCTTTCACTTCAAAAAAATGTCTCGCTAGACTTACTGCTCGCTTGTTTGAGGACATTTATCTCAATAAAATGATTAGTTTGCAGAACCCCGTCAGGAAGAAAATGTAGAAATGAAGTTTAACAAAATGTATAATATTGTATGAAAGCAAATGGTTCACAAGTAACGTGCCAATAAATTAAATCAACAACTTGTTAACCTTTTTTAAACAACCACTGTCACAAATAAGAAACATTGGAACCTACCACTGATTGTAAATGTTATCATTCCTAATATCCAAAACTCATTTATATTTTTCTTCAATACCACAATACTAAAATTATTGGATTTGTTCTTAACGCCTTTTTACCATTAATTCTTTGAGTGAATTTCAATAAACAGGGTGTCATTATAGAGAATATTTCCCTCATATATAAAATGTCCCATAAGAGCAATGCAATTATCGAAAACTTACAGCGGTAATTGCATTGTATCAAGTCACCATAACAACACATTTGAAATCGTATCGCTAGACGTCAGTAAACAACACAAATAAATGTCAGACAGACTTCAAAAATAGAAAAATATTTCAATGAATTACATTCGTGCATACAAATGACCAGATAATTTTGCATTCAAGCGTGATATCTTATACAAATTGCATTCGGTTATTTTCATATTTTGTAAAAGAGCCCTCGTCCTTCGGACTCGGGCACTTTCGCCAAAATATGAAAATACACTCTTGCAATTGTTAGATATCACGCTTTCTTGCAAAATTATCGGTAATTTTTATGCACTCGTGCAATTATAACCGATAATTTTGTGACGTTTAACTCGACCACACTCTTCATTTGAAATTTCAGGGTTGTGACAACCCCTCCCTAGGAGGTTGAATGCATATTTTGAAGAATATGTCCAAAATGTTTCCTTCTCATTATCAAACTCTACGCATCCAATCGTTTTTGCTTTTAATTACAAACAAAAGGAAAGATCTTTGTGCATACTCAGATTGCAGAGTAAATAAACAGCTAACGCTAGTCTTTAGATTTGGTATAATTTACTTGTACTGAAGATGCTAACCTCATTAACAAGTAATATCACTTTAGTGTTATAGGGTGGTTGATCTCTTCAAAAAAGTGCCAATTTCATCATTCAGAGCAAACAGGAATAAAAACTACAATATCTGTTGAGCAAACCACTATCTCTAATACAAAGTATGTTCCAAACGAACCATGTATTTCCGTATTCGCAAGTACGGTCCTGTGTTCTGGTCAAAGAATCGGATCATGTGCCTCCGCCCAAACCGAACCAATTCGACCTTTTTTCCGAATAAAAACCCGCTGACCGTTCCCCGATCACTCCCGATCTCCTTTGAATATGATAATCTTCGATCTTTGTGTTGTGTAACAGATTTTTACTTGCGCCTTTACCTTTAACCTGATTTTTCTTTTTGTGAGTAGCCATCGGTCTTCGAAAGGGAGAGATTTGTTTAGCGACACAATGGGAGCTGAATCTTTTCTGGTTCGGCGCACGATGCAAATAAAAAGTCTTGCGATACATGCGGGGATTACAGTTTTTATGATTTCGACGGAAAAAATAGCAGATGTCGATTCGGCACGTGATGAAAGTTTTTCCGCTCGGTTGGAGAAATGAGTGACATTTTTTCGGTGAAAATATTAAGGCTAGCTAGCACACGTTGTTTGTTACGCGATTAACGTTTTTTTCAAATATTACCTGCATCGTGTTCAATAATTTGCACGGTGGCGATTGACAAGCAGGAATGAATATTGAAATTGGAACCTTCGGTATAGAAGTTTGGACCTTTTTCTGTAGAGATCAATTACATCAACACCAAACTGATATTGATATATACGAGATATGATGACAAGGATCAGTTATCTATATATTTTACAACCAGAAATATTGCAAGAACTCCCTACCAAAGTTTTTCTTATATTCTTGAATGTTAGTTCAAATAACGATACTTTTTTCGTAGTTTTTTTGGAATCTCAACAATCTCTGTGTGGAACACGTTCTATCATATATAAAAAACGATCAGTATCTTTCTTTCCGTTTTTTCCGAAATTACAATGGGAACAAAACTCACGAAAGAATGGGAGGCATACTATGAATATGAATACTGACAAACACTTTCTGGAAATTGATAGATGCATTTTAGTTACATTTGGAGAGTTCTCACATTCAACCATTCAAGAGGAATGGTATATCAGAAGTCTACCCTCCTCCCTCCTACACTTGTATAAATCCGACATTGATTTTTAATTTTCTTCAGATTGTGGTAAGTTAAAAACCCAAAAAACTACGAAGAAAGGATTCATCCAGTCTGTTTCTTTTTTCGAATTCCTTGAAATATTCTATTGAAGATTATATTTTTGCTAAGTTATGTGAAAATGTGACACTGCCGTGACTAATGGTGCATCAATAGTTCTACCAAGTGTTAATTCTGCCAGGATATATTTCTAACTGAATCTGGAGAGTTCAAATTCACTTTTCGTCATTATTAATTCCTTGGAATATCTAATAAAGACTCATTGTGTCAAATTGTTTTCTTCTGTTTCAAATATTAGTAACTAACTATGAACTACATATTTTTTCCTCAATAACCTACATATCTCTGTTCAGATGGAGTGTTTTCCTCTGGAAGTCGACCATTTGTTTTTTTTTCAATTTTCACTTACAGATAATAAAAGGTGTATTCGGTGTTTATACAAAATAGGTACAAATATTTTCGAATTTTCCGAGTACGTCTCTGTACGAGCACCTTCTATATTTACCTATTGTCCAAGAGGCTTATATCGGGTCCTTTATTGGAGTACACCGATGCCCTTTCTTGTTTTTCGGACATTGAAAGCGAAGGTTTTATATTTCTTTTAAAGTTTTACGAATAAAATGCGTAATGCATTATGGGCGAATAATATAAATGGAGGTAGTATTTCAGTTAAAATCTAATAAATACAGAGTGTGTCACATCGACCTACCGCTGAATCTATGTGAAGATTGTGAAGTAAAAACAATTATCAATAAATATCCAAATATTATAGTAATTCTACTTTGCAGAAGATATTTGCTTGTAATGCAACCTGCAACGTTTCACAGTTCATAAATACTTGTCAAATAATGAGTGAAAAAAATATTTGAGTAAAAAAATTTTATACTTATCCCATGTGAGCCTCGATACTCAAGAAGACTTGAAAATTCGATTAAGAAAATATGAAAGTTGCATATAAAATCCTAATAAATAACAGCAACACCTTGGTAATCCAAAAGATAAGAATTTATGAAATATGTTCAATATTGCTACAATATTAAAACCAGTTTCAAGGAGAATTTTGCACACATGATATACGAAAGGATAGAAGAATCCAGTGTTGCCCAACATGCTCTGGACAATGACCACAGAATTTGTGAAAGCAATCTGAAACTAATCAAGCATAATAGCCGTATTCGGGTTCGCAACAAGTACTGTTCTAGGACAGTCAAAAATAGTCACCCACCCAATTAATGTAGATATATTCGCGACAAACCCTTCACGCCTCAACAGTCCAACTATTTCGAACCGTTCCTGAACTGTTTTTGTTGTGAACCCGAATACAACCAATGCATGACACAAGGCTACTCGATGCATTTTAAAGTCTTGAAATAGCAAAATGTGAAAATAGCATGAATAGTGACAAAGGGCCTACCCCTTCAGCCCGCTTTTCAGTTTATATTAGGGTAAATAATCAGTAGTAATAAACGAAGTCTTCTTCTGAATCTGTTGATAGGGAGGGGGGCAAATTTCAATTGCCAAATTTGACACAAGTGAATGGGGTAATCCGAAAAAAACCGTTAAAAAAATCGTGAAAAAATCGCAGTTTCTGTTCAGTTGCAAATTTCAAGTATCTGCTGTCACTTTAAATTTTCAATAATTTGGATGAAAATCGGATCAGATTTCGTATTCCTCTAGATCTCACAAAAAACTACATCCCAACATTCATGAAATGTGCATTTCTAATTCAGGATTCAACTCTAGTTCTTTAGAAAAAAAAATACCTAGGAACGATTTTCAACACAGTGTACACATATAATAGGTGTTCTTTCATCTTAGTGTTCTTGCCAAGATGGATTGGATAAGCTTTATCTTCATCTTCCATTATTCAGATTTGTTCAGAATTTGTATTCAGAAGATTTCAATCATTTATTCACAATCATTTGACGTGAAATAATAAAATGCAATCATCAGTAAATAATATCTTCTACATGTGAATTGGTTGGTTATTTTTCGTCGTTTAAAAAATCTGCACTTGACCAATGGGTCCTTCTCCAACCCGAAAAAATATTATAAAATCGGAGTGTCCCCATAAATTGCAAACAAAATATTTTTTCACTAGGTTCTTGAGACAATCACCGATTATCTTGCACCCCCAAGTATTGGAATGAATTGGCGAGCAGTAACTGAGAGGCCGAATTGATTACCACAGAACTCTAAATTATACCTCTTTTTTGTCGGTCAATGTGAAAATTACAGTCGTACCGGTTGTTTTTATTAATAACAGCGATTAGATACGCTTCCTCCCATGTCAACTGTGTCTGTTGTCATGTATCCGTTTCGAGACCTTTTTACCTGCGCCCATTCGGTATGGCGTGATATATCTGTCTACAAAGATTGTTTTTCAAAAAAAATATTTTTGGCAAACACTTGCGGGATGTAAATCCAAATCATCATGAGTTACAAAAACCATAATGCATATTATTTGGATAGGTCGAGCATTACATCCCGTAGAAATACAACTAACCACCTTTTCATTCTCCATAAAACCGTACAATATCAAATTCGTCGACGTAAGTCAACTCAACTGCCTCTACTTCCTTTGGTCTCAGATAAGAAACCACAAACCCACACTTTGTTATCAGGTTTACCCTTATAACTCGAATTTTCGAGATAATAACAACCCTTATAGCGTTCTTGGGCAAATACTGGGTCGTAAAAACGGCGAAAATTATTTAAAATCTCAGATAACATGTTTCATTCTAGTATTTATTCTTCGCAACAAAGCGTTTGATATTGCACGGTTTCTCTGAGACTGATCGTTAATAAGAGAAGCTGGTTAAGGATCAGTCTCAGAGAGACTGACTGATTGAAGACGTCCATAATACTAGGCTACTCGATGCTTTCGAGGGTCTAGATATAGCAAAATGTGAAAATACAATGAATGGTGACAGAGGGCCTATCCCTATCCCTTTTATAATCAGTTTTTTTTCCCTAAAGATGCTAACCTTGTTAGCGAAACGCGCGTCGAGTGCTAATAATATAAGTTTCCAATTTAATGGTTTATGGTTAATAAAATTCGTAAACTCATATTCAAATATTGAATACAACTAACTGTCATTCAACACTTAACAGTATGCAAAAAAGTACTATTAGAGATTTTTGTGAATTTCCTACTCCAAGTGAACATTGTATTGTCATTTTATTTTTATCCTATGAAATATGGTAAATAGTGAATTTTACTCTTCATTATTCATGAGAATATTTAGGGTGCGGACTAACAGGAGAGGACTAGTCTTAATTACCTATCTGAAAAAAAAAAACACGCTCAACAAGGACAAAATCAACAACTCAACCTGATTAATCAGCAGATATTGGTAATCTTCAGATTCATTCTTCTGAATGCTTTCTGGAAGGTATGTTGCATGTAATCAATGTTGTTTTGTGAAAACAGTTATATAGACTTCCATGCGTGTTTCAAATGTTCCTTCAGTCTGACCTGAGTAAACCTTAGCGCATGCGATACACGAGTACATATCTTTATGTCTCGATAAAGTCGACAAATCTTAATCCTTAATTAGTTCGAGTATTAGGTGTCAAAGTTATAATTACTTGAAAGTACCGGAAACTACATTTCACGATTCAAAAACATTCGAAGATCATAAATCGTCGATCTGAACCAATGCAATCAATTCTATACAGAGAGTCATGAGTACAATCGCAAATGCATGATACTGAATTTCCAGCAGGAAAAAGTATGAAACTGAATCTAAGAGGATGCATAGAAAACGAAAACACCTACTAATCGTTTGAGTTGAAAACTCAATCAGAAAAGTCGTTGATGTACGTAATTGATTGGCAAGACTGCAAAGTATATTGGTCACACATGGCAACCAATAAAAATCCGCTTCAAGGAGCATTATACTCACATCCTAAACGAGAAGACATCCAGTTGCTCAGCATTCTCAGGATGACGATAAGAGGATTAGTGATAGTAATAATGAAAATCGTGACATAGTGACAGAGAGCCTAGTTTATTCAGGCCGCTATATTCATTCTAATATTGAAAAATTACTCAAGACAATTAAAAGACAATGGTTACTGATAGGTGAGCTTCAATCTTTTTCTTAAGAAGGAGACTGCAGGTTGTACAGCATTAATACCTTATTCTTAGATTGTTATATATATATATATATATATATATATATATATATATATATATAAAAATATATATATATGTGTTCGGATAGGTTTCCGCGGTCAGTTGTGTGTTGTTGTTGAGTTCGGGTTGAACCGCGTCTGGAGTTTTGTTCTCGACGTTTCGGCTCCGATTTTGGAGCCATTTTCAAGAGGTAGAGGAAACCCCTAATTTCCAGATGCCCAATCCCCACCAAGACATCCGACGGTCCTTTAGTATATATGTATATATATATATACCTACTAGCGAAATGCGAGTCAAGAGCAAGAAATATAAGTTTGATGAAAGAATTGATGAGAACATTTCCCTTTTACAACACGTTCCAATCTTGCTGATTATGCTCTTATCTTCTTTCCAGTTTATAGGAAAAAGTTTTTGTAGTATTCCTTGTAATATATTTAAGCCACATATGTTGGTATGGTCTTATCGGTTATAATTGCACGAGTGCATAAAATTTACCGATAATTTTGCAGGAAAGCGTGATATCTGAAAATTGCCAGTTCATTTTCATATTTTGGCGAAAGTGCCCGAGTCCGAATCTGGTCATTTTTATACACGAATGTAATTCATTGTAATATTTCACGAATAAAGAAATTCTCAAGGAAATGTTATTTTTTGTTCTCATTTATACTTTCCTCTATAGTTTGTATGAAGCACTCACCAAAACGCGAAATGTCTTTCTATTTTTGAAGTCTATCTGACATTTATTTGTGTTGTTTACTGACGTCTAGCGATACGGTTTCAAATGTGTTGTTATGGTGACTTGATACAATGCAATTACCGCTGTAAGTTTTCGATAATTGCATTGCTCTTATGGGACATTTTATATATGAGGGAAATATTCGTTGATATTTTCTACAATAAACATATATTACTTCTATCACCAACACAAATAGAGAAGCAATATTTTTTTCATGATGCTGTATAATGATAATAATTCAATTTTGGGTTTTCTGTCTGATAGGTACGTAACTCTGATACTTAATTGCAATACATTAAAAAGCAAAATTTACCGACTATTTTGTCAGGTTCGCATGGCATTTTTTGTGGATTTGGAGATTTAGCCTGCTTCTTTTTTCAAGGCTTTTGAATTTTTTTATGATATTCGAGTTTTCAAAATGTGAAACTTGCGTGGCAGAAGGGTTATCCAACATTGATTTATATTTGGAGAACAAGTAGCAATTTCCGCATTTCTGTTTGACAGAAAGCGAGTTACTTCTTTGAGTTTCTCTTTTTCCATTCTGTTCTGTTATAAGTATATGATTCCATTTTTTGCTAATTTTGACTTATCTATTTCTCGTCCTGTCATATATATTTTTGATCCATCGCCAAGGAAAGAATATGCATTTTTTAATATTTTTTTTTCAATATCCAAATTCTCAAATGATACGATATGCAACTGACGAAAAACAAATAATATAAGAATTTAACACGTTCGCTACCGAACTCAATTCAATAAACCCTCCCACCAACCATTCTAAGATCATGAACCATTCGTCTAGAGTCCGTGATATGCGATCAAGAATAAACAACTTTTCATTGAAAAATTCCCGAATCAAGAACACACATGTCACTTCACAAATACACCATCCAAACCATTGTCCAATTGAAAAATAAATTCGGCATAGAATGCAGAATAAACGCTGCTACACATTGCAGTTGCGTATCTGCGTTTTCCAAACGAAAGCTCTAGGCCGCAGCACCTTTCGATGTATGCAAAACTTGTTTGGCCGATCGCACTAGAGTGTCCTCTAGATAAATGATGTCTCCGCAATTTATCATCCTCCTGAATGGCCGCCATATTGAATTTATACGGCGTGTCCGTGACAGTGAGATGTTTTGTCCATCCTGAATGGTTCTTAAAAAGATTATGCTGGATGGATCTGTATACATAATGGCATTATGCGGTCCGAAAAACATCTTGTTTTGTGGAATGTTCGACTTTTCTGCTAATGGTATTAATTTTTGTTCACGAGTTGCTGGAACTTGGGAAACCGTTTTGAATTTATGGAGTCTCGATTTCCTGAATCGATGTTAGTCACGACTTGAGGCTCTCATTATACCGAAAAAGTTAGAGGATTCCTGTGATTTTAATGAATATCGAAGAAAGTTAATATGATTCCATACCTTATAAAAAGAGAGATCAAGAGTTAACAAAACAAGAATATTCCTAGAATGTACCTTGAGGTGAATTTCACGGTTAGGTTGAATTTGTGAGTTTTTCACAAATTAACAATGATTAAATTCATCCCTAAAAACATTCTCTGTCAACAGCAAAGAGAGAAAAATCATGTGAAACCGTTATTAACAGAACCTCAACACCAAATTGAAAACATTTATGCAAAAAGTAAGTTGGTCAAGACAGTAGAACTGTTGAAACTCGTTTCAAAGAACACTATGCGCACATACGATATGGAAGATCAAAAAACATAAAGGAAGATCACAAAGTATGATGGATAGAAAAAAAACCTTGACGAAAAAGGGTATCTGAACGCGATTCAATTTTTTTGGCAAAATAAAAATAAGCTCAAACATTTTTGAAAGTCTGAGGGAAGTATCTGAGTGCAACAGTAGCGTGAATGAAACTGAGACAGATGATTCGATTTCATCCAGTCGTCTTTTCATGAACTGTTAGTAGAAATAATGTTCGAAAATCATTAGTTCATGGGGGAGGAATTTCTCCTTTGTAGTTTTTTTGGATTCTTAACCTTCCATAATCTGAAAAATAAGATTCAATATTGAAACCTACACAAGTGTTGAGAACCCAAAAAACTTCCAAGTTACTAGAAGTTTATTATATCACATGAGAAAATTCTTGAGTTTGATAGTCAAGTTATCAATTGATAAACAACCAAAGGTACCAATCGAACCAATGAATTGGAAAAATTAGCTATCATTGCGTTCTTAATTTTTTTTCATTAGAAAGGTCACATATCTGTCTGCTCATTACAGGAGAATATATGAGAGTGAAAAAAAAAAGAAATTGGCAAAGAATGAAGACTCTATGGACTATATTCAATTCCAAATAAAAATATCTCGGTGGTGGAAGATATGTCAACAATGAAGAGGTGGAGATTTTGTGTTTTTTGGGGAGCTCCACTATTTCCATTTCTAATGAAGGATTGGAAAAATTGCACTTTCTTTTTGTTTGATCAAAAGTATATTACATACCGCACACCGAGGCTGAAAGCTGAGGTTTGAATTCTATTTTATCCACAAAAATTATTCGAAATAATTTCATAAACTGAACACGAAACGAATGATTACAAGATTCATTGCAGTATATTTTGTTTCAATTAGTGTTCAAAGTGTTTTGCCGACTTCTTCTTTTTCTCTGAGTGTACAATCGATCACTTTTCAACCCGAAAGTAGATTAGAAACGAGAACATTTTTGAATGACTGTGAATGAAGCAATTCGCATATGATCTTTTCACTTTTCCAATCTATCGATGACATACACCACCTATCATCGACATCCTCACATTTGAAGTTTTAAGCTTCCCCTTCGCATCCCAAGAAAGTTAATCTCCATCAGGGCCTTATGTGCCGGACATTTCCGAATAAACAACCTAATCGGATACAGAAATTGAAAAAACATCAAAAACCGATGCGTTTATTCATTTGGCGATTGAAAAAATACGCTTGGGGTGGAAATATCAAGGAGATGTCTGTCACAGACCACTGGCCAACTGTCAATAACTCGGAGGTTCCTTTATTTACCTGCTCTTTGAGATTTTCGGTTCGACAATGGAATTCAGTTTCGTATAAATTCGCCAGAGGTGTATTTGTTATCGGTCAAAGAGCAATTTTTACGAGCATTTGATGCAATAGGATTTATGAAATGTGCTAAATCAACATTAGAAAAAGGTGAGTAATAGTTAGTGAAAGACTCCAGCTAAATTGGTGTGAAAACCAACAATTGCTAATATCTTTTCAATAGTAATAACCCAAGGACATTGATAATAATTGTTCGTAAAAAATGTATAACATATTTCCAAAGCTTGTTACAAGGAAACAGACCGACGCTCAACAAGATTGAAGAAGTTGTTATGAAAATTTTTGAGAATTTATCAATGTTCGAAGGTTATTTGAAAAAATGTTTACTAATTTTTGATAAAAAATTTATCCTGTTAGGTTCCACGTGGTTTTGACCATAGCTTATTTAAACTCTCCACCATCTCTTACGTTCTCATGTTCACAACCCAATACGTTAAAATTGACACCAATTCTTCCGCCACCTGATTTCTATCCAAATGATACTTTTTATTACTGCAAAAGTCCATGAATGCTCCCCATATAAATTCTTTATATTACTGTAAAAACTTGTATTTCTATTTCGTGCGAAGAAATACTTCACTTCTCGTCAACTTCTAATGATCTACAAGGCTCAGATATGACATGTCTTGGAATACAGTTCTCGTGTGTGGAGTTCGGCACCAAAACATTCATTGAGGCTTCTCGATTCTATTCAGAGAACCAAATTCGTCTTGTTGGTGATTCTTCGCTCACGGACTCGCTCACTTCATTGGAACATCGTAGATGGGTCGGAGACTTTTCTCTCTTCTATAGATATTTTCACGGTCGGTGCTCTTCTGAATTGTTATCAATCGTTCCACCCTTGGCAATATCTACACGGATGACTCGACAAGTACAGAATTCCCACCCCTTCGTTGTGAATTTGGAGACCTGTTCAGTCTCTCTTGCTCAGGGATCTTTTTTCAATAGAACGGCTGAGCTTTGGAACTGCTTGCCGAAAGAGGTTTCTCCTGAGGC
Organism: Zygogramma bicolorata; assembly: GCA_032362365.1. NCBI lineage: Eukaryota > Metazoa > Arthropoda > Insecta > Coleoptera > Chrysomelidae > Zygogramma > Zygogramma bicolorata. The sequence goes on from JAVJAQ010001989.1 coordinate 468,224, forward strand.
TTAAAAACTTCAAAAATTCGAAGTGAATGTTAATTCGTTTCTCCTGTCCTTTGATTCACGCGGTGTTGTTTGAACATTACAGGGCTTCCCTTTAGTGTGTGATGTCAGTAATGTTCTAGATAGTATTACAACCAAATGGTGACATTTTGAAATATTAAAATTTCTTAAACGTCAAAAACGAATTAAATCAATTTGTATGTATCTATGGCAACATAATAAAGTGAAAACAGCCCATGGGATCTTTTCGGTTATAATTGCACGAGTGCATAAAAATTACCGATAATTTTGCAAGAAAGCGTGATATCTAAAAATTGCAAGTTTATTTTCATATTTTGGCGAGAGTGCCCGAATCCGAAGGGCCAGGGCTTTTTTACAAAATATGAAAATAACCGAATGCAATTTGTATAAGATATCACGCTTGAATGCAAAATTAGGTGGTCATTTTTATGCACGAATGTATTTTATTGGAATATTTCACGAATGAAGAAATTCTCAAGGAAATGTTATTTTTTGTTCATTTATACTTTCCTCTATAGATTGTTTGGAGTACTCGCCTAAACGCGAAATGTTTTTCTATTTTTGAAGTCTATCTGACATTTATTTGTATTGTTTACTGACGTCTAGCGATACGGTTTCAAATGTGTTGTTATGGTGACTTGATACAATGCAATTACCGCTGTAAGTTTTCGATCATTGCATTGCTCTTATGGGACATTTTATATATGAGGGAAATATTGAGTATAATGTTATGATTGGTTGTGTTCGATGAGATGACTTGGAAGTAACTGATTCAATTGGATTTCTACTTGAGGAAAAAAGTTTCTCTTGAATACAAACAATTAAAGGTGATAGGGTTACTTTGCTGGAGAAGTAGGTATCAAGTAATATTTTTTCAACATATATAATGAAATATTAGCTCGCTCTTTCTTCCTATTTCAGTTTTTTCAAGGATTGTCATTAACCAATAGGGTCAAAAATGACGTAGTAAAAATATAGCTATTTTTCGAATTTTGATTTATAAAGTAGAACATTTTGACTTACGGCCGCCATGAATTTAAAATACACGTGTATTCTGAAAGAGTCATTACCTAACAGGTGTCAAATACGTAGTGAACGGTTTAAAATAGTGTGAGTAAAAAAAACAGTTATTATTATGACATATTTTTCAAGAGACTGCTGAGCTGACTCTCTCCTATTGGAACTTTCTACTTGAGAACTTGGATAATTTTGTAGGGAGAATGAAATTTGATGAATTATTGAAATCACTTTTTCTTGCTCAATTTCTTTCTTTTTGTGAAAGAATCGAACTTCTTTGAATGATACCCAAGTACCTATCGACAGAGATTATTTGTACATTTTTTATTTTCCTTTCCTTCATAGAATTCGTAATTTCTATTTCTTGATTTGGAGAAAACAAACTCCAAATAATTTATAGAATATTCTACTGTCTACTTATATGCCGACCAAAATATCCTTCGAATATAGAGTAACTGACGTATAAAAATTTAACGAAGACCCACCAAAAAAAAACAATGCTCGCATCCCGCGGACATTCATCCAGCATCCCCCGTACCTGACAGTGTCGTTTTTTAAACACGCGCCCACTTAGGGAAGTCTGTCTAGCACGCGAACACAAAAATATTCGAAAAAGCCCGCAGAACGACCGGCCCAGGTGCAACACAAAGATTCCCGAATCGGGGAAGCAAAGTTTTACGCTAAAAAACACAAAATAGAAGAGGGTGTTTTTTGTTGACGCTCATTCAACTGCACATGGGCTGTCGAACTGTATACAGGCGGGCGTTTGTATGGAGATCCCGAAATAGCTTCCTTGTTTTTCGGGAAAGGTTCGCGATTGTGGAAAGTATACAGCTCTTATACGGATGTCACATTTTAAAACGAAACAGACGAAATATCTGATTCTACGTTCATTTAAAAAAAATCGGTCGGACACTTAATTACATTGGTCAAAGATGGAATGGGACCAACCCTTACTATTTCAAATGGAATGAGGGTCGAGTGATATCTCATTCATGAAATCCGGTCAGAGATGAGTATCCAATGTGTAATGCTTTTTCTAATCTGATTATTTGACTAACAAAATACTAAGGATGAAATGTAATACGAAACATACGTAATTATTTACAGAGGTGTTCAAAATGAATTGTACCAGAATGCCGGCTGATAATTTGAAAATATATCTTTGCATATGATGGTCGGTGGTGGTCATTTTGAACATCTGTGTGAATAATTACATACGTTTTGTATTACATGTCATCCTTATTACCTATGTTAATAGTTGAAATATTAGATTATAATAGTATATTATGCAACGATCATGTAATGATGGTTATTAATACACGATCATCAACCGGGATACGAAACGAGCCGAAGGTGAATTTCGTATGGTTGATGCGAGTGTATTGATAACCATTACATGAGAGTTGCATACGCTATTTTATCTACACCCGATAAATAGTGAAGAAATGAAGAGATCAAAAATTTAAAAAAAAGATTACTCGAGGCCGGAATCGAGCCCATGTCTCTTCCAACTGGTTCAACTTGGCTAATATATTCTCAGCACCTTAGACCGCTCGCCTACGGAGAGCACAGAAAATTTGATTGAAAAAATAAAGAAAATCATGCATTTATCAAATGAAAGATTTAATCATTCTAACTGTATTTCTGCCGGTGAAGGTGATTCTCCCATATCGCTGGTATCAGACATTTTGTTATGATTATCGAAGTTTGGCTATATTCTTCAAAAATTCAACACCTATACCGATTTTGACTTGACAAACGTCAAATGCAGGGCATACACATCATGCTTGATTGAAAATTAATGGGTTTCTATTGGTTGAAAATCTGTATCGTAATGGATTTCATTATAAAACGGGTTGTGGACATATAAGTGTATTATTAGAGTACGGGTGTAGATAAAAATTATTACACAATTAGATACTTATCTCTGAAACTATCTGGCCAAATTTCACAAATGAAACATATTTTTATGCTCTTTCGAAAAATGTATTACTCGACCCCTTGTTCCATTTGAAAGAGTAAGGGTTGGTCCCACCCTTCCTAGAGGGCTGAAATTGCAGTTTTGAAAATCGTATCAAGAAAAATCCCTTTTGACCAATGTAATTACATGTACAACATTTTTTTTATTAAATGATCCTATACCAGAGTGGGAATTCTTCACGCCTTCCTGGATTTTTTTCGCTTCGCACTTAATCATGTTATATTTTTTCGTATTTCGTACAACTTTAAGACGCACTTCGTGCAGGCTAATCGCTTTTTTTGCCCGAGATGTATTAAAACGCTAAATATGAATTGAAAGATGTGATTATTTTTAATAGTACCCTCCATGAAGTTTCTGGAAAAGATATTTTTTTAATCAAGGAACGTTATTACGAATATCAGAATTGAGAAAAGCAAGGAGCTTGAAATATTGAGTGTTAGTTAACAAATAATACTACAAAGATACTACAGTTTTCTTTACGAGTCACACTGATAACGTTTTTACAAAACCTCAAACCCTGCTTGAGAGGGTATTTTTTTCTGGAACTTGAAGTTATCCACAAAAAATAAAATCCATTGAATGTCTGTGTATCACCAAAATTCGAAATTTACATTTCAATTGAAAAATAAAAGTGATTTCCACTCCTATCACTATTCATATTCAACCATAAAGACAAGTCGAATGCGTACTCTGTAGAATCAGAATTAAAAAATCAAGATCAATTAGAAAATATAAATATTTCAAATTGATTCATTATGACATTCACTTGAATAACAACTTATATTTTTCAATTGATACTGAAATTTCGAAATCTAGTTTTATAAAGACACGCCATTAACTTTCATCTTGGGATTGACCATGATAACTACTAAAAAATATACCAATAGTGACGCGATTAGACAAATTCGATACCTTATTTTTAGCACTTGAGGGCATCGAGATTTTTCAAGCATTTTCTGTAATGAGTAGTAATATACTTTCGTAACCTAGGTGAATAATGAATGAAGATTCTACCTAGGACGGCAACAATTCGCTTCAAAAACGATACATGCTTCCATATAAAACACACTATCGGTTGAATTTACACTCAGTTTCGTTTTTATTCACAATTTCATCTGGACTTTCAATACAGAGTTGATTATTTTGGAATTGTTTGGAGTCTCTACTCTAGTAAAAGTGTTCCATAGCCTATTTTCTCACTGAAGAGCTCAAGATATAATTTTCTCTGAGCGAAACGAGATGTTGTCTGGGCTTGAATGAAATCTTATCCTGGTAAGTGAGATATTTTCTACAAGTAGCTCTCCATTTTGCTTTATTGTGTAGATATTTCCTATGTTCATCTATTTGAACCAATTTTAAAGTGCTTAGTATACAAATTAAGTAAGGAAAAGGGATTCCTATGTAACCCAATTCTCTTCGTGCCATAAAGCATATGGGATGAATCTGTCATATTATTTGTTGTTGAAGTGTCGAGATACTTTTTCGATACAAATCTCACAATCTTTACAAAAAAATCTTAAGCCTTCAATTTTCCAATTATAATGATGGTTGTGAATACACGCATTGCCTCCATTTAGTATCAGGCATTAACTATATAATCTCATGGTGACACATCAGTCTTGGGCATTTTTGTTCCGTTTTCATTTTGGAATAAAACAATTCAAGATGGAGGCAAAAGAACACATTTCGCATACTTAAATTTTTCTAGACTTTTAGTGTGTTGAAAAGATATGAGTAATGAACCCAAAAAATCAAAACAAGTCTTTGTGGGAATCAGTTCCACCTTTAGCAAATTTTTTGCGTAAATCTACTCTACTATAGTATATCTTATTCTCCTTCCAAATCAAAGTTTCTATAAGCTCTCACCAAACATTTTTGTAGACTCCTTGCATACATAAATAGCTAATATGCCACACGTGCATAAACACTTACTATTTGCACTTGTTGCATAAATAACAATGTTTGGTAGTGAATACTCCAGTTTATGCAATACCTCGGATAACTCACAAAACATTGATCGGGTTCAGGAGTACATACATTGTATACATAAAGATCCTATCATATTAAACATATCTTAACAAAGAAAATGATATTTATCGAGAAATAACGGGTACTGAACTATGAGGAACCCCTGATAACTCTTCCGTCCAGAAAAACCGAACCGATAAAGACGTTTCAAATATTTACAGCTTGTCGAGAGTTAATCGAATTCAAATATAGCCTTGTTTAAAAACGATTAACAAAATTATCCGTTCAACTACACTAAAGGCGTCTGTCAAAAGATTAGAACGAGTTGACGACATGTATATTATCAGAACTGGAACAATCTAAGTTGGCGACATTTTACTTAGCGTACACACTCAGTCAAAAGTTGTGTCATAATGAGTGGTTTGTTGTCAGTCACCTGCTGGTATATCACTTATCGAAGGGAAAAGTTCCTAATTTTTTACTAGCAGTTATATTTATGCATGAATAACCTGTTAGTTAGAAAAACACAAAAAAATATAAAGGATATTTCTCATTATTTGGGTTTGAAAAGGAAAATATAAATATAGCCTGTACCTATTGGTTCCGCTGAAAAGATAGAATGATCACGTGAACGGCACGCACTCTTTGAATGTTCCTCTCCCCAATGTTACAAGTCCGATTTATACCACTCAACAAAAACGTCGCATTTCCCTGTTCTCCCATAAACTCTTGGGATGCTTTTTTATAAGTGTTCATTATTACACCTTTTTCCTCTAGAGTTAAATGTCTTTTTTTATCTTTTTCTTGGAGGTGAAAGAGTGTTTCCATCCATATTATTTTATTAACGTAACACACGTAAATACAAAGCACAAATGAGTACAGTACAGTGTAAACAGTTCTTCATTTATTTCAGTTTAGATGGCGTGGCTACGCCGCGCAGGCTATATATAGATGCAGGCATTCACTGTTCACGCGTCCTTGAATTCTATCTTTTGAACGGCCCGACTATAATTTTCAATAGGTATTGATAATTTGGTTTCGAGAGAATTCGAACTAATTATTTATTTCAATTTCTACAACAAATAACCTTTGTAATCTCAATTTCTTGTAATATTACTGTACTTGTAAAAAGCTCAAGATGAACATTCAGATACCAAAGAAATACTGTCATCTGTTATAAATTTCATATAGACCCAAACAAAATCTCAGTGTGTCAATTGTCATGAATCATATTCAGGAAGATGATGTTAACTCCCAGTGTGTAAAACGTTTATATATGAACCTTTGGTGTAGAAGTTGAAACTTTTTGTAGAAGTCAATAACCTCAACACTAAATTGATATTATTTACACACGACGCACGTTTAGCTAACAACGTTTCAACATTCGCATCTTCAGGAGAATAAAACTGATACTAAATCTGAGGACAATGGTAGGAACATAATATCAGTTTTTCTGTGTAAACTTTCAAATCGTAGAAAATCCCTTACACAAAGCAAAACCAAATCCCAGGAATTCTTTTCGGAACGGATAATTGTTCAAATGATGTGTGTTCTGATTCCTTTATATTAATATTTCATCAGTTAACTTTATTTTTCTAGAAAATAGCAAAAAACTAAATGTTTTTTCTGATTCGTTTGAAAAATTTGCAATTTTGTGTTGCGAAAATTCAAATGTTTTTTCAAAAATACCATTCAGAATCACACCGGAAAGAAATTCCTATAGAGTTTAGCAACATCGTTCAAAGTCATTATTTCTGCCTGACACTTAAATTCCAAGTAAATAGTTGTGAAAGTATACAAGTCAAGGCTAACTAGGAACCTCTTTAATCAGTTGGAAGTATCCTACCCTAGCCCAACAAAATAAACATGAGATAGATAATGGTTGTTTAAAACAAATCAAATAAACATTGTGGGGCAGCGATAATGAAACAGTTGTATCGTTTGTTTGAAGTGGTGGTTGTCTTTGAGTGGGTTAAGATTACGAAAATGAAGATATTTGATTGATTCGAAATTAGAGATTTGAAAATAGGGGAAAGGATTTATGACCAATAACACATATAGATTAGGATGCCATGACGCACTAACACCTGTCTGAAAACAACTACTCCCCTGGCTATTTTCACAAAATTCAAAATATGCCTGAATCCAGACGATATGTTTTGAAAAATTCCATGCTGTATATCAGGAATGATTTTCATGTCCTTTGAATAACTCCAGACCAACATTCAACGGGGATACCCTGTAAACTCATTTATTTCCATAATCTTGCGATTTTCCGCATAACTTTTGTACGAATTTCTTTCATTCGACGATGAACTTCAGAGCGCACAAAGCAAAAGCTTTGGCAATTAATTTTTGATACTGGAAGACGTAGGATTGAAAGTAATAAAACAAATTTCTTCATTTAATAAGGATACGATGGAGAAAAACGCTTCCGTTGAAAAAATATACATCAAAGCTCCATTGTCCGTGACAGATTCCTCTTTGAAGTTTTCAACTTGCTCTTCTACCGGTTGATAATTAACGGAGACGTTTCATAATGCTCTGCTTCCAGTGGCGTAGGCAAGGGAACAGATAACTAAACTGGGGAAAGCGACAAAAAAAATAAGTAGATACACAGATAACAGGAATTTGATTTACATTTTTCTTTGAGCAAAAATCTCATAGAAAATTTCAAGTATTTTTGTTTATTCACCTGATCACCAACCAGTCCCATTTCAATTGAAGGGCAGTCTCTCCTCCTTTCAAAAACTATTCCTTAATGTAGTTCAATCATTCGATTATAATGAAACTCAATCATTAATGATGATTTCTGAAAATAATTTTTTGTGTTGTGTTTTGATATGATCATTGAAGAAAACAAATTGTGAATTAGGGTTGAGAATACAAGCGGATTTGGCTTCTGAAACGAAGATAACTATTTGTTCCGTATTTTTCTGGGTTTGTAACCTACCACAATCTGAAAAAATGAGAATTAATATTGGAATATATATAAGTGTAGATGGCAGATTTTCATTCTACCCCGAAAAGTTGCCGCGTCTATTGAAAAACAGTTCTTTCTGGATAGAACAAGTCCAATTAGTAAGCAACTTCTCGTATAACTCAAATTTTTCCTATCAAAAAAATAATAAGAACTAATATACCGGGTGCCCCACATTTTATGTGACAGGCAATATCTGGTTTGTTGAAGGAGATACACAAAAATGTTTCATACAAAAATTTTAGGAGTTCATGAGAGCTTTATTTTGATATAATTTTTAAATATACAGGGTGTTTGGTGTAGGTGCTACAGACCAAAATTCCATTTTTTAAAATAGAACGCCCTGTATATCATTACATATTCAGATGCTACGTTAAATTCTGATATCATTTCATGTTTGGTTTTTGAAATTCGGTTACGGCGTTGTTGAGTTATTGCACTTTTCCTTAAATATAAAGTTTCAAAAAAACTTATTTACTCGTACACGAATCCAGTCTATATCTTTTATTAAATTGAACTAGACTACCACTGAATACAAACCATTATTCTCACCTCTACGATACGATATCGATATCAGTTGAATATAATATTGAAATTCTTGAGAATGTGACTAACTTGAGGGTGAATTGCTTTATATTGCACAATTTCATCAAGTAGCTTATGCTTGTTGATCCCATAGTAACAAATGTTATTGAATTGTATCTACTTGTCAGTTCGATTCAGTGATTCTTTGCAAAACAGTAACTGTGTTCTTTGTGCGAAAACTCCAGTATGCCTTTCGCGTTTAGTCCAAGTGATTGCATTGATATGTTATTAATTTGTGGGGAATGTCAGAAAAACTGCCATCAAGCACAACGTCTATACCAAGAACGTTTTCCAGATAGACCCATTCCGTCACGAATGACTTTTTCGAGAGTTGAAGAAAAATTGCGAACTGGGTCATTTCCTTCTACTATAAAGCATCGTCATCATACGAGATCTGTTAGAACTGAAGATTTAGAGATCAATGTGTTGGCTTATATTATTATTCATCCACATGTTTCTATCCGTACTCTTGCAGAAGAAGTCGGTGTGAGTAAGTCTAATGTACAGAGAATTCTGAAAGAAAATAAATACCACCCATTCAAAATTCAGTTGGTACAAGGTTTGAAACCCACGGACTTTGAAAGACGACTTGAATTCATTGCTTGTATTCAGGTAATATTACATGAAAGTCCTAACATATTCAGTCAAATTTTGTGGAGCGATGAATCGCGATTCCACAATAATGGAGTTGTGAATCGACATAACAGTCTCAAGAAAATCCCCACTGGGTCCGCGAAAGTAATTTTCAAACTACTTGGGGTATTAATGTATGGTGTGGATTGTTCAATGGCCGCATCATAGGACCTTACTTTTTCAATGAAAATCTCAATGGATTGCGATATTTACATTTTCTAGAAAATGATTTGATCCAGTTGATGGAAGATATTCCCATAGCAGAACGACAAGGAATTTGGTGGCAACAAGATGGTGCTCCTCCTCACAATTCACAGGTTGTTACTGAATATCTGGATAGAACGTACCCAAATAGATGGATTGGTAATAAGGGTCCAATTCGGTGGCCGGCTCGTTCCCCAGATTTATCACCGCTTGATTTTTTCCTATGGGGTTATTAAAAAGAGATTGTTTACACTACTCCCCCTTTGAATGTGGATGATCTAAAAATGAAAATTCGACTAGCGTGCAGTGATATTACGCCTGATATTATAAGAGCGACTTGTACGAGAGAAGTGATTCGACGTTTCGAAGCCTGTATAATATCTAATGGGCATCACTTTGAACAATTTTTATGACTCATTTCTAGGTACCTACCATTCTTATGAAATGATTTATCAAGTTATATTATTTACATTGTTATTAAAGATTTGTTCTCGAATACACCTCTTTCAATTTTGCAATTGTTTCATATTCAAAATGATTCCTGACTGAATTCCACAACTCAAAATTGAAACCATTACTTCGAACACCCAAAATTTTGACTAATTTTCATGTGATCTGATGCAGAGAGAATAATTGTATGAGATATTTTTAAAAATAATAGTCGTTCTCAAGACTTTACATTTTAAGCAATAGCTCAACAACGCCGTAACCGAATTTCAAAAACCAAACATGAAATGATATCAGAATTTAACGTAGCATCTGAATATGTAATGATATACAGGGCGTTCTATTTTAAAAAATGGAATTTTGGTCTGTAGCACCTACACCAAACACGCTGTATATTTCAAAATATAGCTCTCATGAACTCCTAAAACTTTTGTATGAAACATTTTTGTATATCTCCTCCAACAAACCAGATATTGCCTGTCACATAAAATGTGGGACACCCTATATATGAAAATACTTATCGTTAACGTTTCAGAAACTAATCCGCTTCCGTTCTCAAAACTTTAGGCAAATTCCTGTTCAAAGCAAATATCTCTTGTAGGCAATTATATTAGAAGTCAGACTTTCTACCCTTGTACATATTTCAATATTTTTTCTGTATTTTTTGAATTGTTGTAGGTTTTCAATGCAAACACTATGAGGAAAAAATCTTTATTAAATACTAAAGGAACATGAGATTTTGAGAAAAAAATACTGGATCCAATAGTGAGATTTTTTTCAGCACATTCATGGTGAAAAATGGTCAGAACAAATCTCAAGTCAATAGAACTCAAACTTAACAGTCTGAGTCAAAACCTCGTTTTTACCAGCAATATGCATAAAATTATCCGTTTATGACTCTTTCCTCCACCTCTTACTTCCCTGCAAATTAACTTCACGACTGCCTGAACATTAAAGAATCTGTTTATGACATGGCGGAAAAAATCGTTTCCCATAAGTAAATTTGCAGTATACAAAGATCAAAGCTAGATTATGAATAATGCGAATAATGTAGGAGTTTGCAATATCAAAGGGAAAAGTAAAATTGTTCGTTGTGTTCCTGAAAATATGCAACTGGAAAATGGTGAAGACTCAAATAAATTTGGAAACATATTTTTTACGATATTGAATAGTGTCGAGAGTATCCAAGCTTTCTCTGAAGGCAAAATGCAAAGTGGATCTAGGAAATAATCAATGATTATTCTTATAATAAAGTGTTTTTGTCATCATTAGTGAGGAACTCATATGGTTTTTCCATATGCCCACTAATGGTCTCAGGGGATACTTTTTCCTGAGTTGAACAAGCTTGTCTAGGTTTGAAGATGGAATATTATCCCGATGAATGAACTTATATGTGATACAGCGCCTGTCGCGCTATAAAGGCAGGAGTGTAGCTGTTTCAGATAGACTCTTCCTTTTTGTGAATAAATCAAACGTGTTTGAATGATATACACATAACAACAGAAAATATTTTCTAAATATTTGATTTTACTTCTTTTATAGACGTTTTGAATCCTTTTTGCGTTCACTTGGAGAAGAAAAAGACAGTAATTACCTCCTCAAAACTTCCTTCTATTGACAAAAGTTATCATGTTTTCTTATTTTTAATACTTTTCCGATCACAGGAATCAGCGATATCGGGTGATAGATCAGGGTCAATCTTTCCGAAAATAAATGATTCTGGACATGTATTATTACTGAAGCACATAATCATTAAAAATGTTTATTGGTTCGATGATAATGATTATATGATAGTTTCGTTGGGTATTTTCAATTTATATCATAGATGTCGAAACTATGCGAGTTATTCAGTGATAACATAGCTTCCAAAATACCGATACTTATCAATGGTTCAAGGAATAAAGTTACAATAAGGATAAGATATGTATCAGGAAATTAGAATTTGAATTACTTGTGGGTAGAAGTTTTGAGAGATTTTCCGCCACTGTGGCAAAATAGTCGATAAACCTCTGATAAGCTATAATTATAATATTATAGTAGTGAAGTAATTATACAATGACTGTTTTGCAACAGATTTTTCCTGGACAATTTAACTCTTGTATAAAATATCTCATAAGCCACCGTGATTTTGTCATTATGGCAGCGAAAAAACTTTGCCCTAAGTTTTTCAGTGACAAAACGGAACCTAACTCTTCAAAGCATGACAACCAGAATTGTAAACAAATCTTTGACAGCGTCTTTGTCAATTTTTCACTTACGTTGTCAAGAGTATATCTGATCTGTGAAAATGAAATATAAGAAATGTGTTTGTAACAATTGTACTTTTCCGTTGAATTGAATACACTAAACTGTATTCAATAAATTGGCGTACCGAATCACACTCGAGCTTTTTTTGTCGAAGAAAACTTGACATTAATGATTCGAGTTTAGTTTCGAAAAAAAACTCTTGTAACTATAAGTGGAAAATCATTCAGTATTTTGCAAAATTGAATTTTTTGAGGTTGGTGCAGGGACAAAAAAAATATTTTCTTCTCTCAAAGTCACCTACCATTTTTTGGTACCCAACGGACAATATTATAAATTTTAATTAGTATAAAACCTCTGAAGCGAATGACAGTTAGCCCTTTGATGTATTTCATTTGTTTTGACAGCTGAAAAGCAACTTGAGAAATACAAGACAACAAATACAATAGTAGGCACGTTACCGTTTTATTAAATTATTTGTGGCAATCCTCGTGAAACAAAGAGATTTATTAGATATTATTGACATGCTAAACGCATTCATTAAAACGAAGCTGAAACATATTTCAACGTAGACAAATGACAGAATTACAGGCAAGACTTTTCTGAACTTGACAAAATTAGTTGGTTGGTACCAGGAGACGGACATAAGATACTTTTTATCCCGTTTTACCATATTTTCGGAAATTCCACCTCTAAGGGGGTGAAAAACGGCCGCCAAATTTGTATGGAACAACCTAATTCCTAGGTCCAATCTAATACAAATTTTGCATAAAAATTCTTCAACAGAATAGATGAAAGAAGGGTTACGTATTTTATTGAGAATAATCGCGTAACACGGTTGAAAAGGGGTAGAAAATTAGGGGGGTTAATCAACGCACAGCCTAACCCATTGATCGTAGAGATCTGAAACTTGGAGGGTGTGTTCTTTATATGACGTAGACATCCGATAAGAACGGTTTTCCAAAATTCCACCCCTACAAGGGTGAAAAAACGGGCACAAAGTTATCATTAACATTTCACTTAACCTTTTCTTTCGAATGAAGTGACGGTAAAATTTCAGTGTATTACCCCGGCCCTTGACACAACTCTATTATTTTACAAAGACCTATCTACAGTACTTGTATAATTACTTATATAATATTATAATTAAAGCCTATCAAAGGTTCATCGACTATTTTGCCACAGTGGCAGAAAATGCAATAAAACTCCCACCAACAAGAGATTTAAATTCTTATGATTTCTGAGAAATATCTCATCGGTGATAATTGCACGAGTGCATTAAAATTACCGATAATTTTGCAAGAAAGCGTGATATCTAAAAATTGCAAGAGTTTATTTTCATATTTTGGCGAAAGTGCCCGAGTCCGAAGGACGAGGGCTCTTTTACAAAATATGAAAATAACCGAATGCAATTTGTAATAAGATATCGCGCTCGAATGCAAAATTATCTGGTCATTTTTATGCACGAATGTGATTCATTGGAATATTTCACGAATAAAGAAATCCTCTAGGAAATGTTTTTTTTTGTTCATTTATACTTTCCTCTATAGATTGTATGGAGTACTCACCAAAACGCGAAATGTTCTTCTATTTTTGAAATCTACCTGACATTTATTTGTGTTGTTTACTGACGTCTAGCGATACGGTTTCAAATGTGTTGTTATCGAGGTTGTTATGGTGACTTGATACAATGCAATTACCGCTGTAAGTTTTCGATAATTGCATTGCTCTTATGGGACATTTTATATATGAGGGAAATATTCATTAAGATTTCACAAATCCTTTGCCCTCGAATACAGTGAGGGTGAAATTACCCCCTTAATACAACTCCATTTCATAAAAACCAATTCCATACTATAGTATATTATGCAACAAGTACAAAAAAGTGTTGATTTCTCACGAATTTGGAAAAGTTGCGACACGAAAGGCGAGTGCTGCAATTAAAACGAGTGAGAAATTACATGTCTGCGCGTGTTACACACTATAGTTTTTCTACAACACACTTTTTTTGCTAAAAATACTACTACACTATAAAACGGAACCAAATGTCATTGACTCATTCTTGCCCAAGAGAAGCAAATAGTCGATTTTAGCATTGAATATATTGACCATACAGTAGAGGCTTTTCTTGATTTGGATAATTCTGTCGCTATCCATTTTAGTTCAATCCCATTTGAAGAATTATGGGACAAGAATAGTTTAGGCATATTTTCTGCTTGACGTTTGTTGAGATTCAAATGATGCTATAGATATTGTTCCGTTGCCTAGCAATGGATAGTGGGTATGTGGGTGTTTGAATTTTAGCACAGAAATGTCAGTTTCTGGTACACTAATGTCAAATTTCAATTATTGTGAGAAATAATCATGTGAAACTGTGGAGAAAAGCGTGTTTCGTAGTTTGGTTGTAGGTATAAAAAAGATATTCAAAATTCTGCGGAACCGATCAAAAGCCGTTCATTATGCAAACACCGAGATCCACCTTAATGAAGCATCCCAACCTTGTCGTCTGCGGAAAGATCGCACGCTTCCTTGTCTAAGGGGTTGCTCCACATCCCCCCACCACTCACCCCACTGCCGCCGGGGATGGTGGCAGCCACGTTAGGATAGGTTAGGTCAATCCTCGTGCGTCGAGTGAATTCTCTCAGTAGTATACGATTGACCGTCAGTAGATGTAGTAGCAACTATTCTGAAATACTTATTACGTAAAACACGATCTGTTGGTATACGAGGATTCCGATAATAATAATAATTTATAAACGTGAGTGGCGAGTGATAATGGACGAGGGCTATCTGCGAGTGAAGGTTTTTGTGACTCTGACGTTGTTTTGAGATGCCGCTGCTTCAAGAAAATACGCCTAAACGAGGTATTATACAATTTTCTTAAACGTTTCGTCCATCGCTTTTCCTTCTTCACGGTCGACGTGCTTTTTCGGATTTTGTCTGGGAAAAGACAGAGTATATAAATGCGCTAGTTTGAATTGGAAGTTCGTTCTGAGCCAGCGATTTACGTTTCGTCCGTTTTTTTTTTCTTCCTCAGGTTCGAATTGCTTTTTTTATTTTGTGTTGGGGAGGAAGAACTATGAACTTTCATCTTTCATTCAATATTTATGTGAGCACATTGGGAACAAATGAACGTTGATCACAGATTGGCAGAAATGCACTAGGTCGAATAATTGATACTTGGTTTTGAGCGAGTGATCTGAGTTTCGTCAATCTTTTTTCTAACTTCAGGATAAGCATCGAATTGGGGTGTCTTTTTCGGATGTTGTGTTTCATCTATCAACAGTTTTTCAAAGGATTCGAGATCGAACTCAAGAAAAATATACATTATTGATTGACGGAAATGAGCTAATTGAAATAGTGGCAAGATTGTTCTGAGCCAGTTTTTTCTTCAGTAATTGCTTTTCTTTGGTGTATGGTGGTGAAAAGAAGGTAGGTACTTTAGTGTATCGTTCTATCTTTCCACTGAAATATTCGAGATTTGAAAAAAATGAAATCATTCAACTACTCAAACCCGGTCATACTGTGATTCTTCCTTTCAAAAAATCAATTGTTTTTATATTATCAATTCATGGAATGAATGAAATATTGATAATTCCCTTGTAAAAACCTATACTTATACACAGAAGAACAAGTGTACGGGTAAGGAACGGCAATTATCATTTGTTGGCCGAGGTATCTCACTAATTTTTAGTGACGTATTTGCCAATTCAGTTGTACAATAACCCATTTGGAAACTTGAAGAATATAACGATTGAGGAAATGCAAAATATTTCGAAAATATTGATTACTTAATATTTTCAAAAAAAATTTCTGATGAAACGTATTTTTGGATGTTTTAACTTCTCTCACAAGCATCACCCTCGCCATCCTTTTTTCACAGGTCATTGCAGGTAGTGATTAATATACAGGGTGTTCCTTAAACACATGCTAATATTTAAGGAGGTAATTCTTAGACCCATTTTAGGAAAAAAGCTTCCTATGGACGTATGTCCTAAACGCCTTAACTTTTGAGATACAAGGTGGCAGAGTTTTCAAAAATAATCAGTTTTTTAATAATAACTGAGATGATTTTGTAGACATCTTTAGCATATTTGGTACATATGTTCCATGCATCAAGGCGCATTTTCTGATGTACAATTTTCTTAATTTTCTCTGCCAGTGGCGTACGCACGAGTTTTGAAATGTATATTTTTGGGAAAAAAATACTACGCCACTGCTTTATCTTGAAATAAAAATTATTTTCAAAATCTCCATACATTTTTGAGCACATTTGATTTGCTGGATTTTCTTTGTCCGACGCATGGGTTTCGCTCAAAAAATTAAAAATCGCTATACTTAAGGATAAATTCCTTAAAAATCTGATGCGGTATCGTGCATCGACTGAAAGCAAACTAAGAGATCAGATTTGTTGCAAAATAATTGAGGATCTAAAAGGTATTTGTTTGTTGTCAGATGCACTGTTCTCAATTAAAATTACGTCATAACGTAGCACCGCTTAATAATTTTTTGAAAACTTTGCCACCCTGTATCTCAAAAGTTGAGGCGTTTAGGACATACGTCCAAAGGAAGTTTTTTTCTTAAAATGGGTCTGAGAATTACCTCCTTGAATATTAGCATGTTTAGGGAACACCCTGTATATCTATAGATAATATTATTATAAAATCATATCGTTTCATCGATATGTTCGGTATCAGAAGTGGATTGCTGGCACCTAATATTTTAATTTATATCGGGTTCTATCTTTTGCCCTGATAAAAACTTGACATCATCTTATTCTTGACAATACGACTTCAAAAAAGGAAATTGTTTCAATCATTTTTTATATATATCACGAGGTAAGTATACTTAAATGAGTATATCATGGATATCTCTTTCTTTGAATAATTATCTACAGTTTCTAATAATTTCATAGACAACAGACAACGCACAATACGGCCCACTTCTTATTTATATTTCTTTGATCTATTCACTTGCTTTCCTTGTATTCCCCAACTAATATATGAAACTCAAACGAGAGTCTTATCGTACTTATAGACATGCCATTCGAAAAGCTCACGATATTTAAATAATCCTAACCACGGAAATCAAAATGGCGATGTTAGCTTCATTAGGCACGTTTCTGATCTCACTCATTATGGAAGACATCATTGTTTTTCGAATATTGCACCCGCATTAGCTTCGAGAGCTTTGTGGCCATTTTGATTCGGATTGTTGGAATTCATGAAAATTTTGGGAAGATTCTGTATTTGATGAGACCTTTTCAATGATGATCTCGAATCACACAAATTGTATTTTTTCACAATCCAACTTTCTTGATTGCTCACGATATCTGTTATCAAAACGGTAAGTCTTGTTTTCTGATAGGTAATGCACTTACCATCCAAATTAAGTGAAAAATTCTAGAATCGTGCAAAAACGCTACAATCATCACGAACGTTACCATTCTTGATACATAATATACTAATAACATCTGAACAATCGAGCTGGGTGCGTACAAGAAACATGATAATTATAATTATAAAAATCTCAATAATATTCATCTTTCCAAACCTTCACTCATAGTTTGCCTCATCCGTATAGTCTAAAATATATTAAGCGAAGTTTTTTTTTTTCGTTGGATCACCCTGTATACAGCAGATCCTTCAAATTTGTCTCGTTATTATATTGTACCTAGGCAATTTCCGAACAACATCAATATCTGCCGGTGTTCATTACCCATTGGAACTACAACAATAAAATTGCCCTATTATCTAAACTATTTCGACAGCCAATTTACAGAGAGACTTTCGAATTTGTACGTTCCCAAATCGAAGTCCGTTCTCTCTGTAAAAAAGCAATTATTCAATTCTAACACGCCGAATTACCCTAATACCCGCCTGCCACGTAACACGGCAACACCTTTCTAGTTAATCGTAAGTAATGCGCTCTTTTGACTACAGGCAATTGATGATTGGTTTTGAGAAGTCGAAAATTTGAAAGGATACAATTTTCACGTCGCGAGTGTTGGTACGAAAAAACAAGTGAATGTTGCATTTAGTAGTGGCAATCCTGTTTTTTTTTACCCTCTCACTTTCGAGGTAACAATAGCGAATATTACTTCTTAGAAAGTTGGAGTGAAAAATATCTGTTGGTGAAAGAATACTTCAGTTCAGTTACCTCTGAAATTTTCATTTATTATTCATTATCTAAAGCAAAAAATACTCATTTGTAACCGTGATCCAGACAAACTCTTGTTGAACTAGTCCTTTATTTCAACTATAATATAAATTTTTTAAAAATCCGATTTTTACTTCGTTTAGTCGCTATAGATAGAGAAACACTGAAAAAAAATTATTGAAATACAAAAAAATTCCGTGCATTCATGACTGGTGTGGGCCCTGTTGGCCTTAAAGTGAACTCAAAGCCCGCTCGGGCATAAAGCACATCATTGTGTAGTTTGCAACTGAACAATATTGAACTAGTATAGCATAATACTCAATTATGTATATGCTGAGGATACAAGACATAAACATACTTACGTTTAGTTGACATAAGTATACACATCTATTTATATCCGTGATACATTTTTTACGTTCAAAAATTAGATTTTTGGATCGTTGGATCTCGTAATGATATTGTCATACTTAGCTTTTTTTTTAATTCCTGAGCCTACGCTCCCATATTAAATTTAAAGGTTGCTATTCTGAGAACAGAATTGAGATTTCAGGATGTGAACAGAGTAATACCAACTGAGCTTGTTACAATGAACAATTTCCTCGACAATTTCCAATGGCTGAAATATCTGAAATATTAATTACCCAAAATCCCTTATAATAAGTCCGCTCCCCCGAATTCTTTGTCAAGCGAACACAAAGAGAAAACTGAATATTTAATAAATACATCAAAGCTTGGGCGCTCTTCCAGCTCCCTTAATCCTTTCCGAACAAGTATGAAAATAATTAAAAAATAAATTGAAAAGAAGGAGACCAATATCAAACGGCGCTCCCGCTCGTCCTCCCACCCCCCGATCCCCTGCCGAAGGGAGGCAAAGGGACGCCGTCGAAGATTTTCGGCCAGGGAAGGGTTAAAGGGAAGACGCTCCTAATGAACGAAAGGGAGGAGATAATGGCAAAGGATAATGGCTCGCTTCTGCGCGATGCGATTGGGAGGAGTTGCAGAAGAACAAGTCTCGAGGATTCATTATATTATCTTTTTCGCCTTATTTTATTATGACCGAGTTTTAATGGATACGCCGTGGCCATTATTCCGGCTTTGATGGAATTCCGAGAGAATGGAAAGCGTTTATTATTCAGCACACAGAAGCCCCTCCGAAAACAGAGCTTCGTTTCAAGTTCTCCTTTGTGATGAATGCTCGATTTCCATAGAGCAATGGTTTGGAAAATAACTGTTTTGGCTTATATAGAAGTTGAATGATTCTTAGTTACCTCCATCTCCAAGCTGGCGTTCGGATAGCAGTGTTACAGTTACAGTTCGTAGACTACTTATTGGGTTTGGGGAACTATTTTTTTCGGTTTATCTTCTCTACACCAAAAGCATTATTGGGGACCTGAATTTGCAGAAAACTTTCGTGAATCTTTATAAAAATGAACAACAACTCTTTGGCGAAATTGAAAAACATAAAAGCCGGTGATATATATGAAATTGGTTGTCAAGATTGCAACAAGAAATACATTGGCGAGACTCGATCAACTATACAATCTCGCTTTAAGGAACATTATGAAATGAACCTAAGAAGTGGAAAAAAGTCCAGTTTCGCCAAGCCAATGAGCATTGAATTAATAAAAATGATCTGAGACTGATCAAATATGTACATGACCAGATGCTTCTTGATGCATGGAGCATTGAAGCTTAGAAATAGCTTGACATGGTAGCTATTATTGAGAAGGTTATTGGGAAAATAAGAATATGAGTTCTTTTATAGGTCCGATATGTAGGCTCCACTTTTTCCAGTCCAGTCTTCTTCAAGTAGTACATAAATTGCTTAGATAGAAAGCAAAAATAGTCATTTGTTTAACAAGTTATGAGTCCTGAAAACGGTTTTTCTGTACCAGTTGAACACAACTTTTTTCCTGCAATCGCTGATTTTGAAATTTGATGAAAACAATAAAACAGGAACCTAGTTCTATGGTAGCATTATTCGCCGATTCACAACAAAGGAATTCGAATTCAAAATTTCATAATGTGAAATTCTGACAGATTACTGGCTTGGCCAACATTACGTTAACGGGATATTAACGTATAAATAAATCAAGTTCAATTCAGTAGAAATCATTTTAAGATAGTTTTGATGAACTTTTTGTTGATAATTAGAATTGTTAGGACTTTCAGGAAAGGGTCATAACAGACACTGAAAATTGACAGTAAGCAGATATTTTTCTTCAATGGATAAATAGTCATTTCAATTTTTTGTACAAGGTCGAATTTTTCACATTTGAGTATAGTAATCATGGCAAACCAAGAAATATCTTGAAATAGACTACAAAATAGGAATGTCATATTCAAGCGATTGGAGAAAAATGTACTTTTCTGTTATTACCATTACTATGAGAAATTAAATGATATTTTATGATTGAAATATTGGCGAAACTTCGAAAACCAACCAAGTAATTGTTAGTATCCAAGAAGTCCCAACTCAAAACTCAATTCGAATCGAATACATCTACAGAGTAAACCACCCCCATTCAACCGAAGGAAAAAAAATCCCAATCACAATGACCGGACAACTTCTCGAGCACGGAATACCTACCTACACAATAACCGAAAACGCTCCGAGCCTCGAAATGTTTGGACAAACGATCGAAAATGTGCCAAAAACCATTGAAACGTCGCTACAGTGGCACGCGAACACGATAAATGCAGGCATATGTGCAGATCATTGCGGCATTCGAGACCGCTCTAGCGGAATGCGTCCCGAAAGTGTCCTCTTAAGACGTCGCACAATGCCGAAGACGTTCAATGGCCCCCTATACGTAACAGTGTCCCGTGTTTCCGCAAGATTGGAGCGACGACACACGTGGAAGGGCAGCGGCGTAGGGCGAGGGGTTTCGCCGCACGAAATGGTTTTTTTATTAACACTACTTATTGGTCAATGCTCGGCGAGGTATAACCCAGATAGTAGTTGTTTCACGGCGAATATCTGTCTGAAATAGTTACTTGAAGCTGAAAAAAAATCGAGCTTCGGGTTACTTCGGTAAAAATCCCAGAATTTGCGTACGTTGAACTAACAAATTATTTTGAATATTTCCATCGTATGTTAAAAATCCCATATGAAGCGGGACATTTTCGATCAATCACAGCGAAAAATTCCCGGCGGGACATTTTCGGGCTGGTAAATACCCGGTAGGTATCGAAAAATACCCGCTCGGTCCGTGTATCTATAGTAACGAATGTTATAATGTACATTTGTCATCTTGACAGACATAAATACTGAATTTTAAACGTCGTTGTTTGAACTCCGGAAATATTCTACCGAATTACATTCGTGCATCAAAATAAACCTGATAATTTTCCATTCAACCATGTTGTCAGTAAAAAAACTGCATTCGGTCATTTTCATATTTTGCTAAAAGAGCCCTCCTCCTTCGGATTCGGGCTCTCTCGACAAAATATGAAAATAAACTCATGCAGTTTTTAGACAACATGCTTTCATGGAAAATTATCGGTAATTTTGAAGCACTTGTGTAATTACTCCCGATAAACTACTTACAGACGGCCTGGCATCTGTTGCTGGTAAAAGCAACACTCAAATCTAGGAAATTATGGAGGCATATTATATATGCAATGTAACTTCAGGTGGATTCAAGCAACCCAATTCAACTTATAAATAACTTAACAATTTTCAAGAGACAGATAAAACATGGGAATTTTTCCAAGTTGAGTTAAGTACTTCATTAATTCCTGATGATTTATTTTTCTGTGTTGATGAGTTGACTCATTCATAAGTTGAGTTGGATTGCTTCAATTCGCCTTTAAAATTGCACTGACTTTCAACTGAAAAGTCAAAAGTGAAATTTATATATGTGTAACACCATTTTTCTTCGTTCAAATTGCATTTTCCCCATATCGCTAAGAATCCCAGGAATGGAAATTTCATCATAACTTATCATTTCACTTTCGAGAACAACAGCAATTGAATTTGTAAACGTCAAATTTGACAAATCAACCTCAATACGTTTCCATAGTAACCCAAGTATATTCAACCTAGCAACCAGTAAACAAGACTTACCGTTTTGACAACAAATACCAAAAGTCGTATTTTTTGCAGTTTACTATTCGTCTCAAGTTCTAGTATTTCCTCATTCAATGGCAGGCTAGAAAATTTGCCAAAACATCATCACGGTATTGGAATTCATATGAAAATTGTAACAAGATATGCTTAATCAACAGCTATTGAGACCCTCGAAGTGCATCTCTCGACTTGATTCAATTCAACTGTAATTATATTTCAGTTGATCTGTTTCAAGAAATGATTTGCGAATTTTGCTGGATATTATCAGTATAGACATTGATGTGAAGCTGAAATTGGAATTTGTCTCATACCTAATCATAATTCCAAAACTACACACAGAAGACCGAAGAGAAATCAAACTTATTCTTCAAACAACATAATTTTTCTTCAGAAGATGATTCCACATAAAACTACTCAACACATGAAGAATAAAAAATAAAGTGTGAGTCATGATAATTCATTCAGATTTCTCAACATTTAATTCCTTTAATTGTTTTTCGTTTAATAAGTTCGGTTGCTGTTGCCATATTGTACTTTCAGTCAGATATTTTAAAATTTTCTGCATGTTTATAACTATTGATATTATTCTCTTTCTTCTCCGTAAAAACGGAAAACAAAACTTCTAGAAATATTCTATAAATGCGCTATCTATTCGATCTAAGTGTTGTGTGCTTGCTATACAAATTGAACAAGAATAATGTATTTCTATGTGATCAAGCTCCCTTCGCGACACATATGAATCTATAAAACGATCATAATTAATAAATTAATGGAGAGTGTTTTTTCTATTTTTGATTCTTCTCTTTTTATAGAAGTTTAGTACTATGTTCTTCTATTGATGCAAGGAAATAAGAAAAGGACAGGAATGCTTCATTCTCTCCACAAAAATAATGAAGTTTCTTCATGAATAATAATAAAGTGCCTGAATTGAAAACCAGGCTGGCCCCTTCATCTACGCCTCTGTACGCCTACCCGTGTCCCATTCTCCCGTCCGCCTTATTTATACAACATTACATAGAGAGATGTTTCATCTCTTCCAGTTCGATAGTTATCGTCCCGTGATGTTCTTCCGTCGACAATGCGATTCTGCTGCTTTCACGCGTCTGACTCGGCATGTTTGTCATTCAAATTTGGCGGGGAAGCCCTTTTTTCTCAACGGGCTTTTGCGGCTCGTTGTCATGTAGGGACATTAAGGAAATTGTTGCAGCAAAAAAGGGTAGTATAGGAAGCCGTAGTAAAGTTGCGTTTTGTTGGTTAAACAATGCGTGTTATCAACTTCTCGACTTTTCTCAAGATCTCAACTTTTTTGTCAAGGCCTCGACTTCTTTCAAGATCTCGACTTTTTCTGAAGCCCTCGACTTTTTATGAAGTTTTCAACTTTTTAGGCTTGTTATGGCTTTCTTCATTCATAGATAATGTAATTTCTATTTTTGGTGCGGAAAAGAAGGTAAAAAAAATCCTCAAATCTCGACTCTTTCACGAATCATCAACTGAATTTATTGATATCTCGACTTGTATCTCAAGACCTACATTCTTTTCTAAATTTCTTGACTTCTTCTCAAGGGCTAAAGTTTATTGATGGGATCTCGGTTTTTTCCGCTCATTCGTTATTCGCATATTTATACTCACTATAACAATTCTAAAAGATTTCAATTATGCACATACAAAATACGAAAAGAAATAGCCCAATTCTCTCTCCAGCGATTCCGCAAGGTACACTTACCTTTGAACCAAAATATGACGATTCGATTCAAATAAGTTTTTTTTTTAATCGATAAATTCGACAGGGGATTGCCTTTGAAAATTGTCAAAAATTGTCATTTTTTCAAATCAATCGGGACATACATGGTTTTGTTGGAAACTGCGAGGAATCGAAATATATTTTCTCATTTCCTACGATATAAATACAAAATATACAATCAATTACTTTGTTCAATACCAATTTACAATCCTCCTGATCAAATCTAGTTGATTATTATAGACAAATAGTTGAATAATATCGTCTCGATTGCACTTGACATCTGCCATGTTTTAACATCGAATTTAGGACTCTTTTTCTATATCTATACCATTACACATTAAAAATCAATATACTCATGTTTCTTTCTTTTTATTTCAGATATCTTAAGAGGAATGAAAGTCGACGAAGAGCCCCCCATGAAGCCCCACCAGAACGCCTACGGTTACCCAGCGTTCCCCAACCCAGGCATGTTCACCCCCTCCCAAATCCTCATGGGTCAACTCATGGCTGCGTCCGGCATGACCCTGCCAGGTAGCCCAGCAGCTTTCTTCCACCCAGGGCTGCTCCCCATGCCGTGGGCGGCAAACTCCCCTCCCTCGAACTCTCCCCCTTCTCCCCCCACGAGCACTGAGCCTCTGTCGCCTGCGTTGAACTCCAGGAAAATCAACAATAATAATAACAACAACAACGTCGTCAGTAGCAGTACGACGGCTGACAGGAAAAGGAAATACAAGGTTGAGGAGGAAACTGGGAACGTTTCTTTGCCTTCTCCTACTTCCAGTGTGTCGCCCCCTTCTGGATCAGACATCAAGGATCCCAACAGGGATAAGCAGTTCACCTGTGGAGTGTGTAACAGGTAGGTTTTGATTAAAAGATTGAATTCGGTTCATATCAACTGTCAGATGTACTGAGCTATTCAAATTCGGGTCCAAGATGCAGAAAAACTTTGGTACGTCGTTAATACCTGAAAAATCGAAAGCCTAACTTTTCGATATCTCGTATTCTTAATTTTTAAAAAATCAAAGAGAACTTATCATTAATAATAGACATCAATTTTGGTTCTGGAATTCCCGAAACTACTTCATAAAATATGTGTAGATCGAGGTGTAGATGTAAATTTTCTAACACTAAGAACGAATTTACCTGCGGGGACTTTTTAATATGTTATGGATACTTACACTACCATTACTATCAACACCATAATCAATGCAAAATTGCTTCATAAAAGTAACTAGAGATAAAAATTCTCACTCAACAAATAACGACAGTGACGAGAAAAGAAATAATTTAGTTTTGTGAAATCTGAAAGGCAGTCAAAAGTCAGTTGTGTTGATATTCATTTCTATTTTTCTTTAATTCGGTTTCCCCTGACAACATTTCTGATTACGCCACTGTGGCATCTTATAAATATAAACTGTAAGAAATATGCCGCCGTTGAATGGGAACCTAGTTCGAAACCTTCTCCAGGCAAATGCGCCTCATATTTTCAAAAAAAAATTGTAAAACAAAGATCAATTTTCAGTTGTCTTAATAATCTGCCATATTCTGAAAGGCCTCAAAAAACAAAATTGAAGAATTATAAATGAACAGGATTTGAACGAAAAATAAAAACCTGTTGAACCAAATTGACATTGAGAACTAAAAAATAATGAAAAAAATCAAAATGACCATTTGAAATGATTTTTTTCATAGCACTCCTGTCATTTCCAATACTTTTGAACGAGTTGATTCTTTCAATCCCTCCCTGTTCACGATGTCCTCACGCAAAGACTAGAATTTCAATAGTTCCGTACGATTCCCTAGCTGAACAACGTTCAGGATGTGATCTTCGCCCTTTCTTCAGGTCCTTCGGCTACAAACACGTCCTCCAAAACCACGAGAGAACCCACACGGGCGAGAAGCCTTTCGAGTGCCCCGAGTGCCACAAGAGATTCACCAGAGACCACCACCTGAAGACCCACATGAGGCTGCACACCGGGGAGCGCCCCTACCACTGCGAGCACTGCGACAGACAGTTCGTGCAAGTGGCCAACCTGCGGAGGCACCTCCGGGTCCACACCGGGGAGAGACCCTACTCCTGCGAGCACTGCAGCGCCAAATTCTCAGACTCCAACCAGCTGAAGGCTCACGTGCTGATCCACACCAACGAGAAGCCTTTTTCTTGCGACAGGTGCCACAGCAGGTTCAGGAGAAGGCATCATCTCCTCCACCACAAGTGCGGGGTGCCAGACAAGGAAATGACCCCAGAGTCCGACGAGGAAGAGCAGAAGAGGAGGAGGATTTTGCACCCTCCTTCAACCCCTCTGATATCGCTCCCTCTTCAGGTAGCTCTTCCGGAGCAAACGGAGCCTGAAGACCTGAGCATGAGCACCGGGTTACACTCCAACAGCTCCAGTGGGGGGTCTCCGTTGAGGAGCCCCAGCTCCAGGGAGGAGATCGAAGAGGAAGAGCTGGATCCTCGTGAGTCGGCGGCCATTTTTTTGCAAAGGAGGCCGATCGGTATGTCCTAGTCTAGTTGTAAAGGATTACGGGTATGTAAGTCAATTCATCGTTCTACGTGTAACTTCAGGGATTTCGTATGATTTTTCTTATTTGTATTATAATCTGGTATGCAAGTTCCTCAAACAATAGTCGTAGTTCTCATTGTTAGGAGTGGATGGGTTTTTTTTCGATCAAAGCAGGCGAGGGAAGGTGAGTTGTGGAGATTTTGTGATCGGTTCGACGTTTTATATATATGTCCAATAATATGAAATCGTTATTTCATTTTTGGAGGATGTTTTTCTGCTGCTTCGACTCCAAATCACTCTAAAGGAAACGAAGATCATAAACTGGGAAATGAATTGTTGAAAGTTGTGTTTTTTGCATATAATATCCCTCAACGGTATGATACCTATATTATACAACGATCATGTAATGATGGTTACTTATTCACGAGCATAAACCTTGATACGAAATGAGCCGAAGGCGAGTTTCGTATGGTTTATGCGAGTGTATTAATAACCTTTACATGAGTGTTGCATATGCTTTTTTTGTACGCCTTATAAATGATGAAGAACTAAAAATATTTTATTTAACTGAAATTAGCTAATGCTCCGTCTCCATGAGACACCAAGATGGTAGACAAAACACAAGTGCAAGTTGGTTAAGTTTGGTATTAAAATTAGTGAATCATATTAGTATTGAAATTGAGAATGGAATGCCATAAATCAAAACAGGCATGTTGGAAAAAAAAAGAAAATGTCTTTTCTGGAAAGAATATTCATTCAAGGGTATTGACTTGAAACCCAACTATAGAAAAAAATGGAGGAAAATTTGTATGCATTTCAGGCATTGGAACATTTTTCCTGATGTTGAAAGAACATCTTCCATAAGTATATTATTCAATATAAAAGTATTAATTTTAAATCCTTATTTCCTCTTGAATATTTGGTTCAGTATTAGTATTTCAGTAATTTTTATAAATTTTTTTAACCAACTACAACCTGAAAAAAAATTGAGTATATTTTGGAATTTATACAAGTGTAGAAGGGCAAGATTTCTAATCTACCCCTGAAAGTTGCTGCATTAATTAAATGATTTTTTTTTTGAATGAACTACATCCTATTGGTCAGCAACTCGTAATATAATGTAAATTTGTATATCACAAAAAGCAAGAACTATTATATATTATATTCGTCTCTGTTAAAGTTTCTGAAAACGAATCTCTTTCCGTTTTCAGAACTTATTCACGAATACTTCAATTTTCCCTACCAATAGGACTTATTTCAGTTAGAAATAACTGTTTTTAATCATCGCAACAACTTTTCGGGGTAAGTTACAAAACTACCCTTCTACACTTGAATAGATTCCAATATTGATTTATTTTTTCAGATTATGGTAGGGTAATAATCCAATAAACTACGAAGAAAACATTCCTTCACCACAAAATAATAACTTTCAAACATAATGTACATTTTTATTTTGAGTTGTTCGAAGGACGATTCGCACCAAATGGAATTTTTGGTTTCAGAAGTCACTTCTAAGAAGTCCAGGGCTATTGCATAAAATGCAAATTTTCGGGTAACATACAGTTAGGTGCATCTGTGGTCTTTTTTTACCTGCCAACCGACATAAATTTGCATGCAATAAAGTTTGCGATTGTCGCATTTTTACAGCACTACTTTACAAGGCCAGAAAGCCATTGTGTCCGTGCTCCAGATAACTGTAACAGTCCTTTAGAGAAATTTGCCAAGTTCGTATTTATGGTTTGTCAGACAAATGACGGGCCCGCTGACAACAGAGGTATGACGAGGGTTCTAATCCCTCGGAAATTACTTAAAATCTATTAACTAGAAAATATTTTTAAAATTTACACTATCATCGTCATTATTTTTCGAATTTCAAATCCGTTAACTGGTATGAAATTAACTTCCTTTGTGTCGATGGGCTCCAGTCGAGGGCCAAACCTGTTTTTGAAGGAAATTTGTTGAAATTAGATACCAAAAGGGGTCTTTTGATGTGTCCAGAATGAACCAGTATGGAACTGACTTTGTCGCTGACCACCTATACAGGGTGGTCTCAATGCGAACAGGCGAACTATTGAGAAAACTGATAATTTCTGTCGAAGAGTTTAGGGTTTTTCTTCACGATCAATGTGAAAGAAAGGGGAAAAGAAACAACTGAAGAAATTCAACTTCAAAGATATATAGAATCGAACTGAACACTAGGTAAAAAGCTATATTGGAAAATACTAATAACTGAAAATCTAACAGGAAAAAAAGTTGATGAAATTTTCAATTTGGATAAGTTGGGAGGAAAAGAGCTATCCGAAATATATGACAATTCAATATCAAGTATATTGAGTACAAATACAAAGAATATTTCTGAACTTCTTTATTCCTCGAGTACTTTTACTTTTGGCAAGTAAATTCGCAAAAGAAAATCATCCTTGAATCAGATGAATGGGGATAAAGTAATCATAAAACAAGTTTGAACTCAATAAACCTCATTGGGTAAAAATTTATTCGTTTTTGGGAAAAAAATGTGAAAACAAAAAAAATCATGTATTTCTTTTGAAGCAGCCTTATTTTTTTTAAATAACTGTTAATTTTTTTTGAGATAAACTAGCATTCCCAAAAATAGTGTTTGCGTCACAGCAGAGCACTTCAGATAAATGAAAATCCCAAAGAAGCAAGAAGAAAAAAAAAATAAGTAGGCTAAATAGACGAACATGCTATTGAAAAAGTCTAAATGAACATGCTATCTAAAGAGATTAGTTGTAGGTACTACTAATTTTGAATTAGTGGGACAGGTTTCTGGCGCATTGTACCTCATCAGTGCCAAATACTTATTAACAAGACACTAAGACGATGTGAATTTTTCGAAAACCATTAGAAATCACAAATGAATGATGCCAATGAAGTTTTTACCCCAATAATTCCTACAGTGATGTTGTCTTTGATGGTGATGAAAAAAATTCTCAGTTATTGGCTCTTGTACTGTGTTCCGTTTGAAATACAACACCCGATTTGTTGCAACCCGAGAATTTGCTTTCTGAAATTCGATTCCTTTATTCAAAATCTTCCAACTCGTTCTCGAGCAAGTTTATTAAGGACATTCTTTGATGAAACCGATCTCTCTAACTGTGAGTGACACTTTATCCAAACGAACTTTTCACAACTCACCTTTCTTGAATACGATATTCCCAATGGCATATTTTTTGTAAATAGTACATATACATATCGATCCTCATAGTGAATGTGTGTATAGGTGTGGTTGTTTTTATTTTTGTATACAGGGTGGACGTTTCGCTCTTCTCGAATAGGTTTTGTCGATCCTTTGAAACATGGCTGTTTTTATTTTTAATTGTTATGATTTGAGCTGTTACTCTTTTAGAAGTAAGATACATTGTATATGGTCCAAAACGTATTTGTCACGACTAAGAAATATCTCCTTGTGCCATCATAACCTATTATTTGTTTTTATGTATAGTTTCTTCGCTATTACGGGTTCCGTTAGTTAAGTTATATTTTGATAATACAGGGTTACCAGAAGTAAATATATTTAGTTGATATTATTTTTCCATTCCTGTGCTACATTCTGAGCGGGGTTTCATACAAAACATATATATTTTTATTTATGTAAATAGTCAAAGTAGTTTTGTATGGAATTCCGTTTATTTTGAAACTGATTGTGAAATGTGGCATTGTAAAATATATTCGCCATTTTAAAGGTTCACTTCATCTGATATAAACCCAGCAACTTTCAGCTCACTAGTGTATGAAAATTTCTATGAGTATAACACATCAGTAGTTGTACTATATCTATTGCTTTCTTGGAAAAAATCTGAGAACAATGGAGTATGTGACGGTTATTATAAACGATAAATGTGCCGTTTTTTTTCAATTTGTATAATGGTGAGCTGAAAGTTGCTTACAAAATAACTTCCATGTACCTTTAACGAATCTTTTCCACAAGATATTGAAAAAGACTGATTTTAACTAGATTTCTTAAATACTTATAGATGTAAACAGAGATTGAGCAAGAAATAAGTACTGACTTATAAAAATCGAGACGGATATGATTTCCGATACTAATGACAAATGAATTCAAATTCCTTTCAACACGTTCCTCGAATATGGACATAATTCAAGCTTCTTGGAGTATTATACCTCATGTCCGTCTCGTATATATAAAGTATAAAAATCCACTGGAATCACTACCTCAAGGCAAGTACAAAAATAGCATAATTGTTTCCTCCAAAAAGGTTTCCTAATCCATTTTTCGAAGGTGGAATGAAAGGTTTCTCTTTCATTTATTTTCGGGAAAATTGGATCAAAGATTACTGGATGTACGTGTTGTTGTGTTCTCTCTCTTTGATGTATATTTTTCATAAATGAATGGTGTTTTCCTAGCCCCGAAACCAATGTGATCTATTTTGATCTGTGTAAATTATTGTAATATGTACTTTCACGGTCAATACCTATTTTATTATTAAAAATGTTCGTTAAACATACAATGTGTTGCTTTTTAATCATCTGTTCCTTTCAATCTAGCTTTCAAATTCATTGTTTGAATTTGGCCACGTGAAAGAACTTAAAAATTGTCAATAATACAAGGTTAAGTTTTTTCAAATTGTGATATAACTACAGATGCAATTTGTAGTGGTAGTTTACGAATAGAACGTTAATTCTTGACAAGCCTTTTACAAATCCGAGTTTACCATGGTTGAAATAAATCATCATATCATTAAAATAATATATTTCCTTCAAGAGGAAAAAGTAGAATTTTTTAACCTCCTTTTATTCTTGGTAAACATAATATTTAAAAAGAGTGACAGATACTAATGAGAGCTTGTTTTTGCGACTTCCTATCATGCTTTTTACGTACTAAAGAATTTGGAAAATTAGCCATTATTCTTTGGAGAAATATAAACCTATGACAAATAAAAAAACTCTCAATCAGGGTTCAATAAGTTCTAAACAATATCAAAAGAAGTTGAGGAATAAGAGCCTATCAAATAACAGTTATAGAAAATTCTACTGAACAACACTGGTTGGTCAGTTATGGCCATTGATTTTCCATGGTCAGGGTAGAAGAAGAAGACATATTTTGCTAAGCACAGCCTTATAAACCTAAATTCTTGTCTTTATATTCAATTTACTAATGAAAGCACATATCAATGCATTCCTCTCCACGCTTTTTTCAAATTATATATTATTCAGACAATAACAATTCCGTTCTGTGTCCTAGTTATATAATAGAAATGAATGCTACAATCAAATGCACGAAAAAATTGTGCCATATAATTATGGAGTCACGAAATTATGGGGTAAGATGGCTAGATATAATTAAATAATACATAGTTTACAAATGAATAATTCCGAACTTTTATGTAATTCAAGTATGCTACCTACTGCATTTTTGTTCGAACTGGTAAAAGGGGTGTTGTTCACAAATTTTCTCCCAACAGTTTGAGAAAAACACAGTTTTTCTAATTTTGACTTATAAAGTGGCACATTTCACAATCGATGGAAATGTCAGAATGCCTTACTTTCATAAAATGCATTACTTTTTATCACTCAGTTACAACAAGTGAAGCATAATTGATTTGGGCTATTTATTTTCTGTTGAAGTATGAAAGAATTGTACGATACAAATCTCCCAAGCTTAACACTGCCTGAACCTATGATACCACAATTATTATGATGATTGTGAAAATATTTCGGACTTTCTACAAGCAATAAAAATGATCATTGCATCCTGCATTGCATATCCTGAAAATATTGAAATTCAAGTACAGTCTTCACCTTCTCACTCGCTTGTTATCCTAAACGCCCCCTAAAATTGTTACCAGGTTGAAATATTTGTAATGTCAGCAATTATAAAAATTCAATGTAATAAAATCACTCACGAAATCAAAAATACCGTACTATATTCGGGTACCGTATCGGGTACCGTCTGGAATTATAATTCCCAGACACAAATTTGCCCAAATATTTTTTATGGCACACCTTTTGCGAAAAACTCGAATGCTGGTTATCCCCTTTCGTTTTATTTGCATCCATACATCAAAGGGTACCGACGGTACTATTTCAATCCTTAGAACCTTATTAGGTAATGGGATTATGGAACAGTTCAAAGGATTATTTTTGAGGAACGTAAACATAATTATTGTCGACGGTGTATTATCACAGGTAGAGATGATAGTGGTTTCGAAAATGAGCAGGAAAAATGTGTGGATTGGAAGGGAATTGAGAAATGAAAATGAATTCGTATTACAGCCTCATAGTAGAAACATTCATACAAATCAATATCATACTTGCCATACATTTCTTGAGCGATAGAATGTTTGAAACAATTGGTAGTGAAATATTACTTGTCAAATGAAGGTAAAGAAACATGCTGGACTGGGTAACCAAAACCAAATCAACTAATGTGAATACTAAGAATGCATTGATTTGAATCAATAAAAATGATGATGGATACTTCTAGGTGGCTTAATGTACCACTATAGATTAATATACTTCACATTCACTTATTCCAATGGCAATATGAAATTATACCTCAATATTAAAAAAAATATTTCGAATTCCATTATTACTTGAAGAAAAAGATCATATCCTTGGTTATTTCGAATAATATTGGTTCAACAACATGAATCTCGACATGAATACTTCAATATTGTTTGTATATCTGTTCTGAACTCAATTTGGATAAGTTGATTTCTAGTATTGAGGTGGATTCATGCAACTTCAATTATCAAGTAAGAATGAACAAGTAGCGATTAACAATTATCAAGTAGAAAGTAATGAAAAAGGAGGCAATCATACACCTAATTTCAACAATGATCAGAGCTTGTGGAACAGGATCAACTTCAACCTCAAATAAACTTTTGAGTAGTATTTTTCATTCATTTTTATATACTTAACCTTCTATCGTTTTGGAGAGTTGAAGATTGAAAATGAAATATCATTGTTTTCCTACGAAAGTCCACCAGAATCGCATCTACAGTTTCGATTTTAACTCGCTCACATTCCATGAACAGAAAAACAATCGCGAAAAATAAATTATTTGAAGAAAAATTTGGTTATGATCATATAATCCTTCATAACCTGCCCATTAGAGACACATTTTACCATTAAAATAAGAAAGTTAAAAGTTGGCCGCCAACTCGTACTTGTTAATTGATAGTTGATATTTTGGTTGCATAAATCATCTACAGTAAATTAGGCAGTTCAACTCATCATTGATAATCGTTACTTGCTACTTGTTAATTGTTCCTTAATAATTGAAGCTGCATGAATCCACCTTTTGTCCAGAGTTGTGGGTAAGAGTAGGTAATATTTCAAATATCTACCCATTTGGCATAACCCTGCAAAATATAGACTACAAAATTGGTTTAATGTTTGTACTCACCTTAGAACTGGACTATCCAAATGTCACTACCTATACTGATATTGTGATTTTAACGGTGATCGCATATCGGATCTTAATAATCGTGTTATCAATAATGGTGATGCAATATTTATTATGAGTTGTTACTGAAAAGGATGCGGATATTCGAAACTGAAATCTATACACCTATTGTTAAATATCATTGCCAGAAAATTACATCAAGAACTTTTGTTAGATACCTTCCCATATCATAATTTGTTATTGTTAGATGCTTTCCCATATCATAGATTGTTATGTACACGTAAGGGTCAGCTTTGTAATCTTAAGTCCATATTCTTTCCTATCATTATCATTTGCCATTCATATATCAATATTTGGAAACTTAATTAACATCATTACATTCATATCTAAACGTTGAACGATTATGTATTTAAACTCAACCGAACCCAATTATGATATCAAACTTGTTTATTTATTCATTCTCTTCCGACAAAACAATTATGTTATCTGAATGTATAAAATCATAGTTATAACTCATAACAAGCCAGTTCTAATTCAGACACAGTAGTTCATCTCTTGTCTTATACAGAAGTTAGTAAAATATCGAAGGTGTAAATAAAGTTTAGTTAAAACCGATTCACAGAATAAGTTCTTTGTTCCTCAAATAATTGGTTCACAACACCAAAATTGGCGCAGTCACAGTAGGATCATCGTCACAAATTTGGAAACATCACCGATAGAATCAGCAGATTGAAAGTGATCCTTCAAACAAATTTGACAAGTTTCAACTTCTTAGACGACGACGGATCATCTCCATCGAGGAAGAAGAGTTTCTGAGTGGCAAACAGTGGATTTCAGACTACGGAAACTTCTCAACTGGTCACACGAATATAGGGTGAGACAAAACTGTACACTTGATATTTTACTTCAATCTGTCACATTGCTTTTGTTGTGCTCCAACTCAAGTAAACCCAAAATCCAACAAATTCAAATCCAGAATCTCATATAACATTTCACATACATAAAAATCATGTCTCAAGCAAATTCAACAAATTCGACTAATAACGTAGAATTGAAAATGTCTTTCATTTGTTCATTGATTCCAAGATGTTTTGATGGAAATAGATTAGAATTGCACGAATTCATAAGTAATTGCGATAATGCAGATACCTTTGCAACTAATGATCAAAAAACAGCACTTTTAGCATTCATTCTTTCAAGGTTAACTGGCAGTGCCAAAGCTCAACTCTCCGGAAAAGAAGTTAATTGCTGGAACGATCTGAAAGATAT
Source organism: Zygogramma bicolorata (assembly GCA_032362365.1). Taxonomy (NCBI): domain Eukaryota; kingdom Metazoa; phylum Arthropoda; class Insecta; order Coleoptera; family Chrysomelidae; genus Zygogramma; species Zygogramma bicolorata. The sequence continues at coordinate 503,442 of JAVJAQ010001989.1, forward strand.
TTTAGTAAAATTCTATGCAGATAAAAAACACTTTACCCAACTTATGGAAGAACTTAGTGCACTCAAACAAGGATTTCAAGAGTCAGTAATAGATTTTTATAATAGACTAGACAAAATAGTTACAAGAATAATAAATTTGATTAATTATCAGGATATTCAAGAAAAACTTGGTCGAATTGAACTTGTCAGGGAAATAGCTCTACAAAGATTTATATACCATTCAAAGCCAGATATTTCAAGATTTTTACGATCAAAAGAAATCAATGATATAAATTCAGCTCTCAATGCATCAATCGAAGAAGAAAAAGCTTTACGTTTAAATACACCATCTCATACGTCATCAACAAAATTTTGCAATCTCTGCAAACGAAATAACCATACTTCTAAAGAATGTCGTAAGAATAACTATCAAAATCACCAATTTCCCCAAAATAAACGAAACCCTAGTAATGGACCAAATACTAATACTCTCACACGGTCAAATAATTCAAATCCAAACCAAAATCCAAGCTATCAGAATAAATTCTGTCGTTATTGTAAAAAGAGTGGTCATCTAATCAACGAATGTCGAAAAAGACAATATAATAATAATAAAAATCAAACCACAAGTTCACAGGTAAACTCATCAAACAATCAGAGTGATTTAAACTACTCACAATCCCAGATCAACGTCGTATCTGTGGATTTCATATAAACGAAACCGACGATCCACCATCACAAACTCAAATCAAATCAATAAATCTACCTAAACCGAATCATAGTAAAGATTCTCAACAAATTCCTAACTCAAACGTCGAACAAAATCACTCAAAGCACGCCAATATTCATACCATTCCAGACAATAGTCATTATATCAGAACATTTTATCAAGGAATCGAATTCAAGTTCCTAATAGACACAGGAGCATCCGTATCTATAATAAAAGCGGAAAAGATTAAACAAACGAAATCATTTTATAATCCTAACGAAATAATTACGTTAAACGGTATCAACGCTAACTCCCCAATTCTTACCGCGGGTACAATAAATCTCAAACTCCAGATAGACGAATTCGAATTTCCTATCAAGTTTCATATCGTGAAACAAGAATCTAATATCCCATACGACGGCATAATAGGGAACGATTTTCTAACTACACAAGAATCGGCGCAAATTGATCTCAATAAAAATGAACTCAGAATAAAATCAATTCCTAATCCAATTACAATCAACTCCAAATCTAATCCTCATATTCTAGATCCGAGATCAGAAACTATAATTGAAATTAACGTCAAAAATCAAAATCTCACAGAAGGCATTTGTCCAGAAATACAGATTTCCGAAGGTGTTTATCTCGCGAAATCAATCGTTAAAGTAGTAAATCAAAAAGCCATCACCACAATTTTGAATACAACCGATAAAAAATTAAGAATTAATAATGTAGAACTGTTTCTTGAACCATTTATCGAAAACCAGTCAACAATTTTAAATATTCACGAAAGGAACCAGGGAAGTTTCAACAGATTAAATACCCTCTCGAAAAATCTTAGGCTTAATCATCTGAATTCAGAAGAAAAAAACTCAGTACTGGATATTTGCAACGAATACAACGATATTTTCTATTTACCCAATGATGATTTGACTTCAACCAATGCTGTTGAACATGAAATCAATACCACAGATAATAAACCCATTGTGTCAAAAATCTATAGATTTCCACAAATTCATAAAAATGAAGTTGATAAACAAATCACGAAAATGCTCAAGCAAGGAATCATCAGACCTTCAGCATCACCTTACAATAGTCCACTTTGGATTGTTCCAAAAAAATCCGACGCTTCGAACGAAAAAAAATGGAGAATAGTTGTCGACTACCGGAAACTAAATAACGTCACAATAGGAGACGCATACCCATTGCCCAACATTGAAGAAATTTTGGATCAGTTAGGTCATTCTAAGTATTTCACCACTTTGGACTTAGCGTCTGGATTTCATCAAATTGGCATAAGAGAATCCGATATACCCAAAACAGCGTTCTCTACTCCTTCTGGTCATTTCGAATTCACTAGAATGAGTTTCGGTTTAAAATCAGCACCAGCTACGTTTCAAAGATTAATGAATAATATCCTGACAGGACTCCTTGGACTCCAATGTTTTGTATATCTCGACGATATTGTAATATATGCTAGTTCAATTCAAGAACATTCTTTAAAACTCAAATCAATTTTTGACAGATTACGACAAAACAATTTACTACTTCAGCCAGATAAATGCGAATTTATGAGACACGAAGTCGCGTATTTAGGACATTTAATCAACGAATCCGGTATTTCTCCAAATCCCGAGAAAATTAAGGCAGTAATGGAATACCCAACTCCAAGAAATCCGAAACAAATCAAACAATTCTTAGGAATTGCTGGATATTATAGACGTTTTATCGAAAACTTTTCCAAGCACGCTAAACCTCTGACAAACCTCCTCAAAAAAGATAATCCTTTCATTTGGTCCGAAGAACAACAAACGTCATTCGAATATTTCAAAAAAGTCTTGACTCATCCACCAATATTACAATTTCCAGATTTCGAAAAGGAATTCATACTCACAACTGACGCATCTAATTATGCAATCGGTTCTATTTTGTCTCAGGTAACAACCGGTAAAGATCTTCCAATAGCTTATGCTTCACGAACTTTAAATTCTCATGAAATAAATTATTCCACTACGGAAAAGGAGCTTCTCGCGATTGTATGGTCAACAAATCATTTCAGACCATATCTTTATGGACGCAAAAATTTCACCATCCAAACCGATCACAGACCATTAGTTTGGCTTTTTAATTGCAAAGACCCTAGTTCACGCCTTCTCCGTTGGAGACTCAAATTGGAAGAATATCAATACACGATTAAGTACATACCGGGACGTATAAATTCGAACGCCGACGCGCTTTCGAGAAATCCTGTTCTAACTGTCCAAACTTACGACGAACCCGATACGTATGATAACTTCATCAAAAGTCATTATACGAATACTCAACTTCCAGAAATAGAAATCATAAATGACAACATAATGAAACATTTTCCAAATATGTTCCTGTATTCCAAAGACCTAGATGAGAACAACGAACATTTCGAAAATTTAAACAATATGTATGATCTAAATCAGATTCCGTCTGATTTGAAATTATACGATTTCGCGAAACTAACAAATGACGAAAGCAAAATAACTTATCTCTCATTTGCGAAAATCAATCACTTCGAAAAGTTCACCTATAAAGATATATTTTATGCATCAAAAAATATGAGAACCGAATTATCCAGTAGCAACATTACTAAACTCTACCTGAAAAATCCTACTGAGAATAACGCAAACCTTAAGCAAGATTTGATCAATGATATGATGAACTATTTATTTTTGAAATCCAACATAGAAATTATTTTAGTTAATAAACCAAAAACTCAACCCAAAGATGAACAAGAAATAACTAAAATACTTCAAGAGAATCACGAATCCTCGGTATCAGGTCATTCAGGATATTTGAGGACATACAAACGAATTAAAGAAAATTATAAATGGTCCGGTATGAAAAAGGATATAAAAAGGTTTATAAAAAGGTGTCAATCATGTCAAATAAATAAGACAAACCACAAACCAGGTAAATCTCCAATGCAAATTACAACAACCTCAGAAAAACCATTTCAAAGACTAGCAATTGATGTTGTTGGCCCACTACCTCTCACTATTAATGGAAATAAATTTATAATAACTATGCAAGACGACTTAACAAAATTTTCATTTGCAAAAGCAACAGCTAATCACGAAGCTATAACAGTAGCAAACACTTTATTAGAGTTTATAACGATCTTCGGGATTCCCGAATCAATATTGACCGATCAAGGAAGCGACTTCACCTCAAATTTAATTAAAGAAACCAATAAACTCTTCAAAATCAAACATATATTATCTAGCCCATATCATCCACAAACGAATGGAGCTTTAGAAAGGAGCCACCTGACTCTGAAAGAATATTTAAAACATTATATAAACAGTCAACAAAATGACTGGGATGAATTTGTAAGTTTAGCAATGTTTACTTATAATGGTCATGTTCACAAAAGTACAAGTTTTACTCCATATGAACTTATATTTGGACATAAACCATCAATTCCAAACTCGCTAACCGCAAATCCAGAATTTCGATATTCTTACGATGATTATTATTCTAATCTGAAATTAAAATTCAATAAATCCTATCAAATAGCACGAGACAACATAAAAAATTCCAAAGAAAAATCAAAACAATACTATGATCGAAATACAAGACATCAACACTTCGAAATAAATGATCTGGTATACGTTCTCAATAAACAAACTAGACCCGGTTTAAATAAGAAACTTTCAGCAAACTATAAAGGACCATATAAAATAGTGAAAGTCAACGATAATCAAACATGCGACTTAGAAATAAGATCTAATAAAATAACCACATATCATAACAATTTATTGAAACACTTTGTTTCAGATGAGGAAAATTGCGACGACTCTAGTCCTTTTAATCCTATTCCTTAATATAAATCAAACCCATTGTCTTTCATCAGATCCTTATTACACAATTAACCCCATTGAGAAAAATCCTGGAATTTTCTATCATAATTTAGGATTAGCATCAGTCTCGAATGATCATTTCACATTACTAACCTATCTCAATATTTCTTTTTATCAACGAAAATTAAAGTTTATAGAAAGTATTTTTATAAAATCTGAAACTATTTGCACAAACTTTTATAACTCAGACGAAAATGACAAGATATATGTCCATACATTCCATTGTTCTGAAGGACTTAAATTTTTAAAAATACAAATTCCCAAGCTCAATGAAAAGTTCGAAATCATAAGCCATCTAACTGGCCATTCTTTCAATATAACCGGTAGAAAACATAAACGTGGTATCTTTGATGGAGCTTCCTATGCATTCAAATGGTTATTTGGTATACCCGATGCGGATGATGCACAATTTTACACTAGTTCAATCAATGCAGTCATGGAACAAAATCATAACGTACAGATATTAATGAAACAACAAGTTCAAATAATATCAGATGCTATATCAAAATATAATCAGTCGTATCTAACTTTGAAAAGTAATGAGAAAAAATTAAATTCGAATATTGAAAAATTCAATCAATTCTCTAAGAGCACTGTTCATTCACTCAGAGCTTATTCCTACACACAAACAATAACAGACCATGTAAATCTTTTGGAACAACTCATAAATGAATTAAATGAAGAATATGATGTTATAATCCAGTCTATACTATTTTCAAAACAAAATATCTTGCATCCGTCAGTAATAACACCGAAACATCTGAAAGACGAATTATCTAAAATCAAATTAAAGTCAAATATGGAATTCCCTATACCAATTGATGATTATGATTTGATCCACAAATATTTTTCTATATCTAAATTATCAGTAATCTATAATAACGAAATTTTGATATTTGCTATTAAAATTCCTTTAGTACGAGATCAAACTTTCAACTTATATAATTTAATCCCATTACCTTCATCTTTCAATAATTCAAACATTTATTCCTTTATTGATCCTCCATTCCCATACCTGTTGATGGGTACTACCAAGACACAATTTGGCAGATTGAAAGACTTATCTAGTTGTCAGAAACTATTCGAACGAGAATACATTTGTCACCATCCCGTCATCCAATTGACTACAGATCATCCTGTTTGTGAAGTTGTTTTACGTATCCAACCGACTACCCAGATTCCATCTGATTGTCCGACGAAAACAATAAAATCCATCATGGAACTATGGCATCCAATTAGCACTAATCAATGGCTCTACGTGCTAACTCAGTCTACCACCGCCTCGATCAGTTGTTCCAATAGCACAGAAATCTTTGACATAAATTTGAAAGGTGTTGGAATCCTTTCTATGGGAACATCATGCAAGTGTTATACATTTTCCACACTTCTAATAGCCAACACAAATCAGTCATCAACTTTCGCCAATTTCATCCCCGAGATCAATATCACCCAAGATGACTGTTGCATTCACATCCAAGAATATCTCTCATCAAGTGAGATGGAAACGTTAAAATTGGATAACATCAACCTGGACGATCTACGACATGCCCAGCACAAACTCAAACAATTCGATGAAATACTACAGCAGAATCTCAACAAGCCATTTATCGTTCAATACTCCAAATGGTACAACATTGTATTTGGTGTCATTGTGACAATAGTTATACTGGTATTTCTCTATTGTTGCTGTTGTCGATGTTGCGATTGTCGCTGGATTCCAATTATTGGAAGGTTTTGTCCCCGACCAACCAAAATCGCGGACATCTGTATAAATAGCCACAATTACGTCAGTCATAATCAGTTATACCCGCCAGCAATCCAACTCAACGAGATGGAAAGACGAAAAAGTCCACCAAGAACACCAGTCTCATATCGAGACGACTTAGGAGAATGCAGTAACATCAACCTCTTTCCAAGACCTCGCAGTTCTCTTCTTGCACCCAAGAAGTCTCTCAAAGTGTGAACTAGTGACAGTAGACAATTTTAGTTTAATTTTAAGTTTCACTTTTTTATTGTAATTTTAGTTTGAATCTAGTTTTGATCGTTTGTCAACACCCAATCAAAACTCTTAATCGCCGGGATGTTAGATACCTTCCCATATCATAATTTGTTATTGTTAGATGCTTTCCCATATCATAGATTGTTATGTACACGTAAGGGTCAGCTTTGTAATCTTAAGTCCATATTCTTTCCTATCATTATCATTTGCCATTCATATATCAATATTTGGAAACTTAATTAACATCATTACATTCATATCTAAACGTTGAACGATTATGTATTTAAACTCAACCGAACCCAATTATGATATCAAACTTGTTTATTTATTCATTCTCTTCCGACAAAACAATTATGTTATCTGAATGTATAAAATCATAGTTATAACTCATAACAAGCCAGTTCTAATTCAGACACAGTAGTTCATCTCTTGTCTTATACAGAAGTTAGTAAAATATCGAAGGTGTAAATAAAGTTTAGTTAAAACCGATTCACAGAATAAGTTCTTTGTTCCTCAAATAATTGGTTCACAACACTTTTTGCATAGCTATTTTATCCACCTTCACAAAAATCTTTTTCAGAACTTTTTCACTTCATTTTTCACAGTCACTAAAGTTTGTTAGTCATTTCCATGATAAACAATCTACCCATGCGTCAACATTTCCAAGTTCCAAGTATATAAAATACGTCCATAAATTCTAGTCAAAACACTGCTAGATGTATTACGAAGTGGCTAATATCCCGATAAAAATTACGTATAGATGACTTACGAAATCAACATTTAAATTAATGGAACTTTTAGATCTCCAAACACTGACAGTTGTTTTTTCTTTTCAACTGAACTTACGATATATTCCAATCAATACGAATCCAGAGACATGTTATTTGATGGTCTAAAGGAAAATGGAAGCAAAGATATAGGTAAATGTATAAGTGAGGAAGAAAAAGGTCCTTTTTTTGAATGATCAACCCTTTCAGTCTCGGAAAACTTTCCAAACAAATAAACATCAACCATCATCAGTATCAACAACAACCTCATAATAACCCTTGAAACTATTAAAAAACAAACACGCGTTACTTTCCACAGAATGTTTTTGAAAGAAAGGCGGCAGATAAAGCTGCGAAAGGGTCGGTTCGAATATAGGGCAGCGTTGCAGTGTTTCCTGGAAAGTGAACATATGCGAGTCATTATGTGAAGGATTTCGAGGCAAAAAGAGTAAAAAACCCAAGACATCGACAGATCGACCGCCTAACGGGTGTTTCGCAATTCTTTTGGTTGCGGAGATAGGTGAATGCAGGGGCGTGCGTCGAATAATATTCAGGGTGCTGATGATTTCTTATTATTACAGAACCAATGTTGTTTTGAGTAGGTATTATTCTGCTTTTTATAAAGAGTTATACAGAACTTATACAAAATAAGTAGGTAAGTATAAAACATGTAGACTCAGTTTAGAGGATGGTGTGGTACAAAGAATGGGAATACCGCAATACCTAATAGGTCTGCTTTGTTACTGAAAAGGGAAATTCAAGGTTTTTGAGCCCACTACATTGTGGAGACATCATTCTATGCTCAAAAGCACTTCAAATACGAAGGAATACATTGATTTGCGGCGAAAAATGATTTTTTCTCTAAATTCATAAAGAGTAGGATATGTAGCTGACAAAATGGTCCGTCAATTTTGGTTTCCAATAATAATGTTGTCACGTATATGGGCAAATATACCAATTGGCCCTAAAAATAGATATCATAAGAATTTTAAGCATTTTCATTTTCAGATGGGAGAACCCCAAAAAAATGAATTTCATAAAAAATAAAAAGTATCTAATACAACTTCTCTCCTGCCTTTATTGCGCGAAAGGCGACGAATTTTTGCTCAACTAATATATCAAGCAAGAATTATGCAGAAGAAAATTGATACATCAGTTTGTTATAAAATTCCACCCACCTGGATATAAATTAATTCTCAAATGCCCAGACAAGTTTGTTTCGTTTAGCAGAATTTATCCCTTGAATAGGTCAATAGGCATTTAGTAAAATTATAGAACTTTCTCGCTAGATATAGTAAGCAGAAAGAAAATAAGTCGATTTGAAGCTATACTGCTTTGAATGCTTTGACGTTTCAATATGACATTTATTCTTCTGATGAGCTAAGATGGCTACATACTGGTGCTTTCAGTGTTGCAATATTGTTGCAGACAAACCTGTAGACAGGGAGTAGTTGTTCAAAATTACCCTTTATGGGTGCGCTTTTGGTTGAAATTCCTAAGAATTTTCGAGATCACTCGATCCATGGAACACGTTGTTGCCAATACAGATCACTTTTGGGTAGAACAGAGAATAGAACGCGAGATCAATCTGACGTTTAATGAAAACAAACTTCATCTTCAATGACCTACCCCCAAGAATAATCTCACGTTCTACTGTATCCAATAATCATTTGAAAATTTTGTAGTGATCATAAAAAAAACACAAGAGAAGTTTGCTGGCAATAACATTCTAGAGTGACCACGCGTTCTGAGTATTCTATAAAAGTATTGATACGTGTTTTAGATATTTTCAGTTCAACCCAGAAGATTATGAAAAATAATAATGATTTCACTCACCAGAAAAAATGGCATTTTCTCACTTCACATATCCATAAAATTTGATCACATTCTCACTCCTATTCGCTCACGTGCATTAACGTGAATAATATTCGGCTGAATTGCGATACTACTTCTAAACCGAGCTTTCGAATTGAGATCACAATATTACATTGCTCAAATAAAAATATCAACTGATTTTTTCAGCACATGGACCAGAATTCGCAACGACATAGCCACTTGGCAACACAGGACGTGCACATGACTGTCATCTCAACTGCAAGAGTGACGATACTCGCGAATTTTTTGAGTTATTACTACCGTCTACGTCATCAATTCTTGATCGAGTAGGCCAGATCGGTCGTATGATTTGCTGATAATATTTTATATGAAGTGAAAACACCAGTATATAGCCACTTTTGGATGAGCGAACCGTGCACATATGAGCAGGAAAAAGTGATTCAGCGCCCCTACCGGCATATATGCAAGCTAGGAGCTATTTTAGGAAGACTCCTTCCTTTTTGTAAATGATTTATATATCAACAGGGAGTGCTTGCAAATTTTTTACTGTTACTCATTCTAAACAAGTTTTGTCTTTTTTTATACAGAGAATAACAAAAATACGTGAACTTTACAAATATCTCTCAGTGAATTATGACAAAACCAAGTTCATTCCATTTGTTTCCTATCAGAATAATCTTCCTGACTTCAAATGTTTGGAAATAAAAATAGAAGAAAATCAAAACACGATTACTATAAATGAAGCTGAGAACATTAAATATCTAGGAGTGACATTTGATCGCCACATGAGATGGGATGTCCACGTTCATAGTGTGACGACCACTTTGAGGCCTTTGCTATATAAATTCAAATTTCTTCGGAATATACTCAATATTCGTCATTTAACTCTACTTTACTATGCACTTGTTGAAAGCCGCTTACGGTACGGAATCCTCGGATGGGGAGGACTTTTAGAAACCCATTTACATAAACTGGATATAATTCAGAAGTATTTTCTCAAAATAATTTTCAAAAAAGATTTCACCCACCCAACAGATGAACTATTTGCAGAAGCAAAATGCCTCGACATGAGACAACTTTATTACCAGTCAGTAATGATTCACCTTTATCACAATAGAGCTCAGTTAGTATTTCCGAATCATCAATACTCTACCCGACAAAAGAGCCAATCAAATATCAAAACAAATACCTCTAAAAAAACAATAGGTCAAAGATGCCATAGTTACCTAGCTCCAAGACTTTTCAACTCCCTGAATATAGCTATGAAAGGATTAGTTATTCACTGCAACTCACCAAACCTTTTCAAAAAGAAACTGAAACTGTACGTTTTGAATACAGATAGGATGATAACTAGAGAAGAAATTCCGAACAATAAATGAAGAGGTTATCGATACTCTCTTGAATAATATGTAAACTCTTCATTTCTTCTCTGACATAAAAAAATATATATATTGAACCACTATTAGATACCATAATATTCCATCCTCAGTAAGGTCTAATGTAAAAGTCAAGATACAGATTTTCTACTGCAAAATGCACACCTATACATGACATACATGAACTTTTTAGTTCCGCGCTCGACTCAGGTTTTAGCGGAATAGCTTGTTTATTGTACATGTGTATTTGATTATATCATTATTATCGCTTACCATTTTCATGTGAATAAACTTATATTATTATATTATTTACGCATTCGACGCCTGTATTGCCCACCAAGTTGGCATCTTCTGGGGAGGAACTTATGAAAAAGTAGAATCCATTTACAATGCTATTTGTTGACGTCTACTCATGATGACATATTTACAGGAAGCGTGACCTAATAAATATGTAAATAGCATTCATACTGATATAGCGGTTGACTTGATCGTTCAAGGGAGGAAAAGGCACTTTACCTCCATGTTATATATATATATATATATACAACATAGAATTAAAATAAAAAAAAAGATCTTGATGCCGGACTCGAACCAACACCTTCATTTCCCTTGGTAACCTCTCATGAGCAATTTCTGATGTTTAACATTTTGCTCTACGAAGACTTGCAGGAAATTTTAGCGGAATCATGATTATAGCTTTTGCTGTAACTTTATTATAATATTTGCCGTTTAACTTTTATTTTCTTACTATATTTACTTCTCGAAAATATCTTACCTTCCTGATTTGTACCATTTTTCAAAATACAAAGTGTTCTATAAACGAACGGTAAAATTTATACTTATATAATAGAATATAGTTTAGGTCGTCAATGCCGTACAAGTTGTTTCGTTGATGACGTATCAAACGTAACTTTCACTTTTCCTCCCTAGGGAGGAAAAGTAGGATTTTGCTCCTTACAATGAAGCCAGGAAATAGATAGAGGGAGGTGGAAAAAACCGTACCCTACGCCCTTGGCGAAAAAATTGAAACTGGCTGTCGTGTGTGGGGTGTCTTGCGCCTCTCCTCTTATTTCTTCTCTATGAAAGAGTTTGAAAGTGTGGCGGGCAGCAGCAGCGTCATATGACTTGCGACTAAAGGGGGATCCGGGTTGAGACATGCTGTTAGTTGTGCGTTCGCCGTTTTTACCTCTTTCACGACAAAAAGAAACCATGCGAAATAGGTCACTGGTTGCACGCGCCTCTGCCAGGTATATAATTCCGAATTTAATGAATACCGCTCATCGCTTCGTTGTGCGAGGGGAAATTGTTAATTTGGATCATCTGGCCTTTGCCTATAAAGTGGAATTTGATGGAAATGCGCTACAGATGAATTAAAAGAATTATAAATAAAAAATAATAATTAAAATAAAATACCCCATTATTATTGAAATGAATATGCGTTCTTCTTGCAATATATGAGCATAAATAATAAATAAGAAACTTGAAAAAAGTTTTTATATAAATGCACAAAAAACAATAAAATAAATGATTTCATCGATACCCTTATATGGTGATATAACGTCATTACACAATTTATATAAGCAACATTTGGATACTCGTATCTATCTACTTAATTTGAGATTTAAAACAATTATGAAAAATTCCTGATTATTATTGTGATAACATAAACGAGTTCTTGAAATATTTGCGCAAAAAATGAATGAAAAAAAGTTTTGATTTGAATGCACAAGAAAGAATAAAATTAATATTTCCTTAAAAATATTCATTTTTACCATATAAGGTCATCACACAATTTATATAAGCAAGATTTGGGCACTCGTATTATCCTAATTAGTTCGAAATTTTAAAAAATTATGAAATATACCATGTTATTATTATAATACAAATGAGTTCTTGAAATATTTGCACAATACAAAATAAATATTTTTTTTTAAACAATCTTCCATTTGAATACAGAATAAGGAATAGATAAAGTTCTTCTCTAAAAGTTTTATTATCAACATTTAACGATTTAAACAAGCGACTTTCACGTACTCCTTTTTACTTAGTTTGAATATTCATAGAATCAGATTCAATCAGATCAAGTTATTCAATTCAATTTTTTATCTGCACAGGTGATTCTCGCGTCGAACTCTAATACCATCTAAATTGTGTAATCACAATAATATTGATAGCTAAAGTTTTCAAGAAAAAGTGTATTTTATTGAAAATCCATATGAACAAATATATTACAGTTTCCTGTAAGATTTTCACTGACAATGCGTTCAAAAAAACCGTGACACGTATTTCCCTATACAATACCTTCCTGAGGCATCTGCTTGAGGAATGAGTTGAGTTATATAGGGTAACATTTCGACGACATTCTTATTCATATGACTCACTAGCAAAGTCGCCTCTGGCTATTATGCGGTTAGAGGTTAGAGTAATTCGTAATGAATTGGGATTCGGCACTGCAAAGATGGCTTACTATGCACTCATAGATTCTCACTTACGCTACGGAATACCGTTTTGGGGAGCATGAAGCCCAACTTTATTCAATAGTCTTCTGATTCTACAGAAAAGGGCAATAAGGTATATGGGAAACCTTAAACCAAGAGATTCCCGTAGAACCTTCTTCAAAAACCATAATATCCTAACGGTAACTGCATTATTCATACTGGAATCTGTGTGTGTGTGTTTAATAAATAAGCATATATTAAACTTCGCCACATCCTCTTCCCATTATAACACCCGGAACAGCAGACACACTCTGCAACTCACAGTGCCAACTAAAAACATCACCAGATACTCCATATTTTACAATGGAGGAAAAATGTACAATCATTTGCCTCTGTACATAAGATCTGCCAATGTAAATGGCTTCCAATTAAGAAAGTTAGTCAAACAATTTCTATCTGATAGACCCTATTATACTTTGAAAGAATTTTTTGACGATAACTTTTAACTGATTGACTAGCTCATGTTTTTTATCTTCATTAAGGAGCTTTTCAATTTTTACTTTCTATGTCTATTCTTATATGAACTTGACTTCCACTCTTTTATATATACATACTTTTTATAATCTCCATTTTACCATGTTTTGTATGTATTTTTATAGTTTTATTTTTGTTATCTTTTGTATATATCGCATTTTTTAAGTAAGTATTTACTACTCAAGCTTTGTCAACAAGATTATGTCTTATGATAATGAACCATATTATTATTATTATTACTAAACCGAGCCTTTGGTAATGTAAGGACATGATAATTTTTCTGGAGAGAAGGAAGTTTGGAGGACGTAATTATTGGTTTCCTATAAATGTTAGCGGTTTCATTCAATTTGTATATCCTTGGTGTACAAATTGAGCCTTATTGCCAGAGGCTAGCTGTTTTAGATACTCTTTCTTTTTGTGAACGATTTGAAAGTCTTTGAATGATACACACCACAGGTAGTGTGCTAAATATCTTAAACTGGCGTCTTATGGTTCACCTCCTCAATTGTGTGTTTCGTTGAAGATTTTCTTGTCTGATAGGTCACTATATGTGGTTTTTGATGTAGAATATCGTGTGATATTTTCTCAATAAATGCAGGTGTTCCACAGGGTTCATTTCTGGCGTCTACTATTTTTCTGCTTCATGTCAATTACTTTCTGGAGAAAACATTGTTCAGTGTATAATTCTGCGGACGACAGTACTCCTCATACTAGTTTCTTGTCCAGAATCCCCATGCCAGCACGGGAAACAAAAATTCAAAGAGCTATTAGCGTCAATAGTGTCAATGATGACTTGGCGAAAATAAAAGAATGGAAAACATCAACTTGGTGGAATTTAATACTAGAACCCAGGTTAATCTCTTCTCAAAGACAACCGATCTATCTTTTACTAATATTCAGACGTCAAGAATCCTACAAAGGCAAGTATCTCGCTGGTGGAAATTACGATTAATAATAATCTCTCACAGGATTACCTACCATGTTAGATCGATCGCTGAAGGTGGATTTCTACTTCGGCACATATACGCCCAGTCGTGAAAATTTCTGCCAGTAGAGGACTCAGCGGATTTCCCATGATCAAACCTTCAGATGAAGAGTATACCTCATTGTCAAATTGAAAGTAATTTTGTTCAAGACATATCGACAAAAGGTCTAATATCTCTTGTTTAATAAACCTTCCCACACTGATATCACTATTCATAATAATTCGGTACATCCATATAAACATAAAATATCAGCATACCTTAGTATGATACACAGATTAGTAAACATTCCTCTTTCTGTGAACAATTTTCACAAAGAATTAAATATCATAAAACAAATAGCAGTTAACAATGGATATCAAGTCAAATTAATAGAAAATATTCTTGCTAAAAAACTACATAGAAAAGCTATCCAAGAAGTGTACCCCACTTTGAGGAACCATGACAATAATTATAGAATTTTAACTTATTCAGGACCTGCTACGGAAAAAATAGCTTCATTTTTGCATAAACAAAATTTAGGAGTAGCATATAGAACAGATAACACGTTGGGAAGGTTTATCAAGAATAACAAAGATAAAACAATAAAAGATGAAAAATCGGGAGTTTATAAATTGAATTGTGGATCTTGCTCCAAAGTATATATTGGCCAGACAGGTAGACCATTGAAAAGCCGCATTCGTGAACATCGTATGAATTATGAAAAGAAAACAACCCATTCATCATATGCCAATCACATTTTGGAGGAAAGCCATGACTTCGATAAAAATTTCGATATTCTGTATGTTGGAAATAAGGGCATTAGACTAAATCATTTAGAATTTTTGGAAATCAATAAACTGAAAAATTCAAATTGTTTGCTAAATGATCAATTGGATCTCAATAGTTCCCCTTTGTTGAACTTATTCAATTAATAAGTAGTAACTATGTTCAGATATCATAATCATTATCAGTTGTATAATTCTAGGAATCAGTATCAGTTGTATAATTTCAGTTCCCCTTTGTTGAACTTATTCAATTAATAAGTAGTAACTATGTTCAGATATCATAATCATTATCAGTTGTATAATTCTAGGAATCAGTATCAGTTGTATAATTTCAGGAATCAGCATCAGTTCATACGTTTAGGAATCATCATCAGTATTAGTTGTATTATTCTAGGAATCAGGGATAATTAGAGTAGGCCCTGATGTATTTAGGTAGGGAGCTTTTAACAAAGAATAATTAGGTGTTTATACATTCGCTTGATAAAGATACAGTGTATCGAAACATGTCGCGAAGGCAATAGATTTTGTGGAAATTTAATCGTGTTCTACCTTATAGCATAATAACTATGGATTTCCATCAAGTAAAGGCCATCTCAATCCAAAAAAAAATCAAAACATTCATTGAAAGTTCCTAATTCTATTCAGAGAAGGCAATCCGTCTCGTTGGTGATTCTTCGCTCACGGACTCGCTCACTTCATTGGAAGATCGTAGAAGGGTCGGAGACTTGTCTCTCTTCTATAGATATTTTCACGGTCGGTGCTCTTCTGAAAAATGTTATCAATCGTTTCACCTTTGACAGTGTCAACAAGGATGACCCGATGAGAGCTGAATTCCTTGCCCTTTGTTGAGATATTTTCTTTCTCAGGGATTTTTTCAATGGAGCAGCTAAACTTTGGAAATCTTTGCTGACAGAGGTTTTTCCTGAGGCTTGAAAACTTCTAAAATTCAAAGTGAATGTTAATTCGTATCTCCTATCCCTCGATTCACGCGGTGTTCTTCGAACATTACAGGGCCTTCCTTTGGTGTGAATCTGTATTCATGAAAAAATGCATTGTTTTGGAGAACAACAACTTCCCGCAATTTTTCCACTCCACGTTGTAGAAACAAAACCCGATCCTCGCTCCGTCTTGACATCACCCGGCACCGTCCGCATAAAGGGTTGATTCACCCCTACGCACTCATTCCTCTATCGATTTTTTTTACGCGGTTTTAAAACGAAGTTACGGACGCATTTTTTCCACGTAGGGTGGCTTCGCAGCATTCTTGTGCGAGCGCGAAAAGAAAGAAGGAAATCAGCGTGGGGTAACCCTATCGCTGCTCGGGGCACGAAGATCGATATAACTCTTCCGTGGGGTGAACGAGCGTGGGGTGAGATGCTCCGGCTACCCCCAGAGGGACTTTGGGTGAGCGGAGGGCTTCTTACACCGTGTGCCAAGTAAGGCGGCGATGTCTTCGAAGCAGGTTCGTGGCTACGGAGCTTCTGATTGTGTTGAACATAATGAATTATTGGATAAACTTCGTGTTTTCGTGATTAGGGGTGAAAAATTAGTGTACCTCAGGGTTCGGTTCTGGGGCCGATTCTATTTACTTTCTATATTACTTACCTGAAATACTGCCAGAGGATATTACATACGCAGAGTATGTTACACTGTGGTTTTCCGGTTTTCTTCATTTCTCAATCCATCTGAGACCCAGTTCATGCTTTTTCAGCTGAGACAGCATGTAAATATGCCTGATTCTGATCATAAATCAAATATTTTGATAATCGAAAAAAAAAAATCGCATTAAATTTTCAGGAAGTAAGTTCACATACAACACCCAAATTGAAAAATATATGCAAAAACGAAGGAACAGTCTATGTAACACCTCAATTGTTGATAATATATTGGCAAAAAAACGGAACAATCGTAATAACTCAATTAATTTTGCACCTCATTCTTAGTAGTTCTAATATTTGAAACCAATCATTCACTTTCACTAATATGTATTAAACAAATTATAATTATTAATTACATAATTATTACCTGAAAAAATAGCGGGGGTTGAACTCACTATCACCGGATCCACAAATTAGTAATGGGAACACTAATCCACGAAAGTACTTGTTTATGGAGACTATAGAGCTTGGATCTTGAACAGGCCGCAAAGAGTTTTTTCCAAGTCATATCTTTCTTACATTTTTTTACGGATGTCGTAACTTAAATCTTGATTAAACATACATAATGCCAAAAAATGGCAAACAATTCAGAAATATTTCGTCAATATCGTAGGTCATTCATATTTTTATGTCAATATTTCAGTCAAACCATTGGGTCAGACTGAGATAGATATCTGGGCACCTACTTTATACCCTTCAGAAACGATACTTTATCTAACGTTGTCTCATGAACAGAAATATCAACATTATTATATATAATTTTTTAATATCGGCATCCTGCTAGTGTGAATTTATATTAAATATTGCATTACCAATATTAATATCCCAATTTTAGGACGACATGCGATTACTGTTGAAATCAAAATATAGTACTATTTGTTACTAACCCAAAAAAAAATACGAAGAAAACACGATCATAGGTATTGCTTCGATATTCACCTTTTGAAGAATACAGTTTCAATTCGAATATAATATTCCAGCAATATTGGCAATATTATATTGCACTATTATACCAATGTGCTACTTGAATTGATATTTCAATATTGTAATTTACTCTTCCAAACAATTTGAGACATAATTTGAAAAACTTGCGGAACATCAACACCGGACGTGAAAGCCTACATTCTTTCATAATTTGAGACATGTATTGAAAACCCAATATTGAGAGAAAATTGAGTTGACAATTTTAAAAAACAAACATAAATACAAAATCGGCGTTGAGAACATGAACCCAGTAATACAATAAGTTTGTAGATTTTGGAATCAGAATTCAGAACAAAGATTTCTAAAATTCTTCATTTTAATAAAAGCAAGAGATTAATGTTGAACTTTTTCATTACAATCAAATCCTCCATTCATTGTTTGTTTTTTTTTGTTGGAAAAAACTGCAAGTGGGAGTGGGAAAATTATTTAGGGAAACGTTTATTTCAGTCTTATCACTGATTCAGTTTGGTCTCTTCGAAAATCGTTTCAACTCCACCATAAAATATGTTCCATTCTATTCCAGAACGAGTTGAAATTATTAACTTTCATTTTCAAAAATCTAGTTTTGCTAGACTTACTACTCGCTTGTTTGAGGACATTCATCCCAATCAAATAATTCGTGTGTTGCCAAGTTAGTTAGGAAGTTTGTCGATACCTGATTCTTTTATAATCTTAACAACAGAACCCTATCGGAACAAGATTTCAGAAATCAATTTTAACAATATGTAAAATATTGTATGGAAGCAAATGGATCACATTTTCAACTCATATGGAAGTAACGTTCAAATGAATCAATCCTACAACTCGTTCACTTTTTTTACAAAGCACCGTTACAAATAACAAACATTGAAACTTACCACTAAATGTAAATGTTTTGATTCCTGATACACAAAGATCATTTCCATTTTTCATAAATACCAAAATTTTTGGGTCGATGTTCGTAACGCCGTTTTCGGTTATAATTGCACGAGTGCATAAAAATTACCGATAATTTTGCAAGAAAGCGTGATATCTAAAAATTGCAAGTTTATTTTCATATTTTGGCGAAAGTGCTCGAGTCCGAAGGACGAGGGCTCTTTTATAAAATATGAAAATAACCGAATGCAATTTGTATATCATGCTTGAATGCAAAATTGTCTGGTCATTTTTATGAACGAATGTAATTCATTGGAATATTTCACGAATAAAGAAATTCTCGAGGAAATGTTATCTTTTGTTCATTTATACTTTCCTCTATAGATTGTATGGAGCACTCACCAAAACGCGAAAGGTTTTTTCTATTTTTGAAGTCTATCTGACATTTATTTGTGTTGTTTACTGACGTCTAGCGATTCGGTTTCAAATGTGTTGTTATGGTGACTTGATACAATGCAATTACCGCTGTAAGTTTTCGATAATTGCATTGCTCTTATGG
This sequence comes from Zygogramma bicolorata, assembly GCA_032362365.1. NCBI lineage: Eukaryota > Metazoa > Arthropoda > Insecta > Coleoptera > Chrysomelidae > Zygogramma > Zygogramma bicolorata. The sequence goes on from JAVJAQ010001989.1 coordinate 522,779, forward strand.
GACATTTCATATATGAGGGAAATATTCAAATTAATTCGTTAAATTAATTTCAATGAGTGGGGTATTATCGGAAAGATAATTTTGTACTTTTTCACATGAGATGATCCCCACATTCCATTTGAAATTTTAGGGTTCTGACACCTTTTTCTATGGGGTTGAATGCATATGTTAGAGAATAAGTCCAAGATGTGTCCCCCTCACAATCAAATTCTACGTGTCCGAGCATTTTTGCTTTTGATTACAAACAATGATACTTCGTATCATATTTTTTTGTTTCCGATTAACGCAGTAGATCAGAAATATGCCCCTCTACTCTTGAATAGATTCCTTAATTTTTCCAGATTGTGGTAGGATAACAACCCAAAAAACTACTAAGTAAAAAGACTCCTTTGTCCTTTATATGAACTTATGGATCTAGAAACCCACTTGCTATCTCTATCCCCAACATTAAACCTACCCACACAAAACTTTGCCAATTTTTTCAACCTCTCATGACACTGAAACGGACTTCCAATTGACCCATCCTTATTCCAGTCTCGCATCAATCATGTTAAAACTCTTTCCGTCGTATTCATCGTTTCCAGCACAGGAAAATCGTAGTGATAGTGGCATTGACCTTCGAATCGATAAATTCGGAATAAAAAATAGGCAAGGGTGAGAGAAGACGGTGCACCCTTTTTTTATTCGGCCGCATAAGGGATGTCGGAGGAACTCGGACAGCGGCGTTGGAAGATAATTCTAATGCACTCTGCTTATTAAAATGCTCTACACCCCGGCTTCGCCTGTGCGATAGCGCTAGATAAGGGATGAAGGATGGGGTTATTATTGAAATTTTTGTAGTTTTTTTTTGAGTGAAAGCGCTAATGACCTCGAAAGTATGTGGCTTGTTCCTGTTTGTAGCGGAAACAGATTATTTTTGTAGAGAGAAGGAAGTTTAGGTAACATCGAATATTAACCAAACACTCTGTTGATTTGTCGTGTAATAATTGCTGATTACAAAAGCATCCAATCTTTGTTTGTTAATGTCAAGAATAAAATATTCAGGATATTGACCAAGTTCAATTTTCTATTCTACTTATGTTGTTTCGTTTCAATTATGAGAAAATAGAGCAGAAAACAGCACTTATAAAGCGAGGTGTGACATCAACAATTTCAAATGAATATACTTCATCCATCCAGAATGAAATGATAACTAATTATAGATCTAACATTGATGAGTAGGTAAACACGTAGTGTTCGTTCTGTATAGCATAGTAACTTTTTGATATGTGAAATAGATTTATGTCTGCTCTTCTACTAGCACTAACTATTACAACAATCATTGTACCTATCTTGAAAATATAAAATTCACAAAATGTTACAGATAGTTCTCTTGCTGTCATCCTCATCTTCCTTTCTTGCTCGGTATTTGCAAGAACAAATTTTCAAATTCATTTTTTGATTTTTATAATCTATCACTTCTTTCTGAACATTGAATGTCAACTTCTTAGATGTGATAATCTTCACCAACTGTTGCAAAACATGCAAAAAATGAGGAACATACCTTTGATCTGGAATCCATTTTTAGGTTTTCTTCCCTCCGGAAAGAGAAAAGCTTTAAGTTCTCATGATATCTGTTTTTAGGACAAATTAGCATATTCATTTTAGGCGATTCTTCTCCAGTTGCAATAAATCATAGTCATGATCGAACTCACGTCTTTCAGTCAGAAGATGTTGAATTTGTCTTTTAATTCGAAAACTACTTCTATAATCCTTCAGTCTGTTTGTAACAACACAATAACTTGATACTGATCTTGTCGACAGTGAAGTTTCATCCTTACTGTTTTCAATATATTTTCTAAATCTATTACCCGTTCTGTGAGCTATGGCCACTCCTTGATTCTTCCAAATATTTGCAACACTATTACTGGCTCAGTATCTTATGGCGTTTTCTATTATTCATTATGATTGAATAGACCTGTTTTGGCTGAATTTTCTTAAACAGATTGGGGTTTATAAGGTTCACATCGTAATCCTTGCTAGTCGCAACCAGCTCAATTAATTTTAGTTGGTTGCTCAATGCTGTAGGACTCTGGGATCATATTGGCACCCTCTCGTATTTATGACTCCTGAAACCCAATTAAACTTAATTCACGTACGGAGTAGAAAAAGAACAACAGATGCCATTTTTTGATGAATTTGTCATAAGGAGCGAACAAACTGGAATAGAGTGTGACATTCATATGAAAAACACCTTCAGGCACATTCCTAACGATAATCATTGTCTCCAACATAAAATGGCAACACTGCCATTTTTCGTCCAAAGGTTAATAACATTTCCTTTAAAGAAAGATATATAAGAACGACAATGTGAACGGATTCAACCCAGAAATATTTGATAAAATAATTTTTACTTGTAAATTTAGCAAAACATCTCGTGAATCTTCGACTTTTCGAAAAGATGGGAGAAGTAAAAAGTTTTTAGTAATCCCATATAAACCTTGTTACATTGAAGTACTTGAACAGATATTCGATAGTTGATATGAAAGTTGCATATAAAACTTCCTATAACTTGCAATAACTTCTTATAGCCTGTTTCGCGATGCAAGTTTGTCGCTGCAACTCCAGAAAATTGCATGTCTTCATGCAATTTTTCAAGTTGCATGAATCTATTTTGGTGCGATAAGTTGCAGCGACTTAGTTATTTCTATGGTGATTTGTTGCCGCAAACCACAAATATGTGGTGGCATCATTGTGAAGAATATTGATTTTGAACATTTCAATTATTTTTCGAGACTTGAGGAATCAAGTTGAGTAATGAGGTGATGTAATCACCATATCAATTATTATAAATGAATGAAAATATATATCAGTTGTGATAATGTAGGCGTTCATCTTGGTAACATTCAGTGCTATTATTTTTTAATATTAGCAATGCAAACTGACAGCTAGATGACATATCTCGCAGCGACAAGTCGCCGCGAGAAGTTGCAGCGACAAAATTGCATCGTCGAAACGGGGTGTTAGTAATACAAAAGATGAATTAGAAAACACTGAAAAGTTGGGTTTTTACGAAATCAGTTGTCAAGATCGCAACAATGAATACATTGGCCAGAGCCGACGAACTATAAAAACCCGTTTCAAGGAGAATTTTGCACCCATCAGATACGGGAGGTTTTAAAGTCCAGTGTCGCTCAACATGCTCTCGACAATGACCATAGCATTGGCGGAAACAATCTAAAAGTGATAAAGCAAGTGCATGACACGAAGTTACTCGATGTTAGTTTGGTGTTAGGGTGATTGACCTCTACATAAAGTTTCTTGAACCAGATTTTTCGAATAATATCGCGCTAACCCCTAGCGAACAGTTGCCATTTTAATTTGCATGAATTCCAAAGTGAGATCTGCCTTCCATAGGCCTCGTGAAGCCGAAAAACTTGGTGGAATTAAATACTGGGCAAACCTAGGTATGTTTCCTTACAAAAATAGCTGATTCATCTTCATCTAATATTCAGATGTCAGGAGTAACTATTTCTACAAAGTCAAGTATCTCGATACTCGGAATCACGATAGGTGATAATCTCCCATGGAAAAACCATATGAAATCGATCGCCAAAAGTGCTTCCCAGCTTGGATTTCTATTTCTTGCGAAGAAATACTTCACTTTTCGTCAGCTTCTAATGATCTACAAGGCTCAGATACGACCTGGCTTGGAATATAGTTCTCATGTTTGGGGCTCGGTACCAAATCATTAATTGAAGCTTCTTGATTTTATTCGGAGAAAGACATTCCGTCTTCTTGGTGCTTCTTCGCTCACAGACTCGCTAACTTCTTTGGAATATCGTAGAAGAGTCGGAGACTTGTCTCTCTTCTATAGATACTTTCACAGTTGGTGCTCTTCCGAATTGTCGTAGATCGTTCCATCCTTGGCAGTATCAACACGGCTGACGACTACAGAATTCCCACCCCTTTGTTGTGAATTTGGAGGCCTGTCGAATCTCTCTTGCTCAGGGATATTTTTTCAATAGAACAGCTGAACTTTGGTACTCCTTACCGAAATAGGTTTTTCCTGAGGTTTACAAACTTCAAAAATTTTAAGCTAATGTCAATTCCTATCTCCTGTCCCTTGATTCACTCGGTGTTCGTTGAATATCGAAGGGCTTCTTTTCGTGTGACTCCGTACATAAAAAATTAGACCCAGCCGATAAATGAGTGGGTGCCGGTCTCGGGCCAGCGACGAGCGCAGAGAGAAAAGAGTTAATATTGATCCGTTTTTTTATTTGAGTCACCCCCGGCTCGGTTTTTTTCACCCTCGCTTTTTTTCATCCCCGGATGAGTGTTTCTATAGCAACTGTACAGCAGGTGCCAGCGAACAGGCAACACAGATATCATGTCACTTCCAGTTTCTTCTTTAACTTCTCGCTAAACACCAATTACGTTCCTACCTTGCGACGTTTCCGATAAAGAAATTATGCTTTTTCTCCTTTCTGTCGGGGAAAGTTCGTCTTGTTTTCGCAGATTAGAATCGGATGTCAGATATCCGATGCTGCGATGGCAGGCCTGGAACACTACGATGGATACGACGCCGTTTCGGGATGTTACGGGGGTTTGTATACCGGGGAGAGCAGACAGTTAATATTAGTCCAATCAAGATGCATATATTCCTGGTGAAATGACTTCTATACCAGTACAATGTTAATAATTTCGTCAAAAACGCTAGACCTACGGCTCACTTGATAATGACATTTAGGGAAATTCACATTCTTGAGATTTCTTTACAGATGGCATCGAGCGGCAACTCTAATGACATTATGAAGTCTGACGAAATTTCTATTAGCGAATTCTCTAGAACAACTGGTGCAGAGTCAGGGTGTTTTTACAACACTCTACCTGATGGAGGATAAGGATACACGAATTCTGTCAAAAATTGCAGGAGTTTGTCTGTTTCTGTTTAGACGTAAATACAGATACGCATCTTGATACATATATTACAGATAGATGCATTTGCTTTGTATTCTCGACATGTCATGAGAAATCAATATCAGAATTCATAGAAATTTTTACTATTCGGTGCTGCTTCAGATAATCTGATGAGATTCTTTGAAATATCGATATCGACGTGAGAGGTAATGGAGTTGGAATACATAGAAATGATAGTAAGTCAATATACAGTTTATTGAGCATTATAGTGTTTAATTCGAAATGAATTGGACCCTTCATAGTCCAGATTAACCTGAGTAATTGAAATTCATAAGGAATATTGCTATCTATAATGAAGGCTATTATGGCGCTGTACGAGAAGACCGTGTTTGAAAACATAGTGCCGAAAGAACTTTTATTCCATGATTTTAAATGTTTGTTGTTGCATCCCTTGTAACAACCAAAGTCACTAATGCTGGAACTTGAAATAAATATGTAAAACTGGGAAATTCTGGAAAGCAATCAGCAAATAACACAAATATAACTTCTACCAAAGTAAAAACTGAGCAAGATGAACTTTGTTTTTATCAGCGTCAGAATAATCTCGCGTTATATTGACCAGTTGAACTTGAGTACATGCGTTTTGAATGTTTTGTACTAACCATCGGAACTTGATAATAGATGATTGATTATTTCGTCCACAAATACCACAGCGTTTGATATCCATTATGAAGCATTATTTAAAACAACATTTGAATTAAATACAAAAGGAAAACAACTAATAATTGAATGCAACTGCAGATGAACGACAAATAACTAAGAAATCTACGGTAGAGAATTGATCTGGATACGACAAATAGCTGGTTAAAAGGAACAGTAAAATTATGGAAAACTTCTGGCAATATTCGAATAAATTGGAATGCAAATGTCAAAAGCTGTTAGAATTCGACTCTTGCACCATCTACTGGAAATCGCAGTAAATTCCGTGGATATAATTGATTGTGTCTAGAGTTTTTGACGAAACAATAACGAATCGGAGATCGCACCAGGAATATATACATCTTGAGTCCAATGTTATTTGAACAGGTGAATTTATCATGGAATACATTTTTCCACTTTAAGATCGGTATCTTTTAGTGACTATTTCAGAATAGAATTGCATTAACTATTCTACTCAATCATAGTATAATATTCATCTAGTAATTAATAACTGAACTATCAGCTGAAAAATGGCCTGGACATGCTAAAACGCATATCAACTTTGTCATAGTCCTAGAGAAAACCATACGCTTTAAAGTAATTTTCCTTGTTCAGGTACATTCTGATTACAATTGTTTGAGCCATTTGATATTTTAAAATTTGAAATTATATTTCATTTGTAACTCTCAGAACTCCGGAGTCCCCCTTGAATTTTTTCCATTTCAAAACGATACATTGAGATAAATACAATGTTCTAAACATTTTGATTTGTCTAATGGCATAACTAAATCTTTCATTTACATGTATATCATATTTCAAATGATTCAACCGAGATTTGAGAACAATATGACAAAAGAACCTTAAAAGGGAATTTAGAGATTGCTATTTGTTGATTAAATACAGATCAATGTCGAAAGCCTCTTCTGATAAGGTAAGTTGAACAGAGAACAAATAATATACAGTTACCTGTAAGATCCCACATATTAGGGTTCACTAAACCGCGACACGTGTTTCGCTATACAATAGCTTCCTCAAGCAGGAACTTTGAATAGTTTATAGTTCCTGCTTGAGGAAGCAAAACACGGGTAGCGGTTTATAAACACGTCCTATTTTTTTTTTTTCATAATAATAATAATAATAATTTATTGTACACTAGTAAAATACAAACAATTTAAAAATCACATCAGTTGATCAATTGTACAATAAAAGGATAAATCCCTTAAGAATGAAGATTCTTGTATGGGACAGACAAAAACAAATAAAAGATAAAATTATTTGGAAATATACTACAATTCGTATGGTTACTATAAAATGGTTGAGAAAAAATAATAATAAGTGTAATGTCAAGTTCGGGTGAATGGATGTTCTATTTGCATATGTAACGTTTCTCTCGGAATGGATCTGATATGTTTTTTCAATTTATGCTTGAAGAGAGGGAAATTTCTAATTCCTGTAATGTTTTGAGGAAGCGAACCGTAGAGCTTTGGTCCAAAATAGATGAAGTGTTTTTGTTCAGTGGTCTTGAGCGTTTGAGGGGGCAGGTATGTGTTATACTTCTTTCTTGTGCCGTAGTGGTGGTCGTTTATTCTCAGATTATTTCTGTTTTTATGCTGTTCAAGATTAGAATATAAGAAGAACAGTTGTCGGGGGTCCATGAATCCGGATTCTTTGAAGAGTAGATTGGAAGAATACGTTCTAGGTTCGTTGAGGAGAATTTTGATGATTTTTTTTCTGTACTATAATGAGATTGGATAGTATAGTTTTTCCTACTGCTCCCCAGATTACTATTCCATAGCTTAGATGGGGTTCTACAAGGGCCTGATAGACAATTATAGCGAGTCTTGTGTCTAGAATATATCGCAAGTTTTTGAGTTTGTAATTTAGAAAATGGATATTTTTTATAATATATTCAACGTGTTTGTTCCATTTAAGATGATTGTCTATTTCCACACCAAGATATTTGAAGTGGTTTATACAGTCAAGCGAGAAGTCATTTGAAACCTGAAGCTTATTGAATGAAGGCAATGTTTTATTGGCGGATATAGGAAGGAAAAAGGATTTACAAGCATTGATTGTTAGTAGTCTATTCTGAAACCATGATTTCACAATTTTCAGATCTTGTTCCACAAGGTCTTTCAAGGCATCCCATTTCTCTGCTGAGTAAAATATGACTGTATCATCTTCATAAGCGATTATACTGCCATTAGTGTTAATGGCGAACAAATCGTTCATATATATATTGAAGAGGATCGGGCCAAGAACTGTTCCTTGCGGTACAACACACTCCACAGTTCCAGTGTAACTATAAAAGTCATTGACTTTAACAGTCTGTTGCCTCTTGGTCAAATAGCTCTTGAATAAGTCCAGTGTTGTACCTCTGATTCCAATATTTTGTAGGGAATCAAGTAGTAGAGTATGGTCCACCGTGTCAAATGCCTTTGACAAATTAAGGAATACGCATAATGCAGACTCCGATCCATTGCAGAGTACATTTCTGTGGTCAATTTCAATATCGCATCCTGGGTGGAAACACCATCTCTAAAACCATGTTGCCGTTTTGATAGTATTTCAAATTTATTGAGAAATGAATCTAGGCGTTTTTTCAATAGTTTCTCGAATATTTAAGAAAAGTTTGTTATAACTGAGATTGGTCTGTAATTGAGTATTTCTTCACGGTCTCCTGTTTTGAATATTGGAAAAACTATTGCTTGTTTAAAATCAGCGGGAAAGATACCTTGTTGAATACTCTTATTGAATAGAACATGTTACTCAAATAGGGAATGAAATCCCTGTAAAAAAAATCGGCTGGGATTGTGAAAAGTCTATCCTGGGATTTTCGAGATCAGAGAGATATTTTTTGTCCAAGAAATATTCCTATAAGAATATTAATATAAAATCTAACAACATAAAAGCTAACCCAGCAACAAACAACAAATCATACGTCAGTCAGAACATAGAACAGGTTCGTTATTATCTAGTGCGTAGTCGCATATGTCAACCTAAATATATTTTTGAAATAAATATTTTGCCAATCCGCAATAACTTCATAACATATGAATTGGTATTCCATTATATTTATATTTGATTGAAACCAAATTTTTATACGGAAATTAATCAGTTTTTTAAGTGAAAAACGGATCACGAGATCTTTTCCGGGATCCCGGGATTGAAAAATTTTGATCCCGAAATCCCGATTGAGTGATCCTGGTCCGGGATTACATTTCCTTGACTCAAATTTGCCCATAAAAAATACAAGAACCAATATTTATGACAAAACTTATCATTTTCGAAACTTTTTCACAAATATTTCTCTTCTAGGTTCGTTTTCGAAAATCTGTCAAAGCTTCGATATTTGACATATGATTCTCTTTCGAAGGGGGTTACTAGATGCGATTTATATCAAATGAACTCGTTGTGATGCAACTATGCTCAGACAGCATTATAAAAGCAGATTCCTTCAACTTTCGTGCCCTGTTATTGCTTTTTTCCTTGCCATCATTCGATTGTCATTCCGTTCACACAATAGTGATCTCTATCAGCAGTGATAATTCAGAACCACCAATCTGCCTATTCTCGATGTACATCTTGTGTTCACTCTTTCATACTTCCAGAGGTCTTGACGTTTCACCGATATATTTCTGACCGCACGAAGAAGGGATTTGATAAATACAATTCTTCGTGTTTTCTGTTATGTGAGATTCTTCTACTTCGTTACCACAAACACACATTCGATTGTCCTTTTACATTTTTTTGAAAGGATAGTTTATAAAAGTGTTTAGGAGTCGGGGGTGTCTTTTGTCCTGTTGTAGGCTAGTATATGAAGAGTATCATGTACAAGGCAAGATGGTATGTCGTATTAGTCAAATTCATCAACAAAGCGTGTTCGATAAATATTTGATTTTACTTCTCTCATAGAGGACTTGAATTTTTTTGCGTTGACTGGAGCAGAAAGAGCCAAAAATAACTTTCTCAGAAAAAGGAAAGTATTTGTGTTTTTTGTGTTGGGTACATTTCAGGACCAATAGGGAACATTATCGTCATATTATAATAAAAATTGATTTTTTTCATTTATTATTACAACCCATAAAATATCGTATATAAATCAAAGAATTGGGGAGAAAAATTCAAACTTACAAAACGCGTAACCTGATCAAAACGATATAAATGTACCATAAGACGACAAAATAACAGTGAAATAATCAAATCTCGATTTTACGTACGCAGATATCAAATAAGCGAAAGCTGCAAAGTCAACATTATGTTGTTTTATGTATTTGAGTCCATAACATAGTTAAGTATTCATAAATGCTCACAACAGAGATGTATATTATAAATATATATATCCGACGTTTGTAAATTTCGTTGGTATAGTGTGAAAAAGCAAACTATCCACTGCTGAATAATTGAGGCAAAACTTACTTCTGACTGATACACACTGAACTGTATATGAATATAGCAAACTTACGTTAAAATGATCTTGACAACAAAGTAAATACGATTTTGGAGATATATTATCAAAACTATCTTAATTATTTTAATGGAGCACACAAGGGCAATAAACGAACACACCATAAATGAAAATTAACTTTCGAAGAGTAAAATGAAAGATATTTCGATGTTGAACTGAAAGGAACTTTTCCCATAGACCTACACCCAAAAGAGCTACTCCCCAAGAAAGTCGCAAATCACACAACCCGATTTCGACTGTCAACTGTCACGGCTGTGTCACAGGTGACTGGATGGCGCCGGGGACTTCGGTGGATCCCTCATTTGCATCGTGGAAACGTCGTCGGCGAAAAACTCATCGCCTAATGTATTGTTTCGAGCCGGCATTGTGTTATTAGACGATATTTTATGCGTCTTTGCGAGAGCGCTAAGGAAGATAAATTAAAAAATATAATTAGGGCGAGGGAGAGGGCGGCCTTTCCACTTGGAAATTAATCATGGTATCTTAACGAAAGTCGTATTCCTGGGGTGATTATGGCAACAGTGGAGATTTTCAGCTCTAGAGGAGTGCTTTTGTATTCGGGAATAGTATTGGGTTGATCGGTGAAACTTTGCAGGCACAAAAAAATGACGGAGATTTTTCAATTCACAATGATTAATACTTGAATCACATTTTTTCCCACATCTTCCTCCCATATATGTATATGTGTATAATTGTCAAACTTCTTCATATGATATTGGACTGTGCTAAAATGGCCTTATCATACCTTCTCTGCACTTATCTTTAAAGCCAGCTCTTTTTCTCTTGGGAACACTGAATAAATGTTCTTTATGTTCTTTAAGTTCTTTATGTTCTTTATGTTCTTTATGTTCTTTATGTTCTTTATGTTCTTTAAATGTTCTTTATGAATAAATTATCTTCAAAGCCAGCTCTTTCCTCTTGGGACTACTGAATAAATGTTCGAGTCTAGACATTTTGGTGACTGCAAACTGCTCCATTTCTTGCTTTCATTTTATGGGGGAATGTCTCACAGTCATAGAGTGTTTTGTACAGAAGAAATCCCGACTACTTCACTCACTAATAGAAATTAATGGAAATAAAAAGCAGTTAAGGGTAAATTCAAACATTGATGATTATCGAATCTTTTTGTATAGATCAAAATTAAATCTGAAAATTAGGCTTAGTATCAATTGTATTTTCCTGAAGATGTTAACCTTGTTAGCGAAATGCGCATCGAGTGCAAATAATATCATTTTGATGTTAGGATGATTGATCTCTACAATAAGTTTTAACTTTCACACCAAAGTTTTCAATCTCTTCGTTTATTTGTTAATCATAATAATTATTTGATGGCTATCTTTGAGAGTGAAACTTCTCTTATTTTCAATCAATCACCGACTGAAAATAATAATGATATCATTATTGTCCAACAAAAGATACTAGTTTCCGGATTGTACAAAAAAACATCAGTTCGATTATTATTTAATAAATTGCATTCACTACATATTCTTTATATTGGCGATATCAATTGTGTTCTTATTACCTCTTGATGGTTTCAACATTACTTCCTGAGTTATATGACGGAATATTAAAGTTGATCTGACTTGGTGGCACAGGCTAATCGATTGAACCTATGGGCAGTTTGACTGAGAATATTAACAGGCACAGTTTCTTCGGGCTCTAATCTAAAGATGTCACATTATGCTCATAATACAAGGTTTTAATCAAATTATTGTTTCATCTGCCATATTGTATGATTACTTCAATTTTTGACGTTATAAATTTTTATATAGCCTTGATGCTCTAATATAGTCTTAACAGTGTATTGTATGTGATTTGCTATAAACATAAAAATTTTATGTAATGTAGTTAAAGAAAGATTCGGGTCTATCAGTAAATTCAAACTTCCTCAAGCCACAAAACTGATAAAAGTTGCGCATCACGCGCGTTTTGATGAAAAAGTTTGCATCTTCAAGAGAAGAAAACTGAAACATTATATAAATACTAGGGTCTGTATATTGATATCTCACAGTCTGAGATAGAGTAAGCACTACCTGCAGGGGTTTTCCTTGGTCTCAAATAATTTCTCAACATTTTCGATTTTGGACCCCTTTATACTAGGAACGTAACAACCGGCCATTGTAACTAATGCTGGAAAAAATGTGTTAAGCTGGGAGATTCTGGATAACACTCAGTAAATTACACGAATATAACTACCCAAGTAAAAGAAAAGTCATTCAATGTTGAAGTTTGTATTCTTCATCGTAAGAAAAATCTCGCGTTCTATTATCAATTGAGGTAAAAAATTCACTCAACTGTGGCAATAGTAACGATTGAAACGTGGAAAGTACAATACGAAATGAACAAAACTAATTGGAATAGAATTTAACATTGAGTTCATCGGAACTTTCAAACGCATTCGAATTTCAAATACTTCGAATCGAAGTGTCGAACTAGTCTGTAAGAGGTTAGCTTTCTTTAAAGTTACCTGTCTCTAGAAATTCTTTGTAGTAATGATTCTATTGGTGAAAGAAAGATCCCGCAGAGTTGAGCCAATGACAGTTGCAAGATGAATAAAAACCCTGGTACGTTGACCGATATGCTTTTGTTTAGCCAATTCCTCTCGACCTGAGAAATCGAAGAGTGAACTTACATTTTTTGACGGTAGGTGGTGTTGAGGTGGTGATACAAATGCGATTTTCTAAGGGTACATTTTCATTGAGGCGGCAGCTTACGAGTGATTTTCGATACCGGCGTTCTCATTGGATGAACTCTTGCGGAATCTTTCGTTCACCAATAGAATTATCACTATAAAAAATACGTAAGGTCAAGTTCGTCTAATAAAATCTATTAATTTTTTTGAAATGTTTGACAGTTCGATTTGAGTTTGAATGCCTTTGAAAGATCCTTTAATATCCACAATCTTGTACCTAGTTCTTGTTTCTCTTCACGTTTTTCTTGTTTATATTCTTTTCAAGTGTTTATCGTTGCTGTTCCTGTATTTGTTTGATTTTATAGTGATAGTTAGATTTATCATGATCCGATTTACAAAGCTCAAAATAAAACGCTCGTGTAACGTGTAGCTATTACTTATCCCTCATTTCATCGGCTCGTGATCACATTAAAATTGCATTTTTTAACACTATGAAGAAAAAAGTACTCACCTATCTTCGGTTCCTCAGAAAGTAGAAAGATAAGATATCAATACTTTCCAGTTTCACTCACAACTATTGCACATCACAATCACCGGGTTTTTGATTTATTTTTCATCAAATTGAAAGCAAAGGGAATACCTAATAATGAGTCAAAATGTGATGACTACATAATTTCTAGCATTTCGCGGGAAAGCAAGAAATTGCATGCAAAACATGAGACCATGAAATAAACATAACCTATAAATCTATAAATAATCGAATGGCCGTCGAGCAGACGGATATCATGGCATCACAGATTAAATTAAAATCACGTAAGGTGCGCCTCTGCTGGCAAACTCTCGAAGGCATCTTTTCAGTTGAAATTGATCAAAATCAAGATAGCAAAAAGTCGAGAAAATTTGCTTACAATCTATTAGGTATTAGTCAACGCACCAGATTTTTTATGCATCTTGAGCGATATCTATTGAACTGACCCTGGATGAATTTGACATCACTTTGTATTTCTCAGATACCTCGAAGACCACCAATTCGCCTGGAACCCACCGAAAAATACGGCGTGCACCGCCCCTATGATTGAATATTTCATCCAATTCATATCTTGAATAAACAGCACTCGGTTGTTTTCCGTCCTCGGGGAAGTTCTTTTGTTTTATTAGAAGCGAGGAGGAAGCGACGGTAGCCTCGTTAGATGCGGGGGCCAAATTAATTTGAGGAAGGCTAAACAATGGCCGCCCCCGCTAATGGTGGCCGTTTGGGCTGGAATTGCGCGAGCTCTATTTTTTATGGAGATTTTCCTCTTCTGCTCTTCCTAAGGGAGGTATTTCTCATTCCGGATTATATGCGGGCTCTTCGCAACTGATAGCGAAATAGGGTTATTTTTGGTTATAATTGCACGAGTGCATAAAAATTATCGATAATTTTGCAAGAAAGCGTGATATCTGAAAATTGCAAGTTTATTTTCATATTCTGGCGAAAGTGCCCGAGTCCGAAGGACGAGGGCTCTTTTACAAAATATCAAAATAACCGAATGCAATTTGTATATCACACTTGAATGCAAAATTATCTGGTCATTTTTATGCACGAATATAATTCATTGGAATATTTCACAAATAAAGAAATTCTCAAGGAAATGTTATTTTTTGTTCATTTATACTTTCTCTATAGATTGCATGGAGTACTCACCTAACCGCGAAATGTTTTTCTATTTTTGAAGTCTATCTGACATTTATTTGTGTTGTTTACTGACGTCTAGCGATACGGTTTCAAATGTGTTCTTATGGTGACTTGATACAATGCAATTACCGGGAGTAATTACACAAGTGCTTCAAAATTATCAGGTTTATTTTGATGCACGAGTGTAATTCGGTAGGATATTTCCGGAGTTGAAACAACGACGTTTAAAATTCAGTATTTATGCCTGTCAAGATGACAAATGTACATTTTAACAATCATTACTATAGATACACGGACCGAGCGGGTATTTTTCGATACCTACCGGATATTTACCAGCTCGAAAATGGCCCGCAGGGAATTTATCGCTGTAATTGATCGAAAATGTCCCGCTTCATATGGGATTTTAGACATACGATGGAAATATCCGCTGTAAGTTTTCGATACAATGCAATTACCGCTGCAAGTTTTCGATAATTGCATTGCTCTTATGGGACATTTTTTATATGAGGGAAATATTCAGATGAATCCGCGCCCTTCATATCTCCTGATCGGTTTGTTTTATAGTAGTAATGATTTCGATAGCAGATAATCGTTCATTTTTTTCTTACAGCAAAATTGTCTCTTCCCCTGAATTTCTCAAGTTTGTTTACCTTATAGTGAATTCTGAACTAATAGCGGCCACTTTCCTTTTTTATGATGGGAAATTGCAAAAAATCAGAGAAAGCAACACAAAACTCTCTTCCGACGAAATCAAGTGACGTGAACGACTGAGAATATGACAGATTCTCGAACTGGATGGCAGAAAACTGTACAGAACAGCTGTCAAATGCGTAATAAACAGTTCAAAATACTTGGAGTAGGAAAAAAGTTTGTATGCACCGCGTGTATCAATAGATGTGTATGCCCTCAGGCGACATATAAAACCTCGGACCATGGGCCTTAGGGATCATGAAATAGTCGTCCTCAGGCCTCAGGCCATATACAAACATCTATTTTACATCCTTAGTAGAACAATAACTATTGTTTTACTTTTCGTAACTGAGTGACATAAAGTAATCCATCATAATATGTATTTACTGATTAAAAAGAGTAAGGCATTTTGACATTTCCGTTAATATTTAAAAGTTCCACTTTAAATGTCAAAATTAGAAGAAAATACTAAAAGGTATTTGAAATGACGTTCTGGAAATAGAAATGAAAGTTACAAGAACTACGTGAACTACCTACTAACTTGTCTCTATAGGAAATCTTGTTGAAAAATAGTTGTCAAAGCATTTCAATATTCGATTAATGAAAGAAATCAAAATGGATGAAGATGCAGATGCAGTCAAGTCAAGATTTATTGCCTTCAGGTATTAGCCGAATAATGTTTTTCTCTCAAAAGTAACTTACTTAACTACTTTTTCGAAAATTTATGTCCCAGGCCGTTATGACAGCAATAACAATCAACAGTTGTTATAAGGTGTTATGAAAGTTGTTATTTTCCACCACTAACCTGACAAATCACCATTGTTCAAACATTTCCTCCCTGAGAACTAATACTTTTAAAGCTAGGTAAATGATGATAAAGAAATTTCACCTAGGAAAATAATGAAAAACAGTCAAGAGTGCAGTCGCTTTGATGATGGCAACAAATCGCTACTTGCATCGATGTTCACCTTCCTTACTTCAGGTGGGGTACATGTTTCCATATCAAAATCACTTTCAATTAAATATCACTCATTTCTTGTTTTCATTAACAATTTCACCTGGAATTTCGATACAGCATCTTTCTTTGACAGACAAGCCGAATTTCGTTTGACTCTGTTTCATAACTGGACTTCCAGGCTACTTATATATTTTAGTAGTGGAAATATGTGATATATTCGTTGGATGAGAAGCTATATATACTACTATCATAACCAAAATGATGTGGCAGGTAATTAAAGAAGAAACAGGTAAACTGCATTGTAATCAGATAGACACTGAAAATCCGGTAGAAATGGCAAACAGTTTTAATAACCATTTTGCAAGCGCTGCAGCCAAAATTTTGTCAATACAAAACAATATCGGTAAAGTGAGAGGTTTTATGACATAGATATCCTCCAATAATCACACCTTGTTTTTGTGTCCAGTCACAGAAAATGGGGTAATAGCAATTGTGAAAAATATGAAAAACAAAAAGAGCTGTGTAATTGATGACGTTCCAATACATATCATTAAAATTTGTATATATGAAATAGTTAGTGTTTTAACTCACCTGATAAATATGTCATTCGAGCAAGAAATTTTTCCTGATGATTTGAAAACAGCTATAGTGAAACCACTACATAAAAAAGGAAGTAGGTCAGACATTAATAATTACAGACCAATTAGTACTTGAAACATGTATTTCAAAGGGATTCGAAAATGTAATGGCCACAGGACTAACATCTTTCTTCTCAAACTTCAATATGTTTTCTAGTCACCAACACGCCTATTTGAAAGAGAAATTCATTGAGACAGCTCTTGTTAATTTCAGTAATGAAATTCTAGAAGCGATGGAAAGAGGGGATCTATCCTGTGGGATTTTCATGGACTCACTAGGCAAACTTTACAAATACGGAATTCGAGGAAACTCTTATGACTGGTTGAAGTCGTATCTAAAAAACAGAAAACAAATCGTAGAACTGAACTTGAAAGATACAACAGCGCGGTCGGATACTTTGGGGACGTCTATGGAGTTTCACAGGGTAGTATATTGGGCCCAATACTCTTCATTATATTCACAAATGACATAAACATGGTGGTGAATTCAAATTCCGCTCACATAGTTAATTATGCTGATGATACTCATCTATTGTTGACAGGTGCAAACTTATTTCACATATTAAAACATGGCAGTACTGTAATAGAAAGAAGAAGACACCGAAGAGCATTGCATTCAATGATTTTAGAGTGACCTGTAACACCTCCGTGCAGTTTATAGGTATATATATATCGATGACACTTCAAGTTGGGTAAATCAAACAGATAATCTCTGCAGAAAACTACATATGCTATGAGAATCTTCAAAAAAAGCGTTGACAATGATGTTCTGATGACTGTATACTATACTAATTTCTACTCTGCAATAAGGTTTGGTATTGTCATTTGGGGATCCAGTCATGAGCTCAATAGAGTATTTGTCTGCCAAAAAAGTGTAATCAGAATACTTTTCGGTATGAAGGCCAGGGACTCATGCAGAGGAATTTTCAAAATGAACGGTTTATTAACAGTACCAGCGATATACATTTTTGAGTCATTGAAATTTTTAGTAAATCAACCAAGTTACTTTGAAAAGCATTATAAAACACATATGTATGGAACAAGGTTTAGAAATGATTTTTTTATATCCGATACATAAGAAATCCCTATATAAAAGAGGTACTGTCTACAGTGCGATTAAATTTTTTTATTCTCTCCCACAGGATATAAGAGACATTGGGATGGCCAGTAGTTTTCTTAAGTCTGTGAAAGAATTTTTTTGCAACCTAGAGCCTTATTCTATAGATGAATATTTTAACAGTCTATTTTACATTTCATTTCAATGACTCCGTACTTATATGTGCATGTGAATAGTTTTTTTGAATTTTATATCAGGTACTTTTGTTCGCTGACGTATTTCTCGGACAAAGTATTTCTTTTACCTCTGTACAAGATTTACATATACTCTGTGGAAATAAATGAATATCTATCATCTATGAAGAGAAAATTCTAACTTTGTTGTTTGATTTTGTATGAGGTGTTATCTTCGGAATTACTGATCCGATCATAAGAATTATTTCACTATCAGAAAGCTACACTATTCAGGAGTAATATAGGGTATATTTTCTATGATTGAAGAAAAAATTCGGTGAAAAATAATAGTACATTAAAATCAAAATAACACGAAAATTTGTGAGAAAGTCAAAATAATTAAGGCATTCATTTTACAGTTTTTGTGTAAAGCGGTGCTGGCAGATATTGCAAGCTTATTATTCCAGTTTCATTGACACTTTCTACAAGAAATGGAGGGTACGATACTATGATTATTTTTCAAATTATGTTACTCTTCGAAAGTGCATATAGATATAAAAAAAGTTTTTCGAAGGTTCAATAGTCATTTCTGTGGACCAAGGCATTTATTTGATCCATTTACTCTTTTCCTAAGTATGATGAAATTATCTTGCATAAAGCAAAACAAAAATGGTTACAATGGTTATTTACGTTCATAGGGCAGTAAGTAAGTAAAGAGTAGTTATATTTCAAACTTTCATGTCATACTAGTTCGGTATTACGTTAACATACAGAAAAATGTTTTATCTTTATGGCCCGTGTGGGCAATAAAGTGAATTTTATGCCCGCACGGACATGAAGTACACTGTTATGTAGCAAACACATATAAGCAAAGTTCCGACACATATAAGCAAACACATATAAGCAAAGTTCCGACATATATAAGCAAAGTTTGTACACTACCAGTGTGAATCATGGTTATTTTCCACGAGTATGAAGTATACAGCGTTTATTATGTTCAAGTTATATACTTTACTGTTTTAACAAATAACATAAACTTCAAATTTGTCACTGAAAATTAACATTCAGGTACAATTAAAAAAGTGAATAGAGGTGATTTATTATGTAATAATAACTACAACTGTAACACAATGGAGTCATTGTGTCATCAGGTGAGTAAATGGAATTGAAGACATACTATGTACCTCTCAGTTCTATCAAGAACAGTTAAGATAAATCAATTTTCTGTTATAGCCGTTGAAACATATCGATACTATTCTTTTACTTGAAAATTCAATACATATGTGTGCTCTGAGGCATATAAATTACATCACTACTCTCAAGTAATGATCTACACTTGAAGCAAACGTTACCCCACAAATCAGCAACACCCCTTATATCTGAAACAACTGTCTGGCTCGTATTATTCGAAAAGCCTCCGCAAGAACTCATTTGAATACTTGGCAGCGAGCAAGACACCCCGATCGAAATATTCAACCCTTATTTTTTTCCAGCCCTAACTAATTACGTTCGGGGTCCTTAAAAGGAATTACTTATCCTTCATCTGAAAGGAGCGGGTCGGTCGGTCGATGCTGCTCCTGCGAAGGTTGCTCCTGCGACGGTTTCCTGCGAAGAGAAAACTTCTCTTAATGCCGTAAATATTTAATGAGCGTTATTGGGGCTGCCTCGGCATTAATTTTCTTTCTCTCTGCATTGTGTAACACACGCATGAAAATTTCACGAAAACGGTTTTTCAGGAAGCATAATGGGGCGGGATGAGTTACTTCAGGACGCGAGGGGCGACTTCGTTGAGATGTTTTTATTGGTACGGCGTTCGAGGGGGTAGTTCGGGGAATTCGTATCGGTTCTAGAAGGTATTTTCTGAAAAGGTGAAAGCGTAGAGTAAATATTGTTTAAATGTTATCTGAGGAGGTAAAAATGTCCTGAAATCTATTTGTTCTTTTTTCAAAACCCTGGAAATGAAAAACAGAAAACTTCAAATTCTCATAATGCTATTTTTAGGGCAAATCGATATATTTAAATGAGCAAAATTGACTTTTTCATCAATTACATATCCGTTTTTTATTAAAACTAAAATAATTTTATATTGAAAAATACATTGAAAATCTGGTATATTTCCCTCTGGTGACTTTTTTTTCCAAAGATAGTTTGCCTCCTTTTCTAAGCTTATATGAAAATGTTTTATCGATGAAAATGTTTTTTCTGAAAAGCAAAGTTGAAGTGGGGAGATTCAAATCGAGGTAGATTGTGCCAAAATCAACGCTTGGTATAGCTATAGAAGAATTAGGAATTTCAGTGTCACATTTTGACATAACCCACTAAAAATACAATATCAATACAAATTTTCATATTGCCATCAAAACTAACCTAGGCTAGCATCATTTGAATCACGTCTGATTATTGAGATAAATAAAAATCAAACCTAACTAACCTAGCATCACTTGAATAACGTCTGACTATTGAGAAAAATCAAAACTAACTTACCTAGCATCACTTGAATAAAGTCTGATCAAGATAAATCTAAATCAAACCTAACTAACCTAGCATCACTTGAATAACGTCTGATTATTGAGAAATATTAAAGAATGGGACCAAATTTAATTATGGAGCAAATCAAAAATTTTTAATAGTAAATATTTTTCGAATTTTTTTTGAGAATTGAATATCATACCATATCGAGAAACCAGCACCTACAAAATATTTCAGAAATCGCGGTGGTGCATCATAATATTCGTCTATAACAGTTGTCGATTATTTTCAACAACCAATATAATTTTATCTTCTCATATATTATATATAAAGAGTATATTAAAATGTATTGAAATTAAACATATTTGAACAAAATAAAACTGATTATGATCCAAAATGTGCAATCATGTGAAGACTAAGTCAAACCTAACTCAACATAGAACCTTCACTCAACAAAATGTTATTAAACTACTTCCACAGCATCAATTAGGTCTAAATATTCAATCGCATCAGCTGAATGCAAAGAAACATCTTCATAAAAAACATACTTACCTACCATGAATTAAAACGCGTGTGGTCTGAGAAATTTTGTGGTGCAGAAAAAGAAGGCAGAACATGTCCATTTTCGAACTTTAAAGGATCATAACTTGCAATTGTATACTTTCCATTCGAATACAAAATAGAACATTTTGAAATTGTGGCAACATCGTACCGGTTATCTCTATGCAGCAGCTGTCAATCAAGTGACTGAAATTTCATGAATGTTGATGTCAACTTTTTGACTTGTAGTAATTAAATTCCAGCAATGAATACAAACTGTATGAGCTGTAATATGCACAAAAACATAATATTTATTCAAGAATAGTATATGTAGATATAATTTCATGAATGTAGTGGTAAGTACAAGGATGATAAAACAGTGAATCTAAGGTTTTTTTTCGAACCCTCCGCACATTTATTTTCATTGAAATGAGGTTTTCCTATGGTTTCCGCGCCAAAATTCCATGTTTTCCATTCATTTTAAGGTACCCTGAACTTCCCCTGCGATTTTCATCAGAATCTGAGATTTGACGTGTTCTTCTACACCTTTACCATATTTTTTAATTCATTATCCAAATTCATAAACAAATTCAAATTGAAGTGAACTTGACTGTTATTGCTGGATGAAAATTCACATAAATATCAATTTCCTGTGCCGTTCTCACTGTTAATGGGTTCACAAAACCGCGACACGTGCTTTGCTGTAAAATTGCCTCCTCAAGTAGAATAAAAGAACATCGTTTACAAAACTGTGATTGTGGTTGAGTGGAAGAACAAGTCTTTTCTTTGGACGAGACTTGAACTCTGCCTTTTAACTGATTTTATAGATGTTTTATATTATATAATACTTAACTGTTACCTGTTTATTATTCAGTCAATAAAAACCATTTATTTTTATTATTATATTTTTGTTAAATTTCAAAAACTCGATACGTAACAAAATAGCTTCATCTTGACTATTATTCTGGAATAATAGTCAAGATGAAGCCTCTGAAGAAGCTGGCCACTCGCGCTAGCGAAACGTCAGGAAGAAATTCCAAAGAACGACGGCCTTCAAACCCGAAGAGAAGTAGTAACACTCCATATGATACCGACAAAATAGTCACTCAATTTTGCATCTTTTCAATATTACAGTTATGTATCGCGGCAAATATACCATTTTCAATATTCCAAAGTTATGGTAAAATCCATGAACATTAAGCTTATCAAACATCTGGAGAAATCAGGAATAATCAATGATCGACAATATGGATTTCGCCATCAAAGATCGACCGGTGACTTATTGGCGTATGTTTCACATATTTGGCAGCATTGCATCGGAAAAAATCTGAGAAACTTTAGCTGTTGCACTCGACATTTCGAAAGCGATTGATCTAGTTTAGCATCAGGCTATTTAATTTTCATGTATTTTGAGTCAATGCACCAATTTTTTATTCCTCATTATCCATCAACTTGTATAACCCAGCTCCGAGCCAAAAAAAAAGGTCAAAACTTGCGCCCCATCCACCGTATCCTCTGCTACCGTCCCGGCAGAAATTAATTTTCCGGAAGGATTATCAATAACAGCGGCGGTCCTGATCCTGCGGCAGTTTAAAGGACGCAGCCACGCGACCAGGATCGAGTGAAACAAAAGAAATGCGTTTCCTATTATCATGAGAGCCCTGAGTGGATGTTTCGAATCAAGAGACATGGAATGAAGTTGGCGCGGGGTGAAAAAACGCGGGGGCACGGTTTTTTTGGGTGAGGATCGCGTGGGGTGGCGCGTTCTCGGGTAGCGGCAGTGGCGCGTGAGCGGGATGGCTGCAGGGGTACAATTCATGTTAATAAAGAAATTTTTTGTTTGTTGTTTTTCTTGAAATTATACTTTTTTCAATGAATTTATGGTTATAAACAAACCAGAGTTGAATAATATATCGGTAAGTATATAATGAAACCTCTGATAATCCTATTAATCCAGTAAAAATAATGAACAATTTCATAAATGCAAAAAAACAATGAAAAAGTTGAAGGCTGATCTGCTTTCGCAAAGTTTCGATCTTCAATGATGGAATTGTGTTGACCTATTTTCTTGTGTTTTTGGTTTTTAACCGATTGAATTTGGGACACTGGAAATACAATCCCCTTTTTAAATGCACCTAACCAGTTCAGCTCATTGGAAAGAACCAGGTGCACTTCCTGGGTGATGGAAAAATCTCTTTTATCGATTTCTTTTATATGAGTGACTGACGTTATATGATTCAATAAGTATGTGAGAGAGGTTAATCTGAAGGCGCTTTCAGTTTGATTATCTGAACTCACTGATATTAAAAGGTTTAATACCTAAGATAATACTTACAAGCGGTGCCAACATCATTATTTTGTGTTTGATTGGTCATATAATTCACTAAACATGGTTCCACTTTCACAATATCATGTCTTCGATATCATTTGCATGTTTTTACTGCTGAAATAGTTATTTGTGATATAAAAATACAAATTGAATAAGGTCATAATCAAATCCAAACAAAAAGATTGAAAATGGAATTTTTGGAAATTGAATTAAACTTTTCATTGATCAAAGTAAATAATGTTGTGACAAGAAAATATATTGAAAATATGAAATATGGTCAAAAAAATGAGATATCGAATATAAAATATAAGTCAGAAAAATATAAATGAAGAAATAAGTGAAATAATATGAATAAATGTTGAAACCAAGTTTCAAGTTTAGTGGACTCACGATGTTTCGATTGTTGGTATCCGCAATCGTCTTCAGGTGATGACTGACAATATTTCGAGGTATGGTCGGTTATAAAGACCAGAATTCCGTTTGTTGGGGTAAAGGGGGTGCTACAATAGTTATTTGTTTTACTAGACAACAAAGTAGTAGATTGACTGCCGCTACTGATAGTTCATAGCCGATCATAGCGAAGCTAGGCAGTCAATTTACTTTGCTGTCTAGTTGAACATATTTTTTCCGATTGTGTATAATGATATATGTAGGATATTGTATTTGCAAATTATAACAATTCTTACAATCTTTTTATTTTTTCTGTGGTGATAAATTGAAACAAAATTTGATAGAAATCGCAAGTGTTGGACTGGTTGGTTGCTATGAAAATGTATATGTTCATTATGGACAGTGATAGCAACTTAGAAGTACTTACTCCTCCAGACATATATCAATCAGAAAAGTATTACTTCAGCTACCTAGGCAGGAAAGTCCTTACTTTGCTGTCTAGGCAGGAAATGTAATACTTTGCTAATTGATATGAGCCTGCAAAATTATTGTTTACTGACAATCGAGAAAAAGAATATTTTTCGGAAAAGTTTCAATGCAAGCATTTGCTCAAACATTATTCACATCATCTTTGTTGGGGATTTCATACCGTATTGTAATCCTCTTCACATAATGAGTTGCCATATTGTGTAGATATTCGAAATACGGATGTACGTCACTGGATATATCCACAACTAACTCAAACGATGCCAACCAATTTAATTCAACCCTGTCTGATGCATAAAAAATACTCGGCGTTTCACAATTTGATGCCAGCATTTCCAAACGGGTGAACTACACGTATCTATTTGGAATACGCGGAAAACTACCCCTGTTAGGCAGTTTTTAATTTCCTTCTCACGATGACTCATTGGATTCCAGTCGATTTTTTCAACATTTAGCGAACGTAAGGTTTATTTTTAATCCGATAGATTAGTTTAATTTCATTAGGGAAATTGGTTTTTTATGTTATATCCGAGCGAACGATCGGTACAAGATTAATGGTTTTTTAATCATTCAGAGATTCTGATGGAAACGACTACACCGGGAATTGGGTGGAAAAATTACTTGTTGAAGGAAGGTAATTGAGTTGCCTCTCTTCGAGTGAATGGGAAAATGCTATTAGGATCTTGAGAACATTATTCAAAGAAAGTTCATCAAACGAAATCTGCCGTATATGGAAAATAATTCAACTCAAAGCGCAAATATATTCAGTAAAAACCAAGAACTGAGTTGTAAAGAGTTTAGTGTATTGTTACGATATATCCTTGGGTGCGTTTATCAAAACTCCAAAAAACACTTCACTAATTTCATTACAACTCTTTATCGCAATACAATCACTCAAATTGCTCCGCTAACTACCCTCACGAACTGTACTTCAACTCTTTGTAATAGAAATTCTTTACTTCGACTTTTACACTTAGCAATACCAAAGCTCTCTCAGATAAAAACTCTGTAAAACTCTCCGCCTCTCCAAGCTAGAAACTCTGATAACTATCTGAATAACAATCTTCATAAGCGATGAATCGCTTCGGTATATATACTTGCTCACACCTATGTAGAATCTTCCAGTCAAATCTCGATGATCGAATATTACTAGATCTCGCAAATAACCGATTTTCCTTCGATCCCTTATAGTAATTTGTGTTTACGAGCGACAGGGCCGGCGCTAGGAGAATTCGTAACAGTATTATGCAACGATCATTTAATGATGTTTATTAATATAAGAGCATTAACCAGGATACAAGCCGAACGTGAGTTTCGTATGGTTTATGTCAGTGTATTAATAACAGTTACATGGGAGTGGCATACGCATTTTTTTCTACACCCGATACATGCTAAAGAACTATAATTATTATGAAAATTTTCTCAGAGATCAATTACCCTAACACCAAACTGATATATTTTGCACTCGACGCGCGTTTCTCTAACAAGGTTAGCATCTTCAGGAGAAGAAAATTGAAACTAAATCTAAAGCTAGGGTTAGTTGTTTATATACCTAAAATTTTTTGGTCCAATAGTGGACTTTGTTTATTACTGTCAATTATTCTCATTAATTGCTCGATTATGAACTACAACAATGACTACCTGCTAAATTCATTGGTCCGTCATCTGTTATTATTGATTATTCTGATTACTTTCTCAACAATGAATTGAAAAGCGAGCTGAAAGGGATATGTCCCTTGTCACCATTCATGCTGTTTTTACATTTTGCTATTTCTAGACTCTCACATGCATTTGAGTAGACTTGTGCCATGCACATGCTTGATCAGTTCAAGATTGCTTTCACCAATTTTGTGGTCATTTTGTAGAGCGTGTTGGGCGACACTGGATTTTTCTACCCTTCCGTATTTCATGTGTGCTAAATGCTCCTTGAAACGGATTTTAATAGCTCGTCGGCTCTGGCCAATGTATTTGGTGTTGCAATCTTGACAACTGATTTCGTAACTTCCCGACTTCTCTGAGTTTTCTAGTTTATCTTTTGCGTTACCAAGAAGCTGTTGTAATTTGTAAGATGTTTTATATGCATCTTTCATATTCACTTTATCAAATCAAGTCTTCTAGTATATTGAGGTTCATATGGGGTTACTACAAACTTTTCATTTTTCTTATCTTTTTGAAAAGTCGAAGATTTATGAAGTGTTTCCCTAAATTTACATTTTCTAATTATCTTATCAACTATCTCTGGGTTAAAACCATTCACTTCAGCTACATACCTAATCACTCTCCTCTCATTGTCGAACTTATCTTTTTTCAAAGGAAAAGTTATTAACCTATGGACAAGGAATTGCAGTGCCGCCATTTTATGTTGTGGACAATGATTCGAGTCATTTGGAATGTATCTGATTGTGTTCGTGTCTCTCCTGTGAATGTCAAATTCTATTTCATTCTGTTCGTTCCTTATAACCAATACATCTAACTACTCCTATCTCTATCTACTCCTGAAGATGCTAACCTTGTTAGCGAAACGCGCGTCGAGTGAAAAAAAATATCAGTTTCAGGAAAGTTTAAACTTTTTCACCAAAGGTTCCAATCTCAACTTTTATTTATTTATAATTATTATATTTGTATTGTGAGTGTCACTATTCTGGAAGTGGAAGGAATATTTACATTTATTTCATTATTGCTAGTCTCAATAGAGTTCAATATTGTATTGCAAATGCTGATTTTTTTCAGGCGGTTTTTTGACAGCCGTGTGGAAAGTACTTTCCGCACAGGTCAGTTTCCATTGGAGTGGAGAGTGCGATATGCGTTACTTTCCTTTGTGGTCGTAGTAATACTATCTCTTGTTCGAATTGTTCATGAATAAATCATTATTTGTTGACAAAATGGTTAAGACTTTCGCGGCCGAGGTTATTAGTATAACTACTTCTCTTCGGGCTTGAAGGCAGTCGTTCTTTAGAATTTCTCCCTGACGTTTCGCTAGCGCGAGTGGCCAGCTTCTTCAGAGGCTTATTCATCTCCGATGACTAAACAGTTCGATTTCTCAAGGCGTATTTATATTGATGCAGGTAGTCTGGAGTGTTAATTACTTCTGTCGGGTTCGGGGAATATTCATCATTATTAGTTGCCGCACTACCTGCTGTGATTTCATTAGTTATTCTTGTTTTCCTCAGAATCGGATTCCAAATTCTGTTTAGAGTCAACGCTTCTTCCTTTCTGTTAAAATTGACCGCATGTTTTTGGATCTTTATTGCCTCCCGTACCAGTCGGCTATGGTAACCCTAGTTGGGGGCAATCAGTGTTGCATTTTCGAACAGAATCTTGTGGTCGCCCTCACTCAATGCGTGTTCCGCCACCGCTGATTTGTCGGTTTGCCCCAGCCTGCAGTTCCTTTGATGCTCTTTGAGCCTTGTACCCATGGATCTTTTCGTGGTACCGATGTAAACCTTCCCACAGGTGCACGGTATGCGATAAACCCCTGCCGCTGACAGTGGGTCTCTTTTGTCTTTAGCCGACCTGAGGCTTTGCTGGATCTTCTTGGTCAGCTTGAAAACTGTTTTAATGTTATATTTCCCCAAGAGTTTTCCAATTCTGTCAGTGACCCTCGGGATATATGGCAGATATGCATTCGCAACTACCTGAGAGTCCTCCCTGTTAAGCCTCTGAAGAAGCTGGCCACTCGCGCTAGCGAAACGTCAGGAAGAAATTCCAAAGAACGACGGCCTTCAAGCCCGAAGATAAGTAGTTATACTCATTATTTGTTGTTTTTTAATGCTTGAACTTTTCATTATTCTTCTACTACGTTTCACTGAGGATTTAATTGAAACCGCTAAATAAAATGTGTATGTGAAAGTGTATAAACCGCCCGAACTTAATAGAGGGTGCGGTTTTCAAGGGGGGCTTAACGTCGTCGTCGGGAAAATACAATTCTGACAACGTTTCACGGTCCTTTTTGTAGAACAGTGGATTTAATTCTCAAAGCGGTGCACTTTACCGGTTAACATTTTCGTAATGGATTACTTAGTGCCTCTCTAATTAATTACGACGCCAAAGCCGGGCTTTCTTCACGCCTTCCTGCATTTTTTCGCTTCGCTTTTAATCATATTAGAATTTTTCGCGTTTTGCTCCAGACGAATTGTCTCTTTCGAGACAACTTTAAGACGCACTTTGCGCTAAATATGAATTAACAGACGTGATTGTTTTTAATGGTACCATCCATCAAGATTCTGGAAAAGGTATCATTTTCCATCAAGGAACTTTATAATGTTTATTCGAAATGAAAAGAGCAAGGAGCTTGAAATATTGAGTGTCAGTGTGATGCTTTCAAGGAATATTGTTGTTGAATTGAACTGGCTGATACTTAATAAAAATCCATTTTTAACGAAAAAACTACAGTTTCCTGTACCATTCTCGCTAATTACGGGTTTACCAAACAGAGAATCATGCTTAAAAGTGTAGAGTGTGATATCTCACTTGGTAACTAGTTTTTTTTCTCTAAAACTTAAAGTTGTCCACGAAGATCAAAGTCAATTTGATGTCGATGTATTACCAGAATTCAAAATTTACTTTTCAGTTGGAACTTATGAATGATTTCTGCTTTCACTAATTTCCAAAATCAAGGTATCGAATTTTGTCTGATCACTTCACTACTAGTATATTCTTTGGTAAATTTCATGGAGAATAACCCCCAAGATGTAAGTCAATTGGGTGTCTTTACAAAACCGGTCTTCAATATATCTATTTATATTTGGTATACAGAGGGTCTTCTTCATATGATAAAAATTATTGTATTGTTTCCAGAATTCCTATTTATTTTTGTTACATTCATTATTCCGATATATTTATAAATTTTTTCTCTTTCTTTGTTCATATTCCAGAAACAATTTTTGAAACCGTGGTGTGATTCTGTAAAAAAACATAACCATTAAACGTTGTGATATAACCTCAATGCAACAGTTACATTACAATATTATATGGTACATTATCGGTTATAATTGCACGAGTGCATAAAAATTACCAATAATTTTGCAAGAAAGCGTGATATCTAAAAATTGCAAGAGTTTATTTTCATGTTTTGGCGAAAGTGCCCGAGTCCGAAGGACGAGGGCTCTTTTACAAAATATGAAAATAACCGAATGCAATTTGTGTAAGATATCACGCTTGAATGCCAAATTATCTGGTCATTTTTATGCACGAATATAATTCATTGGAATATTTCACGAATAAAGAAATTCTCAAGGAAATGTTATTTTTTGTTCATTTATACTTTCCTCTATAGATTGTATGGAGTACTCACCTAAACGCGAAATGTTTTTCTATTTTTGAAGTCTACCTGACATTCATTTGTGTTGTTTACTGACGTCTAGCGATACGGTTTCAAATGTGTTGTTATGGTGACTTGATACAATGCAATTACCGCTGTAAGTTTTCGATAATTGCATTGCTCTCATGGGACATTTTATATATGAGGGAAATATTCGATAAATGTTACTGTAACATGTATGCTATAGAGATGTTATAGTGAGATAATAATAATAAATCGTAATAGGATACATAGCAATGTTACAATATCAAAAAGTTTGAGTTGATGCAATGTATCTGCAACGAATCCGATTCATAATTTTAATATTATATTATTGTGCTGAAACATTATCGAAACATTCACTATCAACGTTTATGATACCATAATATAATATTTTATCACATAACAATTAATAACCAAGTTATATTCGACAAAATGGTTAAGGCTTTCGCGGCCGATGTTTTTCGTATTACTACTTTTCTTCGAGTTTTTCAAACCCGAAGAAAAGTATTAATACAAGTTATATTTTTTATCAGTGATGTATAGACTACGTTGAGTGGTTATGTTTTTTTTTGGCAGAATCACACTATAATTCAATAAATGGTTCTGGAATATAGATGAAAGAACACGAAAATATATATAGTGAAATAACGAATATAAGAAAAATAAATATATAGGAATTTCAGAAATTCAAATTAGAATTATTATATGAAGAGTAGGCTAAGTTGATTTTTTATTATATTTCCATCTGTTTTTTTTCCTCTGCCTATAAAACTCCTGAAACGTTCTTCCGTTGAGGTCCGGATCAGGTGTTACATACTTCATTTTCCAGCATAAAATACAAATTTGATGTCAAAACGGGAAGTTCTTGTTTCTTTTGGAATTTGTGGGCCATTCAGTTCATCTAACTACATTCTACCTTCTTGTTGTACATATTATGATTACTATTTTCCCAAATATTTACATATCTGACCTTTATCAAAACGACATTTCATATCTAAATGAAAAAAAAAACTCTTACCTTATGATTTGCTTCATCGTTCATATGAGCACTTGTTTATCATCAAGGATACTGGAAAATAAAAACTCGAATAGCGGCACTTAGCAAGACCACAACATAAAGAACTACTATACGGAAACGAAAGAGTAACCTAACCTCTAATTGTGAAAAAAATATTCGGCCGTGATGATTACATTATGAGTAGCTGTTATATCACATAAACGTTGATACATATATATAGTGAGAAAACATTTTTTCGTTGTTACAAAGTATGTGGTCTCGGTAGTGTAGTGGTTAGCATATCTGCCTATCAAGCGGAAGGCCGGGGTTCGAATCCTCGCCGGGCCACCGTGCTGGGTAATCGCACGTTAAAAGGTAAGGCCTCGTTGATCCATTGCTCGCACAAGTTTCGACTTTTGAGGGTTGACGTTCGTCAGCTGGTTAACGAAAACGAACAATTTTAGAACAATTTTTTTAGAACAATAACATTACCTACATACATATATGAGACTAATATTTTCTAACAAAATGAATATTGCAATCTGATCCGAACAAATGTTTTTCAATGTTATTTATATGTTTCATGTTGAGAGGATAATTACTTAACGTTACCTATATATCACTGATAAAAATAAGGCGGTTATCAAAGCAGCTATGACTGGTATGTGACAAAACTGTTATAGGTATCATGGTTTCATATAAGTTGTTGGTAAATGTATCGATAATGAAGCTGATACGTTGCAGATACATTGCATCAACATAATTTTTTTCATGTTGTAACATATCTATGTATCCTTCCCGGACATTTCACAATAACATCTTTATAACATACATATTGAAGTAACATATAACATTGTAATGACACTGCTGCATTCGGGTTATTTAACAATGTTTAGTGGGAAAGATATCCAATAACAACGTGATATGCTACACTAATTGCTGAGGTATCTACTTGTTCATCCATAGAACTCTTTTATAGATATTGAAAGATAATTAATTATTCATAGAGATATCACAGAGCGGAGCTGCAGAATTAGAACATCCGGTATTTAGTAGAAATAGTTCGTTCCTGATAACATTCAAGCATAATCTGAAATCTCATCTCTTCTTGTACAAACGGTCATTCCATGAGAAACTTGGAAGGAATCTCGAACAGACTTCTGACCACTTTTAATCGTCAGTAGAATCACTTCAGTTAAATCTCTTCCAATCGACATAACCGCAAATAAGTAGATTTGCCGATAAAATCAACGGAAGTACAATGCGACTTCTTCCGGTAGATTGAATAGAGAAGAGTCATTCACATAATCGCAATTTAAAGCTGTTCAGCTGCCACGCAAGTTGACATGTTCATATTGTGACGTTTTGGTCAAAATAGGAAATAGCTCACAAGTGGGCATTACGCATTCCATTTTTAACGGTTTTCATCCGGATTTCTATTATATGTCCCGTGCATACTTAAACAGACTTCGAGAGGAAGTCAATTCGGCGTGAAAGATTGACATTTCGACCTCATTATATTCGACGAGTCTATTTTTACATGTCATTTGAATACAGTTGATTATAGGGTTCGTTTTTCTTAGAATTTGAGTTTTTTCATTTTTGCCCCTACGTTACAATGGTAGTTATATGCTTCATTTCATTCAGATTTCTTAGATATGATTGAGATTTTTTTTCATATCAAAACGGTTACGTGCATTTGAAACCGTCGGTTTTAACGAATTTGTGGCAGGATAAACCGTTACTCTCTCAAAAACCGAATACTACATTTGCCAGGTCCTTGAGGAATGTCGATTCTTAACAAGGACAAGATGTAGACAAGTTGTAGTACCTTTTATCTTGCCTGTAACAATAATTGAGGAGTTTCAACTTTTCTGCTAGAGATATGTGGATTAATCATCAAAATATGTAAGTATTAGCTTTTGCTGTAATGGTTATGAATGAGATTAAGCATTTAATTAGATATAAATTTTGAGTAATTTCATCTTGGACCTGATATATGTATGATTATGTTCCTAATGTTCTTCAATTGAAAAATAATAGAAGAATTATAAATCAAATTGATGCCACACTCATTAAGTGGGCCATTTTATACTTATGCCGCGTGATTTTTATAAATTGTTATTATTCGAGCATCGCAATGAAAAATTTGAGAATCAGTGGTTCAAATTGAAATATTCAAAATTTGGTATCTATTATTCAGACCAGGTAGAGAGATAATTTATGTTCCAGATTATATGTAAACATGTATTCTTTATACAGAAACACTTATCTGATGTCAGAATGTGGTATCATCAAAGACGAACATTCAAGACATTAAACAATTCAAAGAAAAACATTTGAAATATTGTTGATATAGCATCACAAATAAAAATACCGAAATGTCACATTTTAAAATAACATACTTTCAAATATGGTAGTAGCATTATAAAAAAAAATCGCCAAAGTGGAATCCTCCACAAACATATTCCATACCAAATTCTTGTCACAACTCGTGCATGGTATAGCTCCACTAGCTGAGGTATTTCAAATATATGTTTGAAATTCCTCAACATGAAACATATAGAATACAATTTTTTCCATTAAGTGTGTACAGTGATTTTTCCTAGTCACACTCTCTTTGATAGTTATGAATTTTTAAAATTTGGGTTTTCTCAGCATTCAAATCAGAGAATTTATGCTGCACCAGTCTTGCATCACTTCTACAGCTTCGTCTGTAGCTTAATGCATACCTACTAATTTAGTTTTTCTGTGAAATTATCAATGACGTGTCGTCTGCATACAGTTGTTATATGAACGTACTTTTTGAAAGTCGTTATTGTGCGGTAGATGAATTTCAGAATTATTTCTCCTTATTTCATTGTGTTCTTAACCTACCACAATTTGGAAAAATAGGAATTAATATCGGAATCTATACAAATGTAGAGGTCAGAATTTCAATCTACCCCGAAATGTTGCTGCGTTAATAAAAAAATGTGTTCTGATGATTTAGATGTACATCTTGTGTTCACTTTTTCGCACTTCCAAAGGTCTGGATGTTTTACCGACATATTTTTTACCGCACGAACAGGGAATTTACAATTACAATACAATTCTTTGTATTTCACTTGAATCAGTCTTCAATTTAGAGTATTTGTTGATTTGAACGTTGTTCTAACTTATATAACGGAGATAAGGTATAATGTTTGTAACAGGATGTGTAGTTTGTGCAGGTCATAAGTCTATCCCGTGGTGTGTATTACGATTTTCAATGTCAATGTATTTTCAAAGAAATTCTCTTGTTATTCATTTTCTTTCAATACCGATTTTATGAAGTTAACCTCCTCATCGATCCTTCCCGAAAACAAACTGAAAGAGAAATAAGTATTTGATTATCATCAGTTAGGGTGGATGCATCAGCTCTCATTATCAAGGAACAGGTAACAAATAGTAAGTAACAATTATCAATGATGAGTTGAACTGCCTAAATTTACTGTACAAGTAATAAGTAAGAGATGGCCAACGTTTAACTTTCTTACTTTAATTGTAAAATATGTATCTCTAATGTGCAGGTTATGACGGATTATATGATCATAACCAAATTTTTCTTCAAATAATTTGTTTTTTGCGACTGTTCATGAAATTGAAACTATAGTTGCGATTCTAGTGGAATTTCTCAAGAAAACAATGATATTGCATTTTCAATTTCAATCCTCGCCGGGCCACCGTGCTGGGTAATCGCACGTTGAAAGGTAAGGCCTCGTTGATCCATTGCTCGCACAAGTTTCGACTTCTGAGGGTTGACGTTCGTCAGCTGATTAACGGAACGAACAATTTTAGAACAACAACAACAATTTTAGAACAATCTTGGACTCTCCAAAACGAAGGTAGGGTATATAAAAATGAATAAAAAATGTTACTCAAAAGTTTATGTAAGGTGAAAGTTGATTCCCTTCCACAAGCTTTGATCATCGTTAAATTTTTGTGTATGAATGCCTTCTTTGTCATTACTTTCTACTTGATAATTGTTAATCGCTACTTGTTCATTGTTCCTTGATAATTGAAGATGCATGAAGCCACCTTTATTCTTGAAGTCTGTAGAGAGTTATACGTGAACTTGCTGATTGAAAGGACGCGTTTCATTCAGGAAGGATCTGTTTTTGAATACGCAGCAACTTTTCGCGGTTCATCAAAAATATACCCTTTTACTCTTCTATCAATTCCCCCACGAACGTCCTTCAAGAATGTATCCAGATCGTTGGGACACAGTATATAAAATACTATCATTGTTTGTATGAATTGAAGACAAGATAACTCCCCGACTCTTGTTCGGGAATCCGGTAGTCAAAACGTTAATTACAACTCGGAGAAGCCTCTTAAAGGGCGCGCGTGTCACGGAATAACTTCCGTCCGCCCCCCGACTAATTATTGCAGGTGCCCATCGGGGAATGATCCATCCCCACATCCCCACCGCTTGATTCCTCTTCCGCCTCTCGAGATCCACCGTCGTTCTGCTCTGGGGCGGTTGGGGGAAGGAGTTCGGCTCGACTTTGAAACATCACGGAGGAGATATCGGGGAAAAACAAATGCTTAAAAGGATGGAGAGTCGTTCTTCAGGTTTGAAATCATTAATTGAATGTACAGGTGGCTGGACCAACACATCTTGTGAACCAACAGAGATAATACATGTTTTTAGAAGTTCAATCTTACCATTAGTGCTTAAAGGTGAAAAATGTGTGAGACAACGTAGTATTGAATTTCTGAGCCTAAAGTTATATATCATACCAAATCACGTGAAATCGATCGAAAATTACAACTCATTCAAGACTAATATTAAAACTTGGTTACGTCATATAAAAAGATACAAAATACTTACACGATATAATTAACAAAAAATGAAGAGAATTAATTCTCAACTGCTCAACTGTTCTCTGGATTTCATTTCACTGAGACTATAGTCATTGTTGTGATTTAAAAAAAAATCAAAATGTTTGTTAACAGTTGTGTAAATGTATACATTTAACTTCAATCTTTCATAGTTATATTTTATATTCGTTAGACTCTTCTATTTTTATGTTTACGATTTTATCTGCTTTTTTACATTATGAAATTTCTACATTCACACACATTTTATTGTTTGAGAATGTCTCGTCTATCTCATACCCCATATCACGCACAAGCTGTTTCCAATACAGCTTCAGAGATTACCCTGTTTATTCATCACCATTAATATCAATCGAAACTGTGCTTGTGTTTACCTACATGTAGGTTGGACAGTGACCAATTGCGTTTGAGGAAGGAAATATACTCCCTACCTCTCTCGAAACTTTCCAAACTCATCGTCTTCTTTTCACACAAATAGCACATCATATTGGCTGAACCCCGATTTCATATTGGTCCAATATAACGTAAGCGGAAAAATTTATATTGATCTGACATGAATCAAACTCGATAAAACTATATTCCAATCTGAATATTGGTTCAATATTGACAATGAATTGTAACTGCATATTATAAGCTGCAATATTGATAATATATGGGTTTGTTAACTCATTGCCAATATCAGAATTACCATACCAGGTGATGATGAAAAATATAAGTTTAACAACATAGAGATTTCAATATTGTCGGCATATTTTTTATATACTCAATTGTCAACATCGGAATTCCAATATATATGTTCGATATTGTTTGGGAACGTAGATTAAGTTATTGAATTAGCAAATCAGGTGGTATATTGGCATATAACTGCAATATAGATAAGCGAATTCTGATTTTGCTTGAATGTTGTTTCCACAGTAAAATGGAAATATTTAAATCGTCATTTTTGAATCACAACTTTATAGGAGTATTGAGATTTTGAGAGTATACAAGCAGATATCAATATTGGTATTGCAATATTTTTTACAATGATTCATTACTAAAAAATATGGAAAAATTGAAATATCGATGTGTGGTGAATTTCAATACTAGAATATCACGTCAAGAACTTTTGGCACAGAAAGTTTCACATTCCAAACCGCCTTCACATAAGAAAGAGATGTTTCAGTGTTTATTCAAATAGATTTTCATTATAACCAAACCTTCTAACATTTTGATGTTGTCTTGAACATAACACATAACTTGAAGTCACCGCATCCATACCATCTAGCTCCCTATTCAGTGGTCGACAATGATATTGCCATATTGTAGATGGTGAGTTTCAAGCCTTGCAGTAGCCAGATTTTTTTCCAGAGAGTTAATAGATATGAGTGAGTAAATCTCTTAGGATAATGGTGAAGTAAAAGACGAATGAATATTTCCGAAGATAAAAACTAAAAATCATGAAGTGATATCAATCGAATATATCTTTTTTGTGAATATGTTATTCACAATATCGTACCAATATAGTCAATCCATTTCATTGTTTCCGAGTATTGATCCAATATCGCCGAATGATCACATTTTTTTATGGCCAATATGATACTCACAGTATATGGTTAACATTCCCGAAAAACTGAGCCAATATTGGCCTAATATATTTGTTCTACTTGGGCAAAGTTGTTTTACAAAATAAGCTTAGCTACCTGACAAAATCTTATAGCTGTCACACAGTGTCTGTTTTGTTTTCCCATTCCAAAAACTAGTTTTATGCTCCTTTATTCGTGTGTTGAATGATATTCCAATTTGACTTATATAAGTCATCGGGCACCTCTGTGACATACCAGAAATATCTCAATAAAAAGTCATTGTAATTAGAAACCTAGTCAGCTCAAAGTGCATGAGTATCATGTTCAATGCAGTTCATGGTGAGTTCAAACCCCACCGGTGTAATTTTTTCAGCTACCTACAGATGTATTACCTGAAAATTGATATAATGTAAAAATATCAAAATGCATTTCTGTTGACGATTCAACTCATGTATAAAATATCCCATAAGCCGCTGTGATTTTGTCATTATGACAGCGAAAAAACTTTGCCCTAAGTTTTTCAGCGACAAAACGGAACCTAACTCTTGAAAGCATGGCAACCAGAATTGTAAACAAATCTTTGACGGAGTCTTTGTCAATTTTTCACTTGCGTTGTCAAAAGAGTATATCTGCCCCCAGATTCTATTTCACGAATTCGATTGTCGAGTAGCTCAGACTGTGACTGTAGATGCGCTGTACCAAAAATATACGCATATTCTGAACAATTCGATAATCGAATTCGTGAAATAGAATCTGGGCTCAGATCTGTCAAAATGAAATATAAGAATTGTGTTTTTAACGATTGTACTTTTCCGTTGAATTGAATAAACTAAACTGTATTCATCAGTGGCGGATCTAGGATCAGGTCAAAGGGGGGGTCTATAATTTGAAAAGAAAAATATATATATATATATATATATCAGAAAATTATGAGCTACCGTATAGCAACAACTAGTCAAGATCCAAAAAAAAGGTGAAAGAGATTGACATGAGCAAAATTTTAAGGTGTAGCCGGGAGGTAAAGTAGGTTCGAAACTTTACTTTTTTTTAAATCGAATCGAGTTGATTTAACCTAATCAACAGCATATTCTACTCATACATAGTACATTCAAATCGTTACCGGCATACACAATACTCATCATAAATGAAACAAGTCTAATTTTTCAAATACTGCGCCAAAAAGGATCCGATGGCAGCACTGTCAGAAATTTCTCGAACTTTTCCTCGATAATCCTGACCAGTGTCAATTTTCATAAAGTGTCATCGAGAAAAATTGCAATTTGATAGCTAAAAAAAAAAGAATTTCATTTTGAACCTACAAACATGAAGAGGACTCTATTTTTGTATTTTACTCGGCTTGATCCAGCTTCTGAACCGACTGAACCAAAAAAAAGGAAAGAACAATCGGTGAGTCCAAAAATTTCAAGCGAAATTTATTTGTTTGTTTGGGTAACATTCAATCCAGATCTTGTTTGTACTATTTTTAATTCTTGAGAATTATTTTTTTAGGAATTTGAGGATTATTAAATTGAATAAATTGGTTGTTAACAAATGAAAATTTACTAATGTTTAAATGTAGCTTGCTCTTTTGTTTTCAATGGAGTATAATAATAATTATTAAAGTTCTTCAATTTTGAAGCAAAAAAATTTATTCTTTTTTATTTTTTATTCTTCCTCATGTGACATTTTTCGTTCCTTAACAAAATTTGGAAATTAGGAGCCGATTAAGATTGATAGAAAAATCTCTTATTTTCCCAATGTGGGGGGGGTCCGGACCCGAACCCCCCCCCTCGTGGATCCGCCACTGGTATTCATTAAATTGTCGTAGCGAATTACACCCGAGCTTTTTTTGTCGAAGAAAACCATTTATGATTCGAGTGTAGTTAAAAACTGACAGAAAAAATTACTCGTCCTACGGACTCGTAATTTTTTCAGAGGCAGTTTTTTTCATTGAGTTGCCAAGCAACAAAATTCTCATCGAAATGTCAAGTTTACTTCGACGAAAAAAGCTCTCGTGTAATTATAAGTGAAATATCTACACGACGTTTTGATCCAGAAATCCCTTTTTTTATCAATTAACAGGGTATACAAGGACATCCAGTAAAGTCATAGAAAAAGTATGGTATTCGACCCGCGTGAAATGGTAATTACTCGCTCGTTGAATGCTTGAATTCTATGTGACTCTTTCGAACCGTTACGAAGTTTATAATCGGATAATAACTAAATCAGTGTTTTCCCCATCGGTATCGATCCGAAGTCTTACAAGCACCCACCACCCCGTCACGCTGAATCAAATACCGAAACTCGCTGCAGAACTGATGGCACATCCGTCTTATCTACCCTCTCCGATATATTCATACAGCATAACACCGTCCCCATTGTCTTTATCTGCACCACGCATTGTATTCCCGAAAAGGAGCGACAAGGTGGTGCCCTTGGGGAAATCAGGCGACGAAAAAATTAACATTTAGAAAAAAGTTAATTGCGGTGAAACAGTCCTGTTAGGCGGTTGGGAGTTATTTGCGACTCGAGAGGGGTGTGGGGGTATTCGGGTTTGTAATCATACAGTAAAATATAAACATTTGAGCCTTAAGACATTGCAAAGCAACTATATTGTTTATGTATCAGATTTTATGAAATCGAAAGTAAGATAAGATCGACAAATTCAAAGATATATCGATGAATATTTCCCTTATATATAAAATGTCCCCTAAGAGCAATGCAATTATCGAAAACTTACAGCTAATTGCATTGTTTCAAGTCACCACACCAACACATTTGTAACCGTATCGCTAGGCGTCAGTAAACAACACAAATAAATGTGAGATAGACTTCAAAAATAGAAAAACATTTCGCATTTTGGTGAGTGCTCCATACAAGCTATAGAGCCTAGTATAAATGAACAAAAAATAACATTTCCTTGAGAATTTCTTTATTCGTGAAATATTCCAATGAATTACATTCGTGCATGAAAATGACCAGATAATTTTGCATTCAAGCGTGATATCTTATACAAATTGCATTCGGTTATTTTCATATTTTGTAAAAGAGCCCTCGTCCTTCGGACTCGTGCACTTTCGCCAAAATATGAATATAAACTTGCAATTTTCAGATATCACGCTTTCTTGCAAAATTATCGGTAATTTTTATGCACTCGTGCAATTATAACCGATAATTTGTTTACATTCGAAACGTGGTTTTTGTGATAGTTGAACTTGTACTTTTTCGATTTCAACGAGAATAAGTGTCTGCATTTGTATTTTGCAATTATAAAATGTCTTCAGACGGTTTGTGAAAGCATCATAAAACAATTTACAATCCGTAGACGTAGACATTCTCAAATAATAGCAATGGAACTCATAACAAGATTGTTTCAATGCAGCTGGATTTCGAAATCTACACGTCTCAAATGGAGGTTCTAAGTGACCTACTCTGTATATATTCTCTCTTTGCAAAATGGAATCATCAGTCCTAGAAATAAAAAAGGTACCTTAACTAACAGTATTGGAATATCAACCATTTTATGGCTCTCCTATGATTAGAAATCGTACGGAAGCTTTGCACTATCATATTTCAGAATATTGGTTTGCAACGGTAAACCAGTAATTTATAGCTTTCAGCCTACCGGGCACACCTCACCATCTTTTCGGCGTTTTTATACTTTTTCCGTGTTTGCCTTCCGACAGCTGTTTTAAATATTTGAATACGAATAATCCTAAATGACCTGCATTTCAGTCAGTTCCGTTATGTTGGTGCCTTTTTGGCCATCTGTGATCCATTTGAATATCGCCCTGTTCTGATGAAAAATGAAGGACGAATTTCACTAATGTAAAATTGATATACTCAACATAACCTCTTATTATAGCAGGAATCAAGCGCTGTATCAAAATATCGTAAATTTGGGTTCATAACATTGTTTTCGATAATAGAAATTTCATTGTCAATTGTTTAGTCGTTAGACGCCTATTTGTGTCGCCCTTATGTGCATTTCCACAAAAAATAATAAATATTGCGTAGAAATATTTCAAAGAAAACCCGAAAAATAGTTCGAATCCCCCTCATAAGATTCACAAAAATATATAGGGGAGTGATTGACACATCGTGTTAATAGGCTGAATAGATCTTAATCATTTCATTGACATGTAATATGCAGGAAACGGTTTTTTGTGCTTGTAATACAATAGTTTCATTAGTTTCGATGAACTGACAACATTGACAGATCTTGTTACAAATACAAGATCGTATAACAAATCAATTCTCATTCGTGGTATAGCATTTATCTTCAGGATAATGGGTACAATAAAATTCATTGTTATTTTCCTCAGTTGTAACGTTTTTGTCAATCACAAGATAACGAAGTAATTCTACTCCTCAAAATAACTTTGGAAATAAGGGATATATAATTTCTTCAGTGAAATTGTAACTTTGGGAAGGCCCATATTATGTGTCGAATTATGAAACATAGTAAAAAACCGTGTTACCAACATCAAGTATGTTGTTTAGCATGAGGTTCACACGAAAAGGAAAACCCTGTTGATGAAGGAGAAAAGATACAAATTGGCAGGTCTCCAGGAGCATAAATATGGTTGGGAAACTGTTCCCGTTGAGTAAACTGCGATAAAACTGACAAAGATGGAACGATTGTTGATATTTCATGCGAGAAACCACCAGAAACAGTGTACAGAAAAGAAAAATGTTACCTAATTGTAAGATATATCGAATGAGAAAAGCAATACGAGATGTTCCGATGGAAGAGAAAAGTTTAACACGCCACTCTCTCAAATAATTGCACACTCTGTATATTTTTTGATCATTTGATGAGGCTCAATAAATTCTTGGTTAATTTTTTATGCGAAACATTTCTTGTTAATTGGGTGGAATTCAGAAAGTTCAATGTTATAATTCAGTGTCAAACTGTTATATGAAATATATTCAACGTCCGATAGGTCTGTGAAACTGAAAGGATTTACAACAATCTGTGGATACAATTATGAGTGATTTTCTTGGGAAATTATTGATTTATTTCCATAAGTTCCTTCACAAGATAAATGGTATCCAGAACGTGTTATTCGTATTGCATTTGTTGTATTATTCATTTCATATCATTGAAAATACAGGCGTTTGAGCTTCAGTTGACATAAAAATTTCAATCTAGTTAGAACTAAATTAGCTCTTTACTAACCGAAATAACACCGTCGAATTCCAACAAAATCAGTCAAAGCATTAAGGAGATATTCAGGAAAAAACTATTTTTTTCACAAATGTTGACACCCTGTATCCTGAAAACGAATCCTTACCGAACCTATGTTTATATGAATTTTTCCGTCTTGGAGTTACTCAAGAAATGAAGAATCAAGATTGGCCACGTACTCGCATAACACCTTTCAAAACCGAGTTTCTACGATATTTTTCATTATAACCTCTGTCCCAGGGGCGGATCCACGGGGGGGGGGTTTCGGGTCCGGAACCCCCCATTGGGAAAATAAGAGATAATTTTTTTTCAGTTTGTATCGGCTCGTGATTTCCAAATTTTGTTAGGGAACGAAAAAATGTCACATGAGCAAGACAAAAAAATAAAATAGAATAAATTTTTTTGCTTTAAAATTGAAAAACTTCAATAATTATTATTACATTCCATTGAAAACTAAAGAGCAGGCTACATTTAAACATTAGTAAATTTTCGAGGTTTTTTGGCGCAGTATTCGAAAAATTAGACTTTTTACATTTGTGATGAGTATTGTGTATGCCGGTAACGATTTGAATATACTATGTATGAGTAGAATATGCTGTTGATTCGGTTAAATCAACTCGATTCGATTCAAAAAAAGTAAAGTTTCGAACCTACTTTACCTTCTGGCTACACCTTCAAATTTTGCTCATGTCAATCTCTTTCACCTTTTTTTTTGGATCTTGACTAGTTGTTGCTATACGGTAGCTCATAATTTTCTGGCAATCAGAACATGGCCATAGAACATATGTAGGCCAGACCAACAGGCGTGTGACAAGTAGAGTATACGAACATCAACTTGCTGTCCGAAAATCAGACCCATCTTCAGCTCTGTCCAAACATCATCAAGAGACAGGACACAATATAGACTTTGCGAACACTAAGACCATCGCCACAGCAAAAACACTACAAGCTCGTATAATTCGCGAGGCCATCGAAATCGAGAAGCGACCTTCCTGCTCAAATGAACGTGACGACGGCCAGAGACTTCCAACTGCATGGAAACCCCTAATTTCCAGATGCCCAGTCCCCACCAAGACATCCGACGGTCCTTTAGTAGCACCCGCTGCTATAAATCCTACCCAACATCCCTCGATACCTCAGTTCGATCTAAGGAATAGGCAGATTGAGACCTTAGAAAGAACTCGTGACGAGACCTGGGGAGTAGGCAGATTGAGGCCCCGGCGTCAAGTCACAAACCCTTGCCCCCTGTGATAACACCTGAGGAGTAGGCAGATTGAGACCTCAGCGTGAAGTCACATTCACCTCTTGAAAATGGCTCCAAAATCGGAGCCGAAACGTCGAGAACAAAACTCCAGACGCGGTTCAACCCGAACTCAACAACAACACACAACTGACCGCGGAAACCTATCCGAACACACACATATATATATATATATATATATATATATATATATATATATATATATATATATATATATATATATATATATATATATATATATATATATATATATTGTAATTCATATTATACATTTACATATTGTAGCGTCTTGAAAAAGAAAATAAACATTTTCGAAAGCTCGACAAAAACAAAGAGAACAGCCTAATTGTCATCCCCAGACTGCAACCCAAATAAGTCTCTCTCTCTCTCTCTCTCTATATATATATATATATATATATATATATATATATATATATATATATATATATATATATATATATATATAT
Source organism: Zygogramma bicolorata (assembly GCA_032362365.1). NCBI lineage: Eukaryota > Metazoa > Arthropoda > Insecta > Coleoptera > Chrysomelidae > Zygogramma > Zygogramma bicolorata. Next base: position 566,528 of record JAVJAQ010001989.1, read on the forward strand.
TTATATATATATATATATGAATTTTGAGTTATAGACCCCCCCCTTGACCTGATCCTGGATCCGCCACCTGTCCAATCTTTCAAATCGCTCTGTATGATATCCTCTCTTCAACATCGACACGAATATATAGTCATAAACCACCCCTAGGTACAGTAATAGTTCATAAATCACCAATAGAGAAGCAATTACTCTCAAAAAACGCGTGACAATGAGAATTTATTATCCTTAGGTAGCAACACAAAAATCATCTGACTGCAAACCACGGAATGATCTTGGGCACGAGCTTCACTTCCCCCGTATTAAAAATCGCAGAATCTCTTTCTAAATCTGTCACCCCGAATCGTTTCCAAAAATGAAAACAGCAGTTCAAAGAGGACTTCAACCGTGCCGTCTACAAACTTTTCGATGTGGTACGTTAAAAAAGTCTGAAAACTGGAATCGCATCCCCTATAATCACTTTCGAGGGCTTTTTTAGTGAAAAAAGCTCGCATGTGCCACATGGCTCACCTGCCTTGGGGTGTGCTGACTCTCAACAAACGGTATTTTTAGAAGAACAAGGCAAACAAGGAGATACAGTGGCTGCTGATATTATGTGCAAATATTTTTTAGTGTGGACTGAATGGATTTGGTGGATCGGATTTTTAAAGCGATGAGTGTTTTTGGTCAATTCCATATTACACAATAAGAAATGTTTTCGATCATTCACAGAACTATATGTTCATCAGAGATCGTTTTTGTTCCTGTTTTTTTTTGAATTGTTTACTAACCACAATCTGAAGAAATCAAGAATTAATATTGGAATCTTTGTGAGTGTAGAAGGACAGGATTTCAATCTACCCCAAAATGTTGCTGCGTCTATTGAAAAACAGTTCCTATGGAATAAAAGACGTCCTATGAGTCAGCAACATTTCGTATATCTCAAATTTGAATATAAAAAAATACAAGAACTAACATTTATAAAAATACTCATTTTTGTTAACGTTTCGGAAACCAAATCTGAACAAGTGTTTCGAAAGAAAACCGATTTGTTTTCTAAAACGCTTGAGGTTTGAGTTATATGAGAAGTTTCTGACTAATAGGACATGTTTCATTTAAATAAATAATAGTTTAAAAAACTAAAAAAACACGCTTTTATAACCGAACTAAAAAATAGAAAATAATTTTTAATTACAAAGAGTTTATATTACGGTAGTAGAAGGCTAAACAATCATTCATAGTCAATCAGCTCAAAATAAAATTATAATAAAATTTAAGTAATTAACAGAATAAAGTAATTCAGAGTAAAGTCGTGGGGTGCTTGATATATTTTATATTACAATCATTCTATCGGTAATTATCTTTGAGAGGAGACTTATGAAATGTAGTAAAATGCACCCCACGCTTTTTACTCTTAATTACTTTATTCTGTTAATTACTTAAATTTTATTATAATTTTATTTTGAACTGATTGACTATGAATAATTGTTTAGCCTTCTACTACCGTAATATAAACTCTCTAATTACTCTGTAATTAAAAATTATTTTCTATTTTTTAGTTCGGTTAGCTATAAAAGCGTGTTTTTTTAGTTTTTTAAACTATTATTTATTTTTAATTTTTTAGTTCAATTTATCAATTATTTTCTAGTGGAAATGTGATATTTCTTACGAATCATTTCTCAATCTCATCATTTCATTTAAAGCTTCACTATTGCATGGGGTACTTTCTGTTAACTTAGAGCAATCAAGTTCTTCATTCCGAATACCGTCTAAAGATCTTACACGACTAAGTGCTACATAGGCTTATCCAGCAGCAAACAATCGCGAGCCTAGATAAATTACTGCATGATCAACTGTACAACCTTGCATCTTGTGAACGGTCGAAGCCCAACTCAGGATTATTGGCAACATTCGTCTTTCAGCAGTTGCGTAGCTGTATTTCGCTGGGAACTATATTATGTGTTACATAAATATCATATACAGTAATTTGCATGTATCAGACTCATGTACACCTACGCATGTAAGATAAGGAATGAACATTGTGAGAACGCAACTACCCTGAAAACGTTTCTGACTCCGTTGTGCTGTGCCGAGTGCCCGAACGAAAGAACGAAAGAGTAAGTCCGAAACTGCAGGCATGCGCAGAACGCGCGCTAGCTCTATCTTTCTTACTCCACTACAGATGATCTATAAAAGAATTTATTAATCCTGGTGGTCCTTATAAGGATAATGGAAAACTATGATCAAATTATTGCATTGTCATCGGTCCTTGATACGTATGCAAAGTTTCAAATTAATCAGACTTCTGGAAATTGGTGAAAATTATGCTCAAAGATTCCGTTACATACATAGTTACAACCCAAGCTAATAAAAAGCTTGTTAAAATAATAATATGTTTATTATAATCGCAGCAACTTTTTGGGGTTGATTAGCGATCTGCCCTTCTACACTGGTAAATCAAAATCAAATTTTTGCTCGATAATGAAATTAGGGATTGATTGATCAAAGAAAAATAATATTGTTACAAAAAAACGAGACATCGAATATGAAATATGAGTCAAAAAAATTAAAAAACGAAATAAATAAAATAATATCGTGACAAGAAAATTGAGGTATCGAATATGAAATATTACCACTATTTGTTACATCATTTTTCTTTTATCAATCAATCCCTAATTTCATTATTGACCAAAAATTTGATTTTGATTTGATTTTTTCTCACTTGATTTGTATTTTAATCTTTCCGTTCCTAGCAACAGGTTTCAATAGAGTTAAAAATATAGACAATGGAAGTCCGAACCATTACCATTCAGCAAGAAACATTGTCAACCACTTTCAAGCAAACACCTACAGACATCCTTCTTGGTGTAAAAATTGAGGGTCAGTGGAGAGTTGAAACTTAAAAGAGAACGATAAAATTTATAATTCAACTTCATCGTTAGTCAATTTAAGGTTGAAAAAAAAGTAATTTTTCAAAATTCTCAATAAATATACAGTGTGGTCCACTAAGTCTGCAACAAATGGGAAACTTTTTTATTATCGATTTCTCAGAAAATTCTATTCTTGACAAAAGTTGGTGCATATTCCAAAACTATATCAAGTGTATATGAAATGGCTAAATATAGAAATATGTTGAGGAGAAAAGTTGCTTAGAATTAAAAGTTATGTTCAGATACGAAGTGATGGCCTGCTATTCGATTTTTTTTTCTTTTGGAAAATTTTGAATTACCCCCGTATGATACATATTTTTACTATTTTGATTCAATACGTATTTGAAGTAGCTACAATCAAATCGGTTTGGAGTATTTCTTATCAAATTAAAGTGAATTTGTATAATTTACATGTATTGGTATTTTTTTAGGTGACCGTCAACTTCTTGTTTGTTGCAACGACATTTAACAGAAATCTAAAATAACACAAATATTTTTATGTAGTTAGTAAAGTATTTGCCTTGTTAAAAAAGTATTTGTGTTATTTTAGAGTTCTGTTAAATATCGTTGCAACAAACAAGACGTTGACGGTCACCTAAAAAAATACCAATCCATGTAAATTATACAAATTCACTTCAATTTGATAAGAAATACTCCAAACCGATTTGATTGTAGCTACTTCAAATACATATTGAATCAAAATAGTAAAAATATGTATCATACGGGGGTAATTCAAAATTTTCCAAAAGAAAAAAAAATTCGAATAGCAGGCCATGACTTCGTATCTGAACATAACTTTTAATTCTAAGCAACTTTTCTCCTCAACATATTTCTATATTTTCTGAAATAAGCGGGTACTTTACTCTTGAACGAAATTTATATTTTTTGGCCTATCCTGTATGGTGATTGTCATAAAGCCATTTCAGGTACACTTGGTATAGTTTTGGAACATGCACCAACTTTTGTCAAGAATAAAATTTTCTGAGAAATCGATAATAAAAAAGTTTCCCATTTGTTGCAGACTTAGTGGACCACACTGTATAAGGAAGGTCCATAATACAATGAAGAGTTTTCAGGTGAGTGAAAATTTATTACAAACTACTCAATTTTCCTTTTTGTTGTTTATCTTATTTAATCGTAGAGGTCATTTCTGGGTTCTGAAAATAAAAGAGATTCGAATTCTTATAGTGAATTCTTCTTAGATGTGAAACTGGCATAATAATACAGTAAATTTTTCTAATCACCTACTCCGGATTGAATCTTCTCAGCTCAACTTCCCCTTCCAGAAGAACTGAAATGCTCTATGATCCGTATTCAGAGAACAAGTAGCGTTCTCCCCATTACTTCACCACAAAATACAAATATCTCCTTTCAGCTTTTTTTCTATACACTTTATTCTTTTACTTATATTATCCCAATTCTCTTTGTGTACACCACTCACTGTCAACACATGTTCAGCTGACTTTGATTCTGCTGTTTCTTTGTTTCTTGTCTTCTCAACTTTTTTTTGTCTTCAGCAATTATTATTATTATTATCATTTCAGATGGTCTTGATGTTTCACCAATGTATCTAATGGTATTTTCTGTTTCAAATGTCGTTCTTTTATTGAATTTGTTGCCATGAGTTAGATTTGTTTCAAGACTTCTTTACACAAAATCAGAATGAATACTTATCAATTTGAGTGTGTAATAACGTATTTTGGTCGATGGAGTTTGATGTAGGAGAGATATACATGTTGAGATCATTTCCAGAAAAAATGTAAACTCAGAAAACTTCAAAATCGAACACAGGAATAATATAAGTAGTACCTGAAAAGTGAGACAAGTTCCATGATTATTTTGATCAATTCATTCCTTTAAACAAGTCTAGTGCAATGAATCGCTGTAAAACTCTGTAAAAACAGTCTAGCCTTCAACTTTTTTATCAGTTATTTATTATATAAAACATTTGAATAAATTTGAAGTCATAACAAGGAATAAACACGGGTTTTGTCAAAATAAAAGTACAACTACAGCAATACATTCATTTTATGATAGGATAGTGACGAGGATTGACGCTGGCGAGTGCCCTGTTGGGATTTTCTGCGATCTCAGCAGGGCGTTCGACTGTGTTAATCATCAATTACTTCTTGAAAAGTTGAAATTTTATGGAATAACAGATGCTGCCCTTCGATGGATTGAGTCGTTCCTTCTCAATAGAAAACAATATGTTAGTCTTATGAACACTAGTGAGAATAACTTCAGGCAAAATGTGAAATCTTCATCACTTGATGTATCGGTTGGTGTGCCTCAGGGTTCAATTCTGGGTCCAACGCTCTTTCTCATCTACATTGATGATCTGGAAGAGTACGTGGATGACGTACATTTCACTTTTTATGCAGACGATACCTCTCTGCTTATTTCTGATGAGTCAAATGGTATTCTTGAAGAGAAAGCAAATAAAGCCCTCGGAGAAATTTCGTCTTGGTTTTCAAATAATTCTTTATTTTTGAATGAATTAAAAACTCAATACATGAGATTCCAAACACCTCACAGAATTAGCGGAAATTTGAAAATTAGCATTGCGGACAATTGTCACTTAATTCCGAAACCCCATGTCAGATTTCTTGGTCTCACAATAGACAGCAGTTTGAACTGGAAAGCTCATTGTGATTCGTTGGTATCCAAACTTCACTCATTGAATTTTATGATGAAAAATTTGAGAACTGTGTTGAATAGAAAACAGATGCTTATGGTATATTATGGACAAATTGAATCTCGTTTGAGGTACGGGGTTTGTCTTTGGGGTTTATCTTCTAACGCGACAGAAGTCTTTGTTGCTCTGAAAAAAATTATCAAAACAATTATTAAAGGAACTGAACATCTTGACTTTGACTGGATTGTACATACTTGAGATATGTATCTATATATTTATCAATAGTTACTATTTCAAAAACAATTCAGAGGTGCATAATTTGAATACAAGGGGCAAACACAACTTACATGTTCCCCTTGCAAAATATTCGGTGACTCATAAGTCCCCTAATAACATAGGTGTCAAAATTTTCAACGAGATACCCCGGGATATAAAGTCATGTTCTTCTGTGACAGTTTTCAAAACACGTTTGAAAGATTTTCTGGTCCGTCAATGTTATTATACACTAAAAGAATTCATGTGATATTTTGTTTTATTGAACATACTTTGTGATATTAGGATAAGGCTTAGATTAGGTTTTTCTGTTTTTGACGACTCCTATACATTGTAATTTGTCTTTATGAAGAATAAACGACTGAAAAAAATATATATTGAGGGAAATGATTTGTGTCATATACTTCTCCAGTTCATTAGGAATTTGAAAATTCAACTGTGAAAATCAAGTTCTTCAACGCAATGAATCATTGTTGGACTAGTAGGTATGGCTCCAACGTCTTGATTTACGTCGCAACAATTGCTTTAATGCGGGATCTCGTATTCCGTCGAGTTCCCAAATTGGAGTTCGGCCATAATTAAAAGCGTCCTTGCCGCAGGCTTGGAAGAAGCGAAAAGAATAAATAAAAAGGATAATGGCTCTCTTTTATAAAAGGAAGTAAAAAGGGCTGCGGGGCATCTCACGCGCAATTTAGCATTTTTAATTAGTAGCGAAGAGGGTGGCGAAGATTTATTTCCGGCAGTTCGCGAAGATACGGCCCAGAAAAACAATGGAGGATCGCGCGCATTAATTTTGACTCTACAGTTCGGGAAAAAATGTTTGATGTGATTTTACTCTCTCGTCCCCCTTGACTCTCCGGAAGTCAATGCAAGATTAGGAAAAAATTGTATTTACCAAATCGAATGTATACCCACATAGCAAAATTATATACCAAGTATGTGCTAAACATATTCCTAAACGCATAAGAATATTGAGATTATATCCCTAGCATATACACAGAATATGGTTACTATATGCTGAGAATATGCTAGGTTATTTTTTTGCCCACAAGTAGTTTTGCTCCGTTTGATTGAAATTATCCCCAATTAATTCCCCCGATTTCCTTTTCCCCCACATTAGATTTTCTTTTTTTCCCCATTTCCCTTTTTTTCAAAATTGGTTTTTCCCAGGTGAATTTTTTTTGTGGGGGGATTTTGGGGGTTCAACATCCTTTTCCTTAAGGTTTCCGTTGTTTGTTTTTTTGCCTTTTTTTAAGGATTAATTCCCTCCTTTATTTTTTTCAAAAAAAAAAAATCAAATCTTTTTAAAAATTTTTAAAAAAAAGAAATCTTTTTCCCCTTTTTTTTTTTTTTTTCCCTTTTTGTTTTCTTGGGACGCCGCTGATTTTTGGGGCTAAAAAATATGGGTTTGCCCCATATTCCCGGTTTTCCCGTTTCTTTTTTCTATGGGATATTTTTTTTTTTTTAAAAAATAAAAAATTTAAATTCTTAATAATCAATATTAATATTATTCATATTTCTTTTTTAACGTAAATATTCGAAATCCCCTCTTGTTTTTTTTGTTTTTTTTTGGGAAATGGTGGTTGTCTGGGGGAGTGGTTGGGTTCCAAATTCCAAACCCCCCTCCTCTCCTTTTTTTTCCTTCCTTTTTCTCCCCTTCCTTTCCTTTTCCTTCCCCTTCCTTTTTTTTTTTGTTAATTTTCTCCTCCCCGCCTTTTTTTTTTTTCTTTTTCTGACAACACTTAAATAAGAATAAAGAATTTTTTTTAAGAAAAAAAAGCGCCGTGAACACCTCCCCCCCTCCCCTCTTTTTTTTTTCTTTCTCCCCCTCCCTCTTCTCTCTCTATATCGATATACACTATCCAATAGAGATAACACTACACACACCTGATAATTTGTTTTTTTTGAAATGAAATTTTTATGGGGTAGTGTTTTTGTAGATAATATTCATTTCAAAAAGAAAAAAGAAAAAGAGCTTGGAAAGTGGGCGCTTCGCTTTCCTCTTCCCCCGCCCGCATTCTTGCGTGCTGCCAGGAAGATTTTAACGAAGTCCCAACTGTTTGGTTTTCAACCTCGCCTGTTTGTTCTAAAAGTCAAGTTGAAAATGTATTAGAATGTAATATAGATTATAAAAAGTAGGGTTACGGGGTTGTTTTGGGTGGTTTGTTCAAAAAAATGTAATTGTTGTTTTGTTTTGTTCTTATTTTTTAAAAAAAATAATTTTTGAAGTTTTTACGGGAATGTTTCTCAAGATCCCTAGAATATGCTACAATATTCCTAGAGAGATATGATGAAAAGAACATTCATAGGAGTAGAGTTGTTATGCTAGGAATATAGGAGGGGTTTTTTTGGGGGATATGAGGTGAAACATCTCCCCCGGGTGTTCTCGGGCTATTGGCGAAACATCAAGACCTCTCGAAGTGCGAAAGAGTGAACACAAGATGTACATCAGGAACAGACAGATAGGTGGTTCTAAATTATAAAAACACATTCTAACTACCGTTGGGCATCACACAGTAGAATTGAATGAAACTGAAATGATGTGAAAAGAGAGTACTGGCAGGAAACGAAAATTGAATCTGCTTTTATCATACTGTATGAGGAAATTTGCATCTCTATGAGTTCACTTGATATAAATCTCACCTAACTACCGCCCTTGAGGGACAAAAGACAGATTTTTGACAAATTGTCAATAACGAATATTGAAGAAAAATGATTTTTGTTCAACTCTTGAGAATGGAAATAGATTTGACTTCCGGAACCTTTCAAAAGATAAGTATTTTCATAAATATTAGCTCTTCTAACGTGATTAAATTGAAACCGTTATGTACAGGTATTTCACAATTCTTCATCCGGTATGTTATGAGGACATTCCTGAAAAAGCTATTGTATGATAGAACATGTGCAGCAGTTTTGTTAAATATCTTGTCAAAATGACACAATGAAGTGTTACTTACTCATTCTTTAAAAGTAAAATTCGAACTTCAACACATGTTTTGTGTTGAATTGAAATCATGCAAAATGACTGAATGTAAATCCAAAAATCTTGAGGAACTAATTTTTTCCTGCTCAGGTTTCGAATTCGCACAAGAACAGGTTTTTGCTATATGAAGACAACAGAGGGTTTCTCAAAGTTGGTACCTCAATACCAGAGTCAAATAAATGAAAATCGTTCCTAATACAACTTCGGGAGTTGGATCTCATAACATCATAGGTACATGGCATATCTAAATAGATTGTTTTTATCACGTTACATTCATAAGACCCCTCTGCATTTCGAATATAATTGATATTTTGCCGTCATCAAATCTGATAATGATTTATCTTTATCTCTATCACATCAGAGGTACCGCAAATCATTATGAAACAATAGTTTCTAATCAAGTACTCTATGAAACGCTCAATACTTGAAAACTTCTTGAGATTAAAATTATCACTGAAAAATGCGCCATAATCAAGTTCGATCATCACACATTTGCAATATCAAATCGGTACAAACGATTAGAAGAATTTTCCCAAAATAAGCAAGTAAGTGAAACTAACTTTGATCAATTTTCTTTCTCTGGATAGCTGCTTTGTTATCCTTATTATTGTTGGAAATTGGAAAATAAGGGAATTCAAATCTGGAGTATCAATTGAAAAAGTGACACAATTTGTAAAAATTGATATAATTATTTTCCGTGGTGAATAACTTCTTAACAAGAATTTCATTTTCAGCCATGACTTCATTAACCGTTCTGGTCCTTGTTTGCATTTTTCTTTCGCAAGGTAAGAAAAGAGTTGAAGGAACCTAGCTTACTTGAGATAAAAATAATGAATCGAGTCGGGTAAAAAATAAACTGAACTTTCTATTTCAGCATTTTCGTTCTCAATCATTGGTAATCGCCCCCCTGTGAGGCTGAGTCGAAGAGCTGCAGGTTACAACTTGAATATGCCAGAAAACAATCATGATGAGAACCCTAAAAGGGCACTTTTCACTATTCAGGATTTCGATGGTGAGTCTAATAGACGTCAAAATTGTTGGAAAGTTATAAAAGTAAACGGAAAGAAGTTTGGAAAATGTTGATCTCGATTTTTTTTGGTTTACCTCTACGAATTCACGACAACCTTAAGAATTGTTTATTTTGTGAAAAAACTTTCATTCTGGCTGTAACTTTGATGTTGAGAAGTCGTTAGATGAGTGGTCTGGATGATACACACGTACCTATCAGCAGAAAATTTGGTTTTCTCTCTATATTCTATTTTTGAAATTTGAGAAGTTTATGAAGAAAAAAAATTGAAGTTATTCTAAGAAGATGAAGTCATAGAGATTACAAAGTTATTGATATTAATTATCATCAGAAAACATGACAAAATCAAGAAAGAGTCCCAAACATAATAACAATTAAACTATTTTCTGCTGTGACAACTTTTTTCACTTAAGTTGAGACACATTTACTAACATTGCAATCATTTTTCAGCTTCTCTGCCACCACATTTAAAAAAACATCCTGGTTTCGATTACAGCATTGAAAGTATCTCAGACAACAGGTGGATTTTCTACAGTACTTCTAGTTTCGATTACGAGACACAACTTCGTTATTATGTGTTCGATTTGTACGTAGGAGAAGAGTTCAAAACTTTAACTCTTCTCATTGAAAATATCGATGATGAACCACCTTCTTTCTCATGTCCTGACATTTGCGGAATGATAGTGAGTAGTTGTTCAACTTTTTTTTCAAGTGGCTGCTATATTTTTCACAAAAACTATTCCAAAATGCTAACGCTATTGGTTTAATAGCTGACAAAAGTATCCCATGACTCACTAGGATATCGAAATATAATTTTTGCTCGACTTGTTCAGCAATCTAGAAGTGATAATGTTTTTGTTTTTATAGACTTCTCAGATGTACAATGTCAATTCATCGCCCTGTAGCTGTACAGTTTCCGATCCGGATGGATTTCTGGACCAAACTACTTTTACTATAGTAAGTAAAACGCATTCTTTGAAGTATGTATCCTTGTAGTAATTGCTTCTTTGTCAACGCAAACTATACATAATTATCGTAATCAGACAAATAAACTACACTAGTTCATATCTTTTGAGTGATATATTCGATTGTCAATAATGATATAATTTTCTATTCCTACCACTAGCCTGAGTAATCACCATTATTCAATTATTTCCCCTCAAGAGAAGTAACACTTCTTGACCTAGGAGAATAATGATATGGAAATTTTACCTAGGTGAATAATATAGTAACATAACTGGGGTAAGATTGTTTTCCTGAAGAGTGGCGTATGCACTTCAGAAGGCCTAATTGCTCAAAGTCGGTTGTTATTTAATACCATAAATTAATAACATTACTATTACTACATAATACGATCTTATGATGAGAATATAGTAGCGCCACCTCTTGGTTTTTTCGCTAAGTGTGGGTAGCTACTGCCAGTTCTATATTGTAGATCTCATCACACATCATCGAATGAAAAGTTTGGGCGTCTGAAAAATAGAGGACGCAACGAATTTGTTTCTCTTTAGATCGCTGGATCAGAATGAATTTTGTCGAAGGACTCGAACGCTTTTTTCCACAGGTAGAGACAAAAAACGCCGGGGACACACGGTCCGGGTGGCTGCCCGGACGGGCGATTGGCCGGACGGACGATATTTTGATGAACAGAACACACTACATCCGAGCAAACACCCGTCCGGGAGATTTTATTCCACTTCTCGTCATTTTCGGCTTAATCATGGACGAAGATATTAGCAGTGATTTGTTTACTGCGTCACAGACGTAAAAAGAACCGTAATAGAAGTGTATGGATACTTCCTGTTGTGCATCAGTTGAGAATACATCCGGGCGTTTTTGCTATCGGACGGGCAAACGCCCGTCCGGGTTCCGTGTGTTCTTCACTAATTTTCACAATGTACTTCTGGATCATCCGGAGCCCGGACAAAACTCGGACGGGCGTTTACCCGGACCGTGTGTCCCCGGCGAAAGGCCCGGTTTTTATGTTTACAATTATTGAAAAAACTGCAAGGGAATCGATATGTTTGAAATGTTTGCCAATACTTTTGTTTTTCTGATTGAATAATTTGACTGGGAAAGGCTCATATCAAAGTCCACATGTCTTACATTAGGTATCAAAAGCATTTTTTTTTCAGGTCGACAGCAACGAGTTTGAATTCATTCTACCCAGTGGTCTGTTGGATACGGAACAAACTGCCGATGTAAAGATAGTCAATAAGACTCCCTTCATTTATTCAGATGTTAAAAAATTCACCGCAATAGTGAAGGTAAAAATGTGATTACACACACATATGTCATTTTATGGACTCATGAAAGCATACGAAAATGAAGCATATTCTGTCTCCAGTATATTCAGAAAAGTATTCGCCCGTTTCTCTCTTTCTTTACAAGCTATTTCGCATCTACTACACATTAAAAACCATGCTGAAATCAAAAAAATTGCGAGACATAAGGTAATGTTTTGAATGATTCAAGGAACTTACAACTTGCAGGAATGTTTCGCAAAAAATGATAAAAAACTTTTTGCAGAATGCCCATCAATATCAACTTGAAAGTTTATCCTGAAATTGTAGAAAATTTATAGGACATACAGTTCGTGATTCGTTTACAATGTGATCCAACAAACTCTAGAGTTTTTTTTCTGTAGATTATGATTTGCTTCAGCTTTGAGTTCTTTCAAATGCAAATTGTAAAAACTGATCCGAAATTTCTGTCACTGCCGTCCGATCTACGATGGAAAAGAAGCGGCATGGAAGTTTCAAGTTCTGGTCATAATTTTTCAACCTTCCACTATTTTCAGATATAAACCAAGATCTGCACGAATAGTCATTTCAAACAGTTTGCCATGGCATTTTTTTTTAGTCTGAAAATTGATTTCCTCCCTCCTAGGCCCAGAGCAGGTTTTTTATGAGGTCTTCGACAATTATTTCATTCTGTAAAGTTTTCATTGCTTTCAATAAGGTTTTCAGAGCTGCCCTCGTTAAGACTACCGATACCAGACAATAGTTAATCACAATTGTCTACGATTGGTAAAATGTACTTACTTTTATTGATACCTAACATTCTTTTTTTCAAGGATGGAGCTGGCCACAACACTTCACCACAGCCTTTCACCAATGTTACTGTAACTATAGAAAATGTTTGAAGGGAAAAATCAATAGGAGATCTCTCGGGGAACAATGAGAAATGTATTCAATAATTCTTTAGGTGAAATATATATCAGAAGGAATAAATGAATAGAAAAGAATAGTATCTATTGTAACAAAATTGGTTCTGCTCTAAATCCATTGAATGCGCCGTTTTTTCACGAAACCAAAATCGATAGATATTCCTGGGAAAAAACCCGTAGACGTACCATTTATCCTTCAAAAATATCGACACACAGACCGAAAATTACTCAACCTGCCTTGTACATCATGACGTGTTTTACACGAAGTTGATACAGTATTTTTTCGTAAGGATAATACAAGGAAATCTTTCAATATATTTTTTCCGAAAAACTGTACGGAGCACCATCGGTAGTTTTCAACATATTTTATGAAGGTGACTCGTATAATATAATACCTTATATACAGGGGATGCATTCATGATTTTTGTTTTAATAAATACAAAACATGTTGATCGTTCCCCTTATATTTCATGAACTGAAAATTATTATTACTTCCCTGTATATAGCGTGTTATAATGTACGAAGCACGTCCATTATTCTTTTGGTCTGATTATTACGACTCTCCTGAGACGGAACCCTTATGTATCAAGAATTTAAAATTATCAATGCTTTCCTGTAAGTATATAACGTGTTATAATGAGGCACGTTCATTCATAATTCTACTTTGGGGTTAAAAAATATTGAACATGCCCCGTATACTTTTTAGGGACAAAATATATTGACTGTGCCTCTTACATTATATGGACCAAGAAATATTGAACCCTGTACATCGCACCATGATGTACATGGCAAGTAATTCAATTTTGGGGCCACATAATATACGAGGCACATTCAATATATTTTTTCCGAAAAAACTACGGGGAACACTCGATATTTCTCAACCCACAGGCAATGTAGCTATTCAATGTGTCCCGAATATGTTTTATACGAGGTCGATTCAATATATTTTGGCCCAAATGATTGATGAAGGGGCACAGTCAATATATTTCGTCCCAGAAAACTACGGGGCACGTTCGACATCTTTCGACTCAAAAAGAGGAAAATCAATGGGCATGCTTTGTACATCAAACATTTTATATACAGGGAAGCATTAATAATTGTTGGTCCATAGAATATACAGGGAACGATCAATACATTTCGTCTGACAAGGAAACACGGGGCATTTTCAATATTTTTCGAACCACAGAACATAATTCACTCACCGATGACTAAATTACTCATCAAAGTTTTCATAATATATATTGACTTCAACAACTGATTGTTATAGAAACTTCTTTAAGAGCCACTTTGATTTTCTATAATAAACGCAATTTGGACAGCGAAAGTGATATATAAATATATAATATATAAATGCCACTTTTGGCTTTTGAAACAGTTAACAGGTGTGAATTGATTGATTTGGATAAAGGTATCATACAAAAAACGCTACAACCATCACGAACATTAAACACTATGAATCTCAAACAATAATTGTCTTCGATAGATAAAATGTGCTTACATTCTTGATAATACGGTATTTCCTAGGATTGGAGCTATATATGACTATATAATTTAAAGAGAAATGATATTGACGCTCTCGTGCAATCTTGAAAATAATTTAATAAACTTTTAGATGACAATCGTATCAGAATAAATAAATAGAAAAAAAAAATACTGTGTATTGTAACAAAATTTAGTACGAGAATCAGTTCGTTATTCTTCTTTTTCAGCTATATATCCATCAAATGCAACTTTTTTTTCAAGAAGCCAAAGTCGATAGATATTCCTGATGTTTTTTCTCCTGAAGTTGGTACATTTTCTGCAATTTCTTCAACTGTCCTTTACTGATTTCTTTGCCCTCGATATCATGGGTTGGCAGCCCCTTAAAAAAAAAATGTTAACTACGAAATTATCTCGACAATAAATCCACTTACGGTTTCATCAAACTTGGAATATTTATCAGTTTCATTTCTGAACATTTGACTTGGTGGCACTTTCTTCTGTTCCTCCTTCAAGGCCGCCGCAGCAGCCAATTCCGCCTTCTTCTTCTCTTTCTCCGCGGCTTTAGCTTGTTCTACTCTCTTTTTCTCCTCCTTTTCTTTCAATAGTGTATCCCTATCTACTATTTTCACTGCGCTTGGTTCGCCTGGTGAAACAAATAAACTGTTTAATAATATCCTAATAATATCAAAATGAAAAACAGTTGCCAACTTTTGAAAGAGACGAAATGATGTACTGGTTTTGTTTATTTCTAGCACAACATTTTGAAAAAATAATATCTTGATTGTACAACATATCTTGAAAAACTTGTCATAACTTCATCAAAGTTGGATTTGCTAAATCGACAAGACAAGTGCATTTTTACTCTAATATAAAGGGGTAGGTCCTCACCCTCTCTATCTTCCAGCCTCACTCCCACATTAGGCAGAACTTCGTCTCTCAATTTGTCGCACTCCTTGAGAATATCTACGGCTTTCAAATTTATTGCGCTAGATCGAACTTTATCTCTAAATTCGGCTAAAATACTCAAATAGGGTTGGATAACGCTCTCCACCTAAAACACAATTACAAAATAAATATTTTCTCAAACTGAGGTTACAATCAACATAGATATGCTCTTTTATTTCTTGCTAAAATTTTGCTATCATGTATCGTCATGTTTTGAAAATTTTATCACAAAACACCAATGTGTAGAATATAAATGTGAAGACAAAATGCGACGTTTTTCCTTCGTTCCAAGATTTATTTATTGCCTTCCCAATTAGGGAACCCAGGGATATTTTTGCTATATAAAAACAGTAAAGCACACATACACGCATCAATCTATTTCCTTCACAGATATGTGTATTTGGCATGAAAACAATTTCCAGGGTTGGGCTGATTAAAATCAAGTGATTGAAATCACGATTAAGATCATGATTTAAATCGCTTGATTTTTGAAATCAAAATCATGATTTAAATCAAATTTTGGTTTTTTTTATTCAGAACCAGATAACAACAGAATGTAAAAGTTTTTCGAAGATCAAAAGGAGTATCTGCTTTTAGCAAAAACAGCAAAAAAGAAGTACATAATTCCAAATTCTTAAACTAAACGTAACACCTAAATTTTATTACTGTATATTTTCAGTCTATTCATTTTCGTTATACAATTGAAACGAAAACACAAGTTTTCCTCAATTCTCTATGCCTAATCTGTTTCTAATATCCGAGTGTGTACAACTAGCGAAATGCATGAAATTGTTGGGCAACGTCAAATAATAGGTTGAGAAGGAAAACAAGCCTCGACAGGAATATTCTTGCAAAAAGCACAACAAACGCGTTCGTGTTCGTGCTTCACTCTGCACTGTTAGCGAGTGTATAGGACAGAAGGAAAACAAATCGCGACAAGAATTTTCTTGCAAGAAGCGCGACAAATGCGTTGTCACAAGTTTTTGAGCCGCAAATTGTATTGATATCGTGATTTGAAAAAAAAATCAATGATTTTTGATTTTTTTAATAAAAATCAGATTCTGCCCCACCCTGACAATTTCCGTTTTGAAATTCTCTGATAGTTAAGGAGATTCAAAGTTTATAGTCAAACTATACATTTTGAGTTGATCAACCAACAAAATGAGCAAAATCGAGTTTCATATTAATGAAAAACGAAATCAAAAGAAAGGAACACAAGTATCCGAAAGTTGGCCAGCATTCTCAACAAATAATATAATCTGTCCATCGATCAGTGTTCAAAAATAAAAGTATAGCCAGCCGACGATATATTTCCTAGGAAATTTTGTCCTTATTCTGTAACTCTTTCCATTTCAAGCGCCATCTGAACTGATTCAATGGAGGAAGACACGAAACCTATAATAGGTTATTATTGCACGAGTGCATAAAAATTACCGATAATTTTGCAAGAAAGCGTGATATCTAAAAATTGCATGAGTTTATTTTCATATTTTGGCGAAAGTCTTTTACAAAATATGAAAATAACCGAATGCAATTTGTATAAGATATCACGCTTGAATACAAAATTATCTGGTCATTTTTATGCACGAATGTAATTCATTGGAACATTTCACGAATAAAGAAATTCTGAAGGAAATGTTACTTTTTGTTCAGTTATACTTTCCTCTATAGATTGTATAGATTGTACTCACTTAAACGCGAAATGTTTTTTCTATTTTTGAAGTCTATCTGACATTTATTTGTTTTGTTTACTGACGTCTAGCGATACAGTTTCAAATGTGTTGTTATTGTGACTTGATACAATGCAATTACCGCTGTAAGTTTTCGATAATTGCATTGCTCTCATGGGACATTTTATATATGAGGGAAATATTCATAGAAAGCATGTGTCTCCAATTTCACACCAAACTTCCACAGATGTCAGTCCCGAAACCAAGGTTTTCAGAAATCTTGATTGAAGCTTATGAAAACTCAAATATCACATCGATACAGTAAAAATTACATGATACACTCACATTGTTTGCTACGTCAGTAGAAACAGGAAATCCTATCACATCAGGTTGATGTATTGCACCAAAAATCCTCAATATCTTCGTTACATATGCTCCTATATCATGTAGCAACAAATATCCGGGTGGTTTTCGCTCCCTCAAGTAAATATTACTACTGGTAACGAGGTCCCTCAAAGATTCCAGAGCGGTTCTAGTGTCGACATTATCTGAAATAGTATACTATATACTGAGGCGGAAAGTGGATCATTTTTCTCGGGAGAAAAATATTGCTTACCGAGGTAAGCTATTCCTCGAGAGAAAAATGTTATCTTTTCCTGAGGTTTGAATACTATTTCATTCACAATCATTCTGAATACTTTCATAAAATGAACGAGAAATGATTATTTGCAAGATCATTTTCAGTCCACTGTGTGTTTCGAGTAGGCGTTGTGAATAGACAAACCTCATGAAGCTTCCAACAAATGCCACCATTTTAATTATCAGTGAATTTCATTTACATGTAGAGGATAAAAATATATACATTAATACTTTTTTTTTCGT
Source organism: Zygogramma bicolorata (assembly GCA_032362365.1). Classification (NCBI taxonomy): domain Eukaryota; kingdom Metazoa; phylum Arthropoda; class Insecta; order Coleoptera; family Chrysomelidae; genus Zygogramma; species Zygogramma bicolorata. The sequence continues at coordinate 584,500 of JAVJAQ010001989.1, forward strand.
TTTACTGCATGCGGTTGGAATGCCAATGATATTTCACAAATCTCACTTGTGTCACGAGGATTGCAGCAAATAGGTAATGTTTGGATCACTAACATTTGTGGGATTTTGAACAATAAAAATGGACCGCCACTGATGAATGAAAGTGCGACAGATGCCGTACTTAGGAAAATTCTTATGGAAAGGTAACGGATGGTTCATGAAGGAAAGGATTAAGGTTTTGATGAAAAAAGTGAGTACCTATAACTTTTTTGAAAGTTCAGTACTGAGACATGTGTTTTTTGTATAAGAAAGTTGGTGTGTTAGCGAGAATCCAAACATTTCGTAAATTCTGAAGAGATTGGAGAGATTCAAAATTTCCCCACCACATCTTCTAACATTTTCGAATGATTGTGAATGAAAATAAATATATAAAATAAATTTTCCGTTTGATCAAAAAAACAGAAATGAATGCTTACCACATAACGCAACATGTACCTTTTCCTTGACTTGCAAGAATTTTTCGTTGAGAACCTTTTCTTGATCCTCCCATTTGGAAAATGTATCGAACGTCGTAACTTCGAAGTTTTTGTTAACGGCACACTTGACGTTCAAAAAAAACTCCTGAAACCGCAATTCGAAATAAACGTAATCATGACAACATTTGTTTCACACAAATGGAGAATACTTTGCAAAAAAAAATCATCGGGATAACATTCCTTTCTCAAACAGACAAGCTTGTTTTGCTCAAAGAAAAATACCACTTGAGTATTACTGAAAAAAGTCGGTTTTGTGCAAATCTTCTCTGAATGAATTGATATTTCGATAACACAAGCATCTAACTACTCGAAACTTGAATCAAACAGATACCATTTACAGGATATTTCTACACGAATAGAGAATATTTTGCAAAAAAAAAGGCTTGCAAAGGAATACCATTTTTTGATTTGGAGAAGAAAAAGCCAAAAATCACTTCCCCAAAACTTACTCCTCCGCACAAAAACAATCATGTTCCTTAAAAGAAATATCTAATAGACAGCAAAACTCACATTAAACATCTTTTCATACTGTACGGCAATCTCCATTGTGTTCGGACTGTAATCGAGAGTATCTCTCCAAGAATGCAGAAGAAAAGCAAACCTCAACTGCCTCGCGCTGTACTTGGCTAAAGCGTCTTGAATACTGACGAAATTCTTCAAAGATTTCGACATTTTACAACCTGCGATAGTGAGATGTCCGGAATGCAAAAAGTATTTGACCCAGTCTCGGTTCCCAAAATGGGCCTGGAATAAAAAATTTGAAAAAAAAATGCCGTTCGTAAAATATATTCCCCAAGTAGTTATGCAGTGAAGGTTCTCAATTGAGCTTCCAACGAGATATTCGGGAGTGTTTTCCAGAGAGTCTATTGATTATTGGTAGCTGCGTGAACTATTCCTTCATATTCATCCCAAAAAATAGTAATGTTAATATTAGGGGATTGGAATCGACAAAATAATAAATGTTTCAACAAAGTCTGTTGAGGGTAGTATTCATTTTATGGAAAAAATCGTTCAATTTCTTTTTAAATTTCTCTATGGATTCAATATTCTTAATCATTGTTGGTAGGCGATTATAAATAATTATATACGTTGATGCAATATCGATTCACTACCAAAATTCGATTTGAAATCATTTAGATTCAAGTCGACCCACCTTGTACCGTAGCTTTGAACGTATCCATTTTTTTTATTTAGTATTTGAACGTTTGTGTCAGTGATTACCAAGTGAATAAATATACATGTTTCAATATCTAAAAGTATATTTGGTCGGCATAAGTTAGTAGTAGTTTCACACAGGAAAAATTGAAGGCACATTTGTCAACTTTATTTGCAGTCTTTTTAACCACCGTTTCAAAGTTTTTGGTGGAGCAGAAACTCAGATAGGAAAAATGAATTGAAGATGGGAGGAAACGAAAGAGAAGTTAATAATTCTCAAGAAAATCAATAGAATATACATCCTAATTTTGTATAAAATGCCTGATAGTGGAATGATTTTTTTTTCATTTTTTTCAATATGAGCCTTCCAATTCAAAATTTCATCAATATATAGGAAAAATGAATTGAAGATGGGAGGAAACGAAAGAGAAGTTAATAATTCTCAAGAAAATCAATAGAATATACATCCTAATTTTGTATAAAATGCCTGATAGTGGAATGATTTTTTTTCATTTTTTTCAATATGAGCCTTCCAATTCAAAATTTCATCAATATATAGACTTAGTAAACTAGTTGTTTGTTTAAATGATATAATTTTGCCATCAAATTGAAGGGGGATAACAAAATTGTTCGAAGTCAATTCATGAGATTGGAGTAATATTGAACTTTTACTTGTTAAATCAATAGAATATACATCCTAATTTTGTATAAAATGCCTGATAGTGGAATGATTTTTTTCATTTTTGTCGATATGAGCCTTCCAATTCAAAGTTTCATCAATATAAAGACCTAGTAAACTAGTTGTTTGTTTATATGACATAATTTTGCCATCAATATGAAGGGGGATAACCAAATTGTTCGAAGTCAATTCATGAGATTGGAGTAATATTGAGCTTTTACTCGTTAGGATTTTGACATTGTTTGGAAATTCAAAACCGCAAGTATTTGGTAACCGACTATATTCGTTTGTAGTGTTTTTTCACTTTTCATGTGAATTTTAATCACGAATTGAGCTTGATAATCCTATAATTTTAATCATATTCCGAAATTTCGAAATAACTTCGCAGCGTCACTTTGATCAAGGCTTTCAACATTGATTGAAACTTTCAAACAGAGGGTGTTGCGCTTCTCCACAAACCCAATAACCCGAAAAGCAGGGGGAGGGGGGGCGATGGTCTAGAACTCCCATAGCTACTCTACTTCTCACCAATCGTCATCGTCTCACCTCGCTTTGAGCAATCTCGTTATCGTGATGGGGGAATTTGAGGTCGACGCCGCCGGTGTGGATGTCCAGAGTTGGCCCGAAGATTTCGGAAGCCATCGCCGAACACTCTATGTGCCAACCGGGCCTTCCGAGCCCCCAAGGCGAATCCCAAGCCGGTTCTCCGGGTTTGCTTTTCTTCCACAAAGCGAAATCGTTCGGAGATCGCTTCTCGCTTCTTTGCTCCGCGGTGGTTAGATCCCCTGGAACATAAACACATAGTTTTTTGTTGCCTTCCAACAACATAAAGATGTAATTTATGCCCTTGCGGGCACAAAGTTCACTTTACGGTTCGCACGGGCATAAAATTCACTTTATCGTCCGCACGGGCATAGTTCTCTTTATGGCTCGTGCAGACCATAAGGGCACAATATTCTTCTGCATCTTGACGTTTCAATTTTTACTGTGTTCAAGTCGAATGTAATATTCGATTTCTTCCAATGATTATATTGTTGACACAATATCGAACTTGTACGACATATAAGTTTGTCTGCACCACAGCTATAAACATTAACTTTATACCCTCTTGGTACACAGATAACTTTTAATTCTAATTTTCCATATTCTGGGCATAATGTTCACTTTTATACCATCTGTAACTGTTATTTTATCACGGCCTAAGGCGTATTGTGCCGAGTTCGTTTGTAAATCAATACTGGCTTCAGCAAAGAGATATTATTTTGACTGGAGCGAAATTAGAAAAAAAATCCGATTCTGAATACAAAATATACACAACTAACGAAAGATAATTTGATGTTATTAAAATCACCATAGTATAAAAATTTCGCTATTTCAATAATACGTTCATTATTGAAACGCAATTCTAGCAAATATGTTTTCAATATAACTGTGATAACACGACAAAGAAGTGAATAATGTAAAAGGTTACATGTATAATTTCAAATCCGCCTCTGTGTATTTGTTACTGTATAGCATGTCACCTTTATATGTGCAGTAATGAGAGTCCACAGTTTGAAAATTTTTCGTCAATCTAACTAAAAATCAACCAGCAGTGACCTACATATTGATTCAAGATTTTTTTGCTCGTGATACAGACGAATTCGAATCAATGTGTGCTTTGCGAAAAAAACAACACATTTGTCAGATATCAATAAACTTCAAATGACTGGTGTGATTGTATAAACAAACCCATGTTTACCTAGCAAGCATGTTTCGTTCGCTAGTTTAGAAATGTTATTGCATTTTGCAAAAACCTTATTCCAACAATTCAAACAATTTAATCCATCATATAAACACTGCATCATCATTTCAGTGCATTTTATTCTACCCAATTCAATAAATAATAAAATATATGTGACGGGTATTTTTCAAGGCATTTATATCGTTTCAGCATTCTTTTATCACTTAGTACTCTTGTATCATATCAAAGCCGATTTAAGCAAAAAAAGGAAAGGAATTGAAACAATCGTCATTTTGTAGATAAAATTACCTTGTGTTCGCATTCGACGAATTTTTTTTTTGGTTATTGAATAATTGAGAGATATGAGCATCTAATCATGATTTGAATTATTGCAAAGCTTTGATTAATAAGATTTCAATGTTACCTTCTCCATCTTGTAAACTATTTGTATCTCCATAGGCTTCTGGAACCAACTTAGCATAGTGGTGTTTTTCGTTTTCATCAAATGCGGCTACATCAAAGTAAACCGACCCATTCGCTTCGTAAGCCAGGTCGTTATCAATAATTTTTTCGATATAAGAAATTATCTCAGGAATATATTCACTAACCCTAGTCAACACGTTGGGCCTGAGTACCTACAAATAAAGAATCACCGAAATTATAAAAAAAATTATCATTTCTCTCGAGACAAAAATATAGCTTGACGAGTTTGAAGCAGAGATAAGCTATTTCACGAGAGAAATTTTATCTTTTGCTGAGATTCCAATACTAGTTCATTCCCAATTATTCGAAATAATTTAATAAAATGAACAAGAATATATTTTTTATAAATATATCGGTGAAACTTCAAAACCACGGTAAGTGCGAAAGAGTGAACACAAGATTTACATCAAAAACAGACAGGTTGGTGGTTCTAGACTACACAGTAGGATGTAATGACACTCAAAGGAGAGCACTGGTAGGAAAAGAAGGAATCTGCAGAAAATTCCAATATTTCACAAATCTCAGTCCTGTCACGAGGATTGCTGCAAATAGGCAATGTTTCGATTACTCACTGAAATATTGGCGGCAATTTGAACAATAAAAATAGACTTGACTGACGTAAATTCCGTTTCGAATAGAAGACGAAGAGGTTGGAAAGTTTCAAAAGAGGTTGGGAACCTAAAAGTAGGTTAGAAAAAAGGAAATTTTCGAATGATTGAGAATAAAAAAGATTACTTTCATTGCTCCAGTGAGAAAAGTTGGATACATAACGAAGATGATGATTTGATTACATTTTAAGTGTGGATTCATGCAGAACAAAATAACAAATAACGAATAACAAACAACAAATAACAAATTGCAAATAACGAATAATAAAAAGGTAGCATTCATGCACCCAAAATAGCAAATAATAAATAAAAAATGAGCATGCGCACGTCGCAGATCGGCAGATCTGAGATAAAGTAACCCTCATAGACAAGAGTTCTATACTGATAGTAAATAAAATGGCATCATCAATTTCCATAATAAAATGCGAAGTTGAACATATCAGGAACGAAATAAACCACAAATATTTGAAAAATAAGTGAGGTTATTGTTTTCATTTAACATTCCGTCGAATCCGCGTTCACCTGCGTATTAGTTGCGCACAGAACGAAATCTCGTTCATTTACAGTAAAAAGATAAAAGTTGGCCAACTCTTATTTGTTATTTGTTATTCGTTAAATGTTATTTGTCTGCATGAACACAGTCATCGAAACCTAAGAAGTCAACTTTTTTTGCTATTTGTTATTTGTAATTTCTTATTCGTTATTTGTTATTTTGTGCTGCATGAATCCACACTAAGAAGATTGAAAGAAAATTGCGTATACCCACATTCAAAGCATCCATATCTCTGTGAAATGCCTCTTCCCAATGTCTTGGAAGCGTACTGAATATAGCGTTGTCGCTAACAGTAGACCCGTACTGATGGTCCAGCCAATCCGATAACTGATCTTTGGATTCTCTTATGAATTTCACTTTCATTTCTTCTACTTCGGTCGTGTCTCCGCCTTTGACCGCTTGTTCCAATTGTTCCACAGATTTCGCGAGTCTAAGATGAAATGTTTTTTAAAAATTGCTGTAAATGTTTGTTTATCGGACATCGGATAATTCTGAGAGAAATGTTGGTCGAACCAACAAAATGTAGGACGATAATCTGTGGTTCAGATGCAGCGGTTTTCCTGAGTTTGAAGTAATGGCCCTTCAAAGTACAGAAAATTGCGAATTCCACCTTCTTTTTTACATTAGACGATCAGAACACTCATTTTTCACCATAATGTTACCTATAACTTCTCATGCCACCTTTTCAACATATTTTTCTTGTCATGACCTCCAATTTTCATGAAAAAAAAATCGATTTGAAATCCAGCGACGTTCAAGTTTGAAAATTTGGTGGCAGCGCCGGGCAAAGGACACTAAATTTTCGTCGCAAAAATTCAATTCGACACAAAACATGTGGAATACGGTACAAAGGGAAGCATACTGATGGAAAATGAGTGTTTTGTGAGTTTCATTTATAAAAAAAGGTGGAACATGGCATTTTCCGAATATTGAAAAGACATAACCTCCAAAGAAGGAGAGATTGCCGCGATTGGACTTCAGATTCATGTTCTATGAAGCAAAATATGTGAGACAATTGAGATGCAAAAGGTTTCACTCTGTATATTGATAAATATCGACATTATATATGAAACATTATTATTACCTACAATACTAACCTAAAATAAATGTAATATTGAAATAAAGATATATAATATATTTTCATAAGCTTTCTGTTATATTATGTCGAAATTCCAATATTATTCCTGAATATTGCGTTTATATTACTTATGCAATGTTGAATTTCCCAATATTAGTGAGCATTTCAGAAACCTGTATGCAACTTTACTAAAAAGAAAATTTCAACATTACGACTCATAAACTTCCAGTAATGTAACATGAACATTACTTTGCTTAGTGGGTGATGTCCGATAAACGAGCTATTACCAACATTGACAAAATGGTTAAGGCTTTCGCGAACGAGGTTATTAGTATAACTACTTCTCTTCGGGCATGAAGACCGTCGTTCTTTGGAATTTCTTCCTGACGTTTCGCTAGCGCGAGTGGCCAGCTTCTTCAGAGGCTTATTCATCTCCGATGACTAAACAGTTCGATTTCTCAAGGCGTATTTATATTGATGCAGGTAGTCTGGAGTGTTAATTACTTCCGTCGGGTTCGGGAAATAATCATCGTGGCGTAGCCACATATCTGCCATATATCCCAAGGGTCACTGACAGAAATCGAAAACTCTTGGGGAAATATAACATAAAAACGGTTTTCAAGCCGACCAAGAAGATCCAACAAAGCCTCGGGTCGGCTAAAGACAAAAGAGACCCACTGTCAGCGGCAGGGGTTTATCGCATACCGTGCACCTGTGGGAAGGTTTACATCGGTACCACGAAAAGATCCATGGGTACAAGGCTCAAAGAGCATCAAAGGAACTGCAGGCTGGGGCAAACCGACAAATCGGCGGTGGCGGAACACGCATTGAGTGAGGGGGACCACAGGATTCTGTTCGAAAATGCAACACTGATTGCCCCCAACCAGGGTTACCATAGCCGACTGGTACGGGAGGCAATAGAGATCCAAAAACATGCGGACAATTTTAACAGAAAGGAAGAAGCGTTGACTCTAAACAGAATTTGGAATCCGATTCTGAAGAAATCAAGAATAACTAATGAAATCACAGCAGGTAGTGCGGCAACTAATAATGATGATTATTCCCCGAACCCGACAGAAGTAATTAACACTCCAGACTACCTGCAACAATATAAATACGCCTTTAGAAATCGAACTGTTTAGTCATGGGAGATGAATAAGCCTCTGAAGAAGCTGGCCACTCGAGCTAGCGAAACGTCAGGAAGAAATTCCAAAGAACGACGGCCTTCAAGCCCGAAGAGAAGTAGTTATACTTATTACCAACATTGTTTAATGTAAAATAAATATCTAGGCAGAACCTACCTCTCCAGTGCTGTTTCAAACATTTGTTTCTTATCAAGGTCTGTAGAGTTTTCGATTTTTTTTGATAAATTCTCTAACGCCTGAAATATAAAAACTTAATAGGTATTATATTTACGTTGCAAAATATCCAACACGAAAAATGCAACTCAGTTACGCGGCGCAACTGTGGCGAAAATCTCAACACAGTTGAAATAGCAAATGCGTTACCGAAAAATCAGTAAGGTGCCCCAGAGTGCTTTTGAAACCCAAGATAATTAGCCGGCCCCTTCCCGCACAACAGTCTGCCTTCTTCAAGGGCGCCCTCAAGTGTTTGAAGAGGTGAAATATAATATAAAAAAATATGAAAACTTGGTATTTCGACATTGATTAAAAGTTCAAAACCGTAAGTTTTTGGTAGCTTTGTGATTATTATATTTTTAGAGTGCTCTTTAAGTTTCAATGTGAATGATGTGAATTTATACAACTGGAATTTTTCCTTTCACTTCATAATTAGTAATTTATACAGCAAATTATATAGGAACTATGCATGCACATGAATGAATGAATGAATGGAAAGGTGATTAGGGAGGACGTTTTAAAATTAGCTTCTGTCGTTGGTGGGACTTAGAGTTCTAGTTCTGTTGTCGGTGCAAAAGCAAATTACACTTTCAATTAGATCAGATACATTAGTATAACTACTTTTCTTCGGGCTTGAAGGCTGTCGTTCTTTGGAATTTCTTCCTGACGTTTCGCTAGCGCTAGTGGCTAGCTTCTTCAGAGGCTTACTCATTTCCGATGACTAAACGTTTCGATTTCTTAAGGCGTATTTATATTGATGCAGGTAGTCTGGAGTGTTAATTACTTCTGTCGGGTTTGGGAAATAATCATCATTATTAGTTGCCGCACTACCTGCCGTGATTTCATTAGTGATTCTTGATTTCCTCAGAATGGGATTCCAAATTCTGTTTAGACTCAACGCTTCTTCTTGGATTTGGAATCCCATTCTGAGGAAATCAAGAATCACTAATGAAATCACGGCAGGTAGTGCGGCAACTAATAATGATGATTATTCCCCAAACCCGACAGAAGTAATTAACACTCCAGACTACCTGCATCAATATAAATACGCCTTAAGAAATCGAAACGTTTAGTCATCGGAAATGAGTAAGCCTCTGAAGAAGCTAGCCACTAGCGCTAGCGAAACTTTAGGAAGAAATTCCAAAGAACGACGGCCTTCAAGCCTGAAGAAAAGTAGTTATACTAATAACCTCGGCAGCGAAAGCATACATTTTCTGAAGTTGAAGTGGAAATGTTGGTGTAAAAAGATCTACTGGAAATGAACTGTCATTGCGAAAGTGAAAATAATTATTCTCGCATAAGTCCACCTTTATGAACTATGTGAAAAAAAGAATGTAATTGTTAGTAGATCATGATTTCTGAAATAGGCGTTTTCATAACCCTTCAACAGTGGGAACTTTCAGATGAGAATATTAATATGTGGTAGTAGCCCATTACTCAATAACTTCCATGAAAACCAAAGTTTCATCTGTTGAATTTTTTAATATTTTTATTAGAGTGCTATCATTGGAGCATGCCTCTGAATTTGAGCACTTACATGTTTTGAATCATCAATAACTACTTCCAGTGGATGTTCTTTGGCCACATACTCTTCGAAGAGATAATTTTGCCTGGCTCTCTTTATGATCTTATCATCGATATCAGTAATATTCATTACATAAAATACATCATACCCAAAATAATCAGAAAGAACTCTGCGTAGTATATCGAATGTAATATAAGACCTGGAAAGAATAGTGAAATAATATCAACAAAGAATAGTCAAGTATTACATTTAGAATCTTGAAAACTTACCTTGCATGACCCATATGGGATGCATCATATACAGTTGGACCACAACTGTACCAATTCACTCTGCTACCAGAAACAGGAATGAACTCGTCTTTTCGCCTCGTTAAGCTATTGAAGAGTTTCAAAACGGGTTGCAACGACCTTTTTGGGGCGGACCAACTGGGTTGTGCTCTCTTAGACATATCTGAACTTTCAAAATGGTATGGTATAATGTTACAATTTTAGGTTATAATCTTGATTTTGAATAAATTTCTACCATCTATCAACTCTGTATCACAACCACATATTCTGAAATGTTTGACTGGGATACAAAATGATTATTACAAGTTTAAAGGGGAAAATCCTAACATAACCTCACGTCACAACTTTCCAACCTCACATATCGACATGACACATGCAATCACACGTATGCGGGCAGTGTTGCCAATGGAAAACTGATAATCTCAACTCCATTCTATGTTCAAAAAATTGTCACATTTTTAAGTCTTAACCTACTTCGGGCGCTCCTCAAGGATCTATAGTTGGCCCGCTTCTCTATGGCTGTTATGAGTGACACCCATAGCTAATTCTCTGGTAATACTTCGGTCGCTTTGAGCACCTTTTTTTTTGAATTTTTTTGGTGGAACTTACGTAATTCGGTCTCCTCTACAGAAAATCTTTATGAAATTATCGGCGGTCTCTTGTATTTTCGGAGATACAGGGCCTTTTTGGTGTAAAACTTCACGATTTTCTGGTGTTATCACACAAAATTCGTCCTTCTTCTGATCAAACACCACACACTCTCTTATTTACTCGTTTTTAACATTATCAAGCAGAAAAAAACAATACTTTTTCAAAAAATGCATTTATTTTGATGTCAACGTGCAATGACAGTCGAAAGTGATGTATTTGCAGTGTTGCCGCTCTCATTGTTATTATTGAGAACTGAATGCATTAATGTTGACTTTTGGAGAAAGTTGGATTTTTTGAAAAACTTATGGTTTTTTCTGCTTGAAAATGTTGAAAACGAGAACATAAGAGAGTGTGTGGTGTTTGATCAGAAGAAGGACGAATTTTGTGTGTTCAAACACCAGAAATTTGATGTGGAAAATTGTGAAGTTTCACACCAAAAAGGCCCTGTATCTCCGAAAATATAAGAGACCGCCGAAAATTTCATTTAGATTTTCTGTAAAGGAGACCGAATTACGTGAGTTCCATAAAAAAAATTCAAAAAAAAGGTGCTCATAGCGACCGAAGTATTACCAATTCTCTTGGATCTTGTGAAATTTTTGATGGAGCTCATGTATTTTCAACTCACATGGATTGTGGAAAAAAATTAAAGCCCGGACTCTCTATACTTGGTCGAAAAATAAATTTCATATTATTCCTGAGTCAGTGGGAAGTTTTCAACAAACAAGAAAATGTTCGTTTTGGTGAAATACTGAAGATTAATCAATGAACCTATCATCAAGCTTTTCAAAAAAAAAAAAAAAAAATTTGAACTCATTTCATATTCATCTTCTGATTTTGGTAATCGTGCTGCCCATAAAGTACATTACTGTCATTATCAAACACACCCCAAATTCTCTCGTTCATTCAAATAATACCCAATTGCATTTTTCAGTCACTTTATTTCCATTGACTAACATCATATCAACTATTGGTTCATCAACTCCTGCTGGGTTGCAGCGATACTCTTCATGCCTTCCTGAACAGAACCCAGGTTGTCCCTCCATAGATGGAGTACATCGAGCAGCTGCTGCCACTCGCCTCTGCCAAATGTTCTGTGCATGGTGCTGGACACGAAAACTTTTTTTGCTGCTTGGTCCATGCGAGCTCTCACCAATTTTGTTTTCAGCACTGAGAAAGAATAGAATAGAATTTATTGATCTCATAATATCAAATAATGACATAAGACAGGTCAGATATAAACAAATTAAAAGGTCCAGCTAGAAACTAGAACATCTACCTCAAGATATTAAAGCTTCCTTTACAAACACAGTATCGAAAAAAAAAATTCTACTCACACTATAAACAGGTACATTTAAAATCAAAGTATATGTTGCAGTTTGGACACAGTTCAACAAGTATTTTCAAAATATTTTTCATCTGAATATGGACACATGTCAATGAGAAAGTTTTTAGTTTTCTCTTTGAATTTATGCAATAAGGCAATGTTTTTATAATATTGTGGGAGTCTATTATAAAGTTTAATTCCCATTGCTACAGGTGATTTCTTACAGATTTTTATACGCTGGTGAGGTACAGAAAAATGTGATTTATATCTTGTATCATGAGCATGAATATCACTATTTCGCAGATAGTAATCCTTGTTTCTATGAACTGATGTGAGTAAATAATGTATATAAAGACCATACATAGTTAAAATTCTCAAGTGGATAAAAACAGGCCGACAAGAGTCTACAAATGAGATGTTTGAAATACACCTCAGAATTCTTTTCTGTGACAAAAAACATTTTCAGCAACTACCCCAAGTGCAAATTCCATAACTAATCCTAGACTGTATTTCACTAAAATAAATTAAACGAATGTGATTTACAAAGTGTTTTCCTTAAATTTCTAATTTGAAAACATTTAGAATTTAACATCTTTGATAAATTTAAACAGTGGGTCTTGAAGGACAGAGAGTAGAATTAAAAAGCTGAGTTGGATCTATGGTGCCTGGGAGTTCAAATCAAGATTGCAGTACTACTTCAGATAACATCTCAACTGTTTCGATATAACAGCAAACTACTCACCTTCAATAATGAAACTCTCAACATCATCAGGTTCAATTTGGAGCTCTCTCTCAATAACTTCGAAGGAAATTTCTGGATTACTTTCGGCAAGTTGCATAAAGGAGAGCAACCTCATCTTCTGCATGTTCTGTTCGTGATTCAGACCTAGAATCAACAAGTTTCAGAACATACTTGAACTTTGACTTGACTCTAATTCAAAATCAATGACATACCTTGAGTAGTCACAAACTCTTTGTGTTCTTGATAGAACTTCAGATATGCAGCTAAATTTTCACTGACAAAAATGTTCAACAAGTCATGGATCAATTCTCCTTCAAGAAATCTCACAGGTTTCAGGTCGAGTAGAGGATCCAGGAGAAAAGTTTTGGGATCTGCCAAGGCAGACACGATGCAACGAATTGCATCCTCTCTAGCATGTGATGCGTTTTTGTCAGTGTAGGTACCTAAGAGTTCTTTCATAACCATTGCAGCTTGCTCACTAGAAAATAAGATGTCATCAAGTTATCCTCATTTTTTTAAACATTATCAATATAGATACCTTTGGTTACTTTTCAGTAGAACTTCATGCAAAAGTCTGTACAGTTTCTGGAGTTGGTCACTAGATGGTGGACAATTTGCAAATTGTTGTTTGAGATGATCAATGTCTTGAAACACTGACCTTACTGAATCCGTTTGCTTGGCAATTTGAATTAAATGGTAATAAACTGGATAACGCATTGGAGAACGATCATCTAAAGACTGGAAAAGCAGCCACAATCTGAAAAACTGCTTGTTAACCACAAATTTGTAGAGTCATTTGGAAAAAGTTCAAAGTCAAGTTATATTCATAATGCACTGCTATTTTTCATGTGACTTTCATGATACACAACACTTGCCCCATCAAGATAGACTTACGCTTTCAAAGAGACTAGCCCTAATTGAGAACCCTGTGCTTTGGTTAATTTCTCGCAGAATGCCAAAATTATGTTTTCTGATCTTTCAGGGGGAATCTGAAAAACACATTCTGTAATTTTTCTGTCAAAATAGCGTGATATCAACTTACTAGGACCATAATTGACACGATATCATTGAGGACCATTTCAACTTCTGCCTCTTGGCCTTCCTTGAAACAAGTATCACAAACACCAATAATCTTGTGCAAATCATCCTCGATGCCTTTCGGAGATTTTTCTTCGGAAATTTCAGCCCCTAGGCTCTTCAAATAAACTCGAATGTCTTGTGCCTTAACAATGTATAACCTCAAAACATCTGTTATATTTAAATTTTAAACATTTCCATACCTGATCCTCAGGAGACATATCAATAAAAACGGGAGGCGTTTGCATTTTAATGTTTGGTGCTTCAGATGCCAGCAAATATGTTATAATCTTAAAAAATAATGTTTACAAAATTCCCTCGAATGAGGTTCAGAAAATGAAACTTAAAGAGAAGTAGAATGTCAAGAGTTGACAATTGACAGAGAATTGACTAGCTTCAGTGCCCAATGTCGCGAACCCCAAAACAAGAAAAATGTCTAATAGGTCTTGTGCAAGTTTAGTCGTCTGAAAACAACTATCGTTATCCTATTTTTAAGATATCCTCAAAATTCTTCATTGCATATAAAGCTTTACTAAGATTCATAAAATGCTATTTCGGAAAAAAATTCATATTTATAGGTGATAAAATATGAAAAATATCTAGGTTAAGATTTCATAACAGATTTGTGTACAGACTCCATTACACACTTTCCTATCACAGCAGTCGATAAACAATCTCCACTACTCCACTTTAACTTTATATCTACCTCAACCCCTCAACTTCCCTCTTTTCTGTGCTGATGTCTGTGTCAATGTCAAAGATGACTATTGGCGTTCGCTAGTGGCAATTGGCAATACTGTCCTCGTCAGGTGTCAGGTCAGATGTCAGAAAATTTACAGGTTTTTGTCATATGATTTTTTAAGGTGTTTTCAGTTTTTCAGTGATAAGCTTTCATATTGAGAGCCAGCAAATATGATTTTGCTATTATGTAGTGTGTTTTTAATATCCTCAGGTGAGTAATAAAGTGATAGCAATAAATGATAAAGTTTTTCCTTAATTGATATTCTTTGGAATACAATACTCGAACATTTCAATGGAATATATATCTTGTACTTATATGTTGGACTAAACAGTTTCGTCCCTATCAGGGAATGCAATTCATTATCGAAATATGTACAAAATTGATTATCAAGTTGAGAATGAATTTGAAAGAAAAAGCAACGCCCCTGTGCAGGTAGACCTCAATTTTTTTTCTATGAGATAAAATCATGTGACTTCATAAAATACAGAACTTGGAAAAGTTTACTATTGGGAACATTTTCTTGGAGATATCATCAATGTCAAATAGGTACTTATTTATATTAGAAACAGTATGAAGTTTAGAACAATAAGACTACATCTCTGAAAGGATTACCAAAGTTGCAACACAACCATTGGGTGAAACTTAGGGGGAATGTTGAAAACGGGCCTTCTTAGATATACATTTTTCTGAGTGTTTTTTTTGCTTCCATTGGAGGCATTCAACTTGATAACCATGCAGTGCTGATAATCTATCATATATTATGGATGCTTCAAATTTTAATTTTTTGTATGAAACATGTTGCTACAAATTCGTTTTATAAGTTTGAAAACCATCACTCATTACAAATCTTCAACCCTTTCTCCCTCCTGAAATAAACCTATATTCACCCTTGGTCTTAAACAATATATTGGAGCACTATAAAGCCCTACCCTCATCTAATCGAGTGCAAGAGTATAAATATTCCTTCCCCCCATTTGAGTATCGGGAATTCCTTTCCTAAT